>JACVVK020000218.1:800000-877500 GCA_018292915.2 Batillaria attramentaria
AGTTACTGATTTCTGCTGCTGTCACTAAGATGACCTAGTCTGACATGTACATGTGCATGTAAGCCAGTACAGAGTATATGATTCCTGTAGCCGGGTTTGACAGACAAACAGTAATATGAAGGACGAAGTTTCGCTATGTTTCCTTTGTACATGTAGCATGATTGTACCTTCTGATATAACACACTGAGCTGAACGAATGACAGTTCTACTGTATGAGTCCCATATTCATGTTTGGTTGACGCGTTATCTTCATCATTTCAAGTTGTATTGTTGACTCAGACCTGAAACCAACAAGGACAGCATGTAAGCAATGGTTTGGCTGTCTGAAGGGGTGGGGTTATGTTTGTTTGTTTGTTTGCTGCCACAACTCTTTTGCCGGCTCCAGTGGTGTTCCTCCCTGGTAATGGGTGGAATCCACGGAGGGCTCGGAAGCTGGGGCAATTATGCACGATGATGGAGATGAGGATGATGGTAAGATGATGCTATGGAGGTCCCCCCCCCCCCAAAAAAAAAAAAACAACAAAGTCGCACCCGTGAAGTGGGTGAACCTCGGCTGTGCGGCAACAGCCGCCCCACTGGGCCCATAGCACACCCGCTCTGGGTAGAAGCCGACCTAGGTAGGAAAAATCCCGTGTGCCTCGGCTGGGACTCGAACCCGGGTCTCACGGTCCATGGTCCGAAGTGCTAACTATTACACTACGGGGGCCGGTGCTGTCTGAAGGTTTGACGTCCTTTGTCATCGCACAGGGCTGATATCAATCAACCACGAGGCTGCGACACTAAGCAAAGCCAATACGAATGTTTGTGTTTTGGTGGGAATTTGAACTCACAACCCGAGAAGAAGTGGAAGAGGAAGTTCAGTGCAGTGCAGTTCAGTGCAGTGCAGGATGGGACATGTATCTCTGTACTCGGAAAAACCCATACGCTGTCCACCCCATCACTCAGTACTCTCCCCTGTGTCGTCCTCGGGACTGTTTCAATGTTGGGCTGGTTGACACGGGTCCTGTCAGTGTCACGCCCTTTTAGGTTCCACCGTCGGCTACTGCCTCTTACTTTGCACGCCTCTGGAAAAACACGTGGAAACATGAAAACGAGAAACATTCATCCGTTTCCGCAGGCGTTATCTACATACTTGAAGGTTTTTTTGTTGTTGTTTTTTTTTTTCAGAATCTGAGAGGAGTAACCAAGTAGCACTGAGTTTCAGAAAAGCTGTGAGAAGTCAACATGAAGCTTTTAACACTGACCACAGTACTGATCCTGACTGTCACATTGTGTGGTACGACGCTCGCCAAGCATCACCCACTCAAGAGATTCCTGTTGCAGACAACCACCACCCCGCCCCTCACGACCACCCCTCCAACCTGTACCACGCCAGGAGGCCAGACCTTGTTCCCTGGGCAGGAAGTGACGGAGGAGTGTCGGTACTGCTATTGTGAAAGTCACTGGGGTTTGACTTGCTACTACTTCGACTGTCGCTCGCCAATGTGTGTGGATGCGTATCGACCTCCAGGTGCCTGCTGCTGGGAGTGTCCTACCGGTCAGTTGTACTTGTTGTTGTTGTTGTTGCATAAGCTAATCACCGTGTATCAGTAATCATCACTTATTTCCTTGCCAGTGCAGCACGCCATCCGGTCAGTGCCAGAGAACGTCAAATTGCTTTATCAAACGGTGCGCGCGCCACCTCTTGACTGACGATATTCACACGAGTCTAGTTGGGGTACATCCACGATTTAGGTTTTAATATTCACACCACTCACTTTGTAATAATTACACGACTCGGATTTAAAAAAATTCACACTACTCAAATTAAAAAAAAACAAACAAAAAACACTTGACTGATATTTTGAAGAAAAAAAATCACACGACTCAAATTTTTAAAAAATTCACACTCAATTTTTTTTTAAAATTCACACTACTCAAATTTTTTAAAACATCACGCGAATCGAAATTTACAAAATTCACACGACTCAAATTTTGTTAAATTCACACGACTCAAATGTAAAAAAAAATAATAAAAAAAAAAAATTCACACGACTTAATTTTTTTTAATTCACTCGACTAACATTTAAAAATAATTCACACAACTCAATTTTATTTTTAAATTCACACGACTCATATTTTAGAAAATTCACACGACTCAGTCTTTAACATTCAGACGCCCCCCCCCCCCCCCCCCTTTTTTTCATGTTCACACGGCGGACATTTTAATATTCACACGGCTTAGTTCTCAATATTCACACAACGCAACTCTGTGTCCATCCTCAGTAATAAAATTAAAAACACGCACCATTTTTTAATCCAAGGTGTAATGTTCAACTGTTTACTCCAGAACGCAAAAATCAGGTCATGAAATTCGGACTTCGTGTCCAAAATGGTCGACCGCCCTTTCACGCCCTTGGCTAAAATCTGGCTTTTAGGGGGCATCTCTATTCAGCGGCCTGCACGTCAACGGGGCTATAATTAATTTTGCGTGCAGTGCCCAAAACATAAGAAAGATGCCCCATCAAACTGTGTACTGACCTCATAATTTCTACCAAGAAGCCTCATTTTTTTGCACACAGTGTAGACAAGTTTCAACCCTTAGCAAAAGTTGAACTTCATTAGCACGGATACCATTTTTCTTGTCGTGTTTCTGTTTATTGACAGGTAACAACTGCCGAATCCTGTCGACGGGGGAGGTCATTCCTGCTGGCGAGCCAGTGGAGCGTGACGGGATGTTGTGTGAGTGTCCCCCACAGGACGACTTCCTCCCCGGGCGACTGGTGGAGGAGAACTACATCGCCCTCTGCACCCGCGTCACGACCATGCCACCAACTACTGCCCCACCAACCACCATTCCCTCGACGGTAGCAAACTAAACCGCCGGTTTGCTCTTCAGTCCGGTTGACAACGAGGCGCGTGGCGATACGCTGTGAAAGGATGCTGAATGAAACGAAAATGAAAACTTTGTCCAGTAACATCAACATGAAAACGCTCGGTTGTCTGGCTGCTTTAGGACCAGTAGAAAGTTCAGGCTGAAGGTTTTTGTTCTTCCAGTCGGCAGAACTCGTGAGCAGCCAGTGAGTTCCGCTTTCTACTATAGCCACATGGCCGGGTTTAAAATAAACTTCAACTTACTATAGAAATCCGCATTCCGGATCAGGAATGTGTCTATGTTTTTATTTTGTTGTCATTGCTGCTGGGGTGTGTGTGTGTGTGTGTGTGTGTGTGTGTGTGTGTGTGTGTGTGTGTGTGGTTTGTTTGTGTAAGTTTGTTTGGTTTTGAGGGCTCTCTCTCTCTCTCTCTCTCTCTTTCTCTCTCTCTCTCTCTGCCTGCAACGAACCACTCATTCTGAATTTAAACGTGACAAAACAGCGGAATAAAGGACTTTCAAAAAAATCTTCCTGGCATAGGGCGCATTGTAGCATGTGCCTGTTGGCAGCAGTTGGAACTCCTCAAACAGTGGATGGGTAGGATCACTGAGTAATTTGTTGACTACGTCTCTGAACAGAAGTAAAATAAAGGTCATCAAGCGACTACTGCCCCAAACCAGTTGTCTGTCCTGCAGTTTGAACTATACCGAGGCAGCCTCCAGTTTTTGCACGTCATACTAACATTACTGTATCAGACGACAATATCTGTGTTGACAAATAGCAAAACTAACACAGTGCATTTGATAATGCAGTCGCCAACGTTTTCGGCCATAACTTTTGGTAAAGCCACTGTCGTATACCATTCCAAGAGAAAAAGTTTATCCTGACCTACTGACCTAGTTTATGTCATGACATTCGGGGTTCTCAGTTCCTCTGTTTCTTCTCGGCGTAAATAACAATTTCAGTGAAAACGCGAGCTGAAAAAATGTACAGTATCGAAACTAGCCTTAAACTAATACATTAATTTGTATACCTCCCGTAACCTCAAGTGACAATGGCGTCAAAAGTAATTACGCTCAGTAATTGACGTCAAGGTCGAAAGCACGAAACAGTGACATCAGTGAATGATGTCAAATGATTATTTCGCAACTCTTAGACTACATTCTTTGAAAGGAACTTGCAAGGTTTACAAACAAGCAGTGAAGAAGACTTGGCTTGTTTCACTTATAGGCTCAAAGACCGTAGATCTACGGTCTTTGATAGGCTAGTCTAATTAGGCTTTTTATATAGCGGAAGGTAGAACAAATTTGATCCTAACTTTTTATTACAGAAATCAGTAGAGCACAGGCCCCTAATGCTGTGGTGGTCTCCGTGATTTTTTTCTCCGTCCGCGTCACAGTTAACAAGATGGCCACCAGCCCAATATGTTGTTTCCATTTGATCACCTGCTATATCGTCACGGTCGTTCTTTTGTAATGCCATGTATCCACACACACACACACACACACACACACACACACACACACACACACACACACACACACACACACACACACACTCTCTCTCTCTCTCTCTGAATGGAAACAACTGACCGGGCTGTCACACCAATCTTGTTTTGGGAAGAGAGACGTCAAGTTGTATTCTTTGAAATCTATGACGTTTTTCCTCACTGGGATGACGCATAATACATTTGGCGTAATAACTTTGATACAGTTCTTGCAATGAAAGCAGGCCCATGAAAATTGAAGTGTTGCTGCTGCGTACGCAGTGTAAAGATCGAATTAATACCGACCCAATATGTTTAACAGACAAGTCTGCGCGGCGAACGTTTTCTAACTATGTGTTATGTCAGACATACACGCGCGCGCACACACACACTCACACGCACGCACGCACGCACGCACGCGCACACGCACACACACACACAGACTCGCGCGAGCCGCGTTTGTGCTCCATTGAGACCTATGTGGTGTTCTCTCACTCTACTATGCTATTGAGTGAGAGTCAGTGGGAAAAACAAAGCACACTACATCAATGAAACTCCCGCTTTCCCCGTCTACACATAGAGAACGTCCAAAAAGTGGCGACACATCCCCAAGAAATGCCAGTATCACGTCAATCGAACATGACGTCGGAAAAATGACGCTGATATTGCCTTTTGCGTCAGTGCGCGCGTGCCTTTTCTGCGATGGATCTGACCTGTTCAGTACGTAAGCAGCCCTGCACAGCGTTCTGGGTTCTTCTTCTTTCATGAATTTGTTCTCCGTGCATATTCTGTTCATAAAGTATTGGAGTTGTATTCTGTTATATCCTGTGTCTTCTCTGCGATTGCACGAAGATGGCGACATAGTAGAAGTAAAATACACCAAGTCTCCAAACAGAGGAATTCGGAAAGAAAGTGGCGAGACACCCCTAAGAAAAAACAGCATCACGTCAATCAAACATGACGCACTTACTTTACGTCAGTGCGCGTGCGTCTCTTCTTCGATGTTCGTGAGGCGTGTGGCTTGTAGAGGAAATGTGCTGTGAGTACAAATTTTCGAGTCAACTGACGATAACGGCTGCAGTGAATTTTTCTAATTTTTTTGTATATTTTTTATGGCAACCCAGGCTCATTACCTATGTATAGTAGGAGCGATTTTGTGATCTAAAGTGTGTTCACCAGCACTTTCATCAGGTACGGCTTACGCCAAAAGTATAAAAAGCGACAACCTCCAAAATTCACTTAGTTGAGAGTCCGTATTCATGCTATCTATGTCCAAAAAATGGAGTGGTTTAGGTAAATATTACGCCTTTAAACGCCAGAAAGCCACTTTTTCTGAAAAGGGCGATAACTCGCAAATCATGTGTGCAATCGTACCTGGATCGGGCCTTCTATTCAACAATCTTGATTCATTTAGAAACCCCAAATTTGAAATCGATCGGTTCAGTATTTTCGGAGAAATAGGCATCTGAACTGGGTTCACATGCAATGTCAACTCAGGCTCGGTTTACATGAAAACTATAAGAGCGACCATTTTCTAGTAGTGACTCTGTTCAGAGTCCGTATTCAAGCTATCTACTGCCAAAGAATTGAGTGATTTAAATAAATATTACGCCTGTACACGAAAGACAACCAACTTGTCTCAAAAGGGCGATAACTCCCAAATCACTTAAGCAATCATCACACGCTTGGTTCCTCTAATGTAACATTTTGATATATTTGGATACCCCAAATTTGAAGCCATTCGGTTAAGCATTTTCGAAGAAACGGGCCCGGACACAATTCACACACACACACACACACACACACACACACACACACACACACACACACACACACACACACACACACACACACACACAGACGGCACTCACTGAGGAGGAGAAGCGCGTTCGGCGGACCATACATGCCAGCATCGATGACGCACGTTTTCTTACGTCATTGTCAGAGTTACACTTGCAAAATCGTCTCTGCGGGAGATCGGCAATGACGTGCGTTTGTACCACAGATGCTTGCCCATGAACGTGGAAAATTTAGCCCATTACTATGGAAACAACATAAAAACGACAGTTTATCTTGCCATTTTCACTATATGAGCCCTATAAATGGGCTTTTAAGGGTGTGCACAAAGTATGTGTATTTGCGGGTACAGAACTGCGCAGAATTCCGGTCTAAACACTGTTACTGCTAGACAAGACATGCGTTGCTGACATACTGAAATTTCACACCAATCAGAATGATGCTTCCTGGATAATTGCGGCCATTAAATTGGTCGTTGATTCAAAGGGCCCTGAAAACCGACTGCATTTGATGCTTGTGCACTTGGCAGGTCACTGCAGGTGACATGTATCGCGGAAAACATTTACGAACATTGAACAGTTTAGTCAGAAAACGCTTCTTTGATGTTGCGAAGTTCCCTTGTCGTCGCAGATGCAGGTAAGTATGGAATATGATATCCAAGTGAGCACTTTTTTCGGTAGGGATATTTTGGGGGTGTACTTATTAAAGTAGTTGCTGCGTTGTGAGTAGTGAACGGGTTTTCTCAAAGAATAGTGCACACGCAAGAATAGTATCCCAGTTGTGTCATATCAAAAGTTCATTGAAATCGCTTCGGTACTTTGGTCACAAACAGCCACCGAAAGTGCAATCTGTTTAATAATGACGGAATACCCGTAATGATAGGAGTAGGGACACATGATTGGTTGCTGTGATAATATGTGTTTGCGAAAACGAATATAATATGATGCAAATATTCGGGCACATGCTCGGTGTTTCAGAATTATCTTCTGGAACTTGTAGGAGAGATTCATTGCTTATAGATGACCGTTAATTGAGGCTATCAGTTCCCTATATGGCTTGAAAGCGGTGCTTAGTAAAGTGCCTACCATATTTGCTACGCTTGATTTGGTTTCTTTTTATACATTTGTCTTGGTGGTAAAGACACTGACTAGTCCTATGAAGAAAGATTCCCAAATCCAAACAAGCACGTCTTCTTTACGGCGGTCATCAACTTTCCACATTTTGTTCACTTGCTCTCTTACATGCTACGTGGGGGGTAGGTTTAAATTTTGCTGCTAGTAACTACCACTATTAACTTGTCTTTGTTTTACATATTGGAAAAAGTAGAGTGATCTCAGCAGAAGGAAAGCGTACACCCCACATCAAATTTCACGAAGTCTTCACTGCTTGAAATAGGTGACTTAAAATACCTTTTTCTAATTTAGCAGACCATTAACCGCTACGGGGGTAGGTTATCAAGTAGCCTGATATGACGGCGACTGTGAACACAGCGTTTTTTTTTTTGTTATTAACCAACTTTTAGAGAAGAGACTTGCCACACACGTATTACTAGCCCACCCACAATGTCCCTTTGGCTGTGAGTGGCCGGTAATGAGGGGAATCCGTATAGTGATCGGGTTCAAATATTGACTATACACAGCAACGCTTAGAAATGACGCCGCTGCAGCAGATATTGTGCACACACTTCAAGATTGACTACTGGATATGTTAGGCCAAAGACCCTGCGGTGGTCCAACGAATGAAAAGAGATTTGCCTGTAACAGCCCGCGGCTATCAAATCTTCCGTTTTCCATATAGACGCCGATTCTCTTACTGATGGGGACTGGACTGACATATTACGCTGCTGCAGCTGCTACGCTTGACAGATCATGTGCAGACGCACATCATGCTTTAGATAAATGGTCCAGCATCCCAAAAATACTATTTGAAATATACTTTTTTGTCTCAAATTCTAACGCATTTAGAAAATATTGGACATTTTCATTAATTTCTGTTTTGGGGTACAGGTAAAGAAATTAGACAAACTTAAATGAAACTTCAAATAAAATGATATTACGCGAATGCAAATAAAAAAAAAACAATAGACACAAAAGCAAATCTGTGAAATCTCTTATTTTCAACGTGTTTTTCCTTGGGAACAAACGCCGTTTATTTTGCCTTTTTGTTGTTGTTGTTGGACATTCTCAAAGTTACAAATGAAGTACATGTACATTACTGGCAAAGTGTGATAAGTATGTAGAACACAACCTCAAGTCTACAGTAGTCAGTGGCTGAATTCATTTCAAGTGTTATGACTATGTTAATCACACGACAAACGTATGTTTTCAAGGTCAAGGTCATCGGTTCATCTGCTTACTCCCAAACATTTTATTTTATCGTTCCATTAGATTAAGCAAAAGAACAAGCAGTCACAAGCACCAGGCAAAACAAAATTAGCACAAATGAAGTTTGTACGAGAAGATTTCTTGTGGTCAGCTTTGGTGACCTTGACCTTGGGATAAAGGTCATAGAGACTGGGTGTACAGTTTGTAAATACAACTTTTGGCATAACATTTGCCTAGTATGCATTGATAAGAATGCCTCTCTCGTGACCTCTAGTAACGGTCAAGGTCACACTTGACTTAAAAAGATTTTGCCGTTATATTTTTTTCTGAAGATGCTGTGAACTCATCAAATCACGGGGACAATACAGGTCATTTCAGTTCTGACTGTTATACCGTTATGCTTAGTCTGAGCGCTGAAGTAAAATGTCTGGGAGTAAATAGACAAACCAGTGACCTTGACCTTGATGTACGTTTTCCTTTCTCTGGGATCACTCTACTTTTTCCAATATGTAAAACAATGACAAGTTAAAACTGGTGGCTACTAGCAGCAAAATATAAACCTACCCCCCCCCCCCCCCCCCCCCCCCCCCCCCACCCCCGCCCCACGCAACATGTAATGAAGGAAATGGAAAAAATGGGGAAAAATAATGACCCCTGTAAAGAAGACGTGTTTGTTTGGATTCGGGGATCTTTCTTCATACAACTTGTCATTGACTTTTCCACCACGACAAATGTATAAAAAGAAACCAAATCAAGCGTAGCAATTATAGCAGGCTCTTTACTATACAATACAATACAATACAATAAATCTTTATTATCCCCTTAGGGGGAAATTATGGTGTGGGGATCATACAAAACATAAGATAGTACATTAAAATCACTCAAACAAATAAATATACACCTTAAAATATCACATCATATCCTAAATATCACATCATTGCTATGCCATCACACCTTTAAAACACACACACACACACACACACACACACACACACTAAGCACACTAAGCACACTAAGCACCGCCTTCAGCCTATATAGGAAACTGATAACCTCAATTAACGGTCATCTATAAGCAATGAATCTCTCCTACAAGTTCCAGAAGAAAATTCTGAAACACCGAGCATGTGTCCGAATATTTGCATCATATTATATTCGTTTTCGCAAACACATATTATCACAGCAACCAATCATGTGTCCCTACTCCTATCATTACGGGTATTCCGTCATTATTAAACAGATGGCACTTTCGGCGGCTGTTTGTGACCAAAGTACCGAAGCGATTTCAATGAACTTTTGATATGACACAACTGGGATACTATTCTTGCGTGTGCACTATTCTTTGAGAAAACCCGTTCACTACTCACAACGCAGCAACTACTTTAATAAGTACACCCCCAAAATATCCCTACCGAAAAAAGTGCTCACTTGGATATCATATTCCATACTTACCTGCACCTGCGACGACAAGGGAACTTCGCAACATCAAAGAAGCGTTTTCTGACTAAACTGTTCAATGTTCGTAAATGTTTTCCGCGATACATGTCACCTGCCGGACGGCTTTTTACTTTGAGGTAAAATGGGCAGTCATATTCTCCAGAGCTACCTTTCACGATTTTTAGCCTGCCGCATTTTGAGAACAGTTATCGCCGATTTGAAAAAATCGGTCATGTCACGAATTTTTTCGAAAAAAATGTTCAAATGGCTTCATTTTCTGAAATTGGGAAGATCATCCAATTATACTGCCTGTTTTCGTAGCACAGCTCTGTAGCTCTGACAGGTTTTGTGTAAGAAAAATATTTCCGAGGTAGGGGTGGTTTGCATATAAGGCCAAATATCTACGAAACGACTGCTTCAAATTACTCATCATTCCGGTATTTTTGTCACTTGTGCCAACTGCACATATGACATGAACTACTGCACTATTATGGCTTTAGTATTAAGAATAGCAGAGCTTTTTGATAAACACATTGTTCACGTTTCTGCGAGAAGCGCCGGTCAAAAAAGTTCCAATTTTGCAATTTCGTAAGTACAATCCAAGGCACTTAAGTCCACGTTTCATCAGCTCTCTAGATCTTCCAGATTTTATGTCAAAATTAATTCAGTCACGGAAGTCACAAAAGCAACAAGGAAATCACAAGATATGTAGAAGTATCATCTGTCAGACGAGCAGCGTGAGACTGACGTCAAATGTTTGGTTCACAGACAAAATCTGCAAGTATCGTCACTGCTTCCGACATTTCATCAGCCCTCTAGATCTTCCAGATTTCATGTGAAAAATAATTCAGTCGGAGAAGTCACAAAGCCAACCACAAGACATGAACAAGCATCCTCAGACCATCTCAGTGCTAGAGGCTGACGTCAAAAGTTTACTTCGCGGAATTGACGTCATCTCTCTCTCTCTCTCTGTATGACGACCTGCCTGAGGCTGACGTCAAATGTTTAGTTCACGGAACTGACGTCTCTCTCTCTCTCTCTCTCTCTCTCTCTCTCTGGGGAGCCAGGGTGGCCGAATGGTAGAGCGTTGGACTTTCAATGCTTGGGCCGAGAGTTCGAATCCCGGCCGCTGGGGCCAAATATTTGTGCTGGCCTTTTTCTCGTTGCCCCGTCTTTGATATCACCCTTATGTGGAGGAAAAGGACGTTAAACTCCTAAACACCCACCCACCCACCCTCTCTCTCTGCCCCTCTCTCTCTCTCTCCCCCTTCTTCCCCCACCCGGCCCCACCCCCAGTCACGTGGCTAATCGGTCGAGGTCGTAGAGGATCTAGTGTCATTGGTAGAACTTGGAGAGGGGAGAACCGGCAACAATAACAACAAAACAGACAAAATAAAATGAAGTTTGGAGAAACAACTTTGTAGGACGGGGCCGTTCCTCCTTGTTAACTGTGACGCGGACGGAGAAAAAATTCACAGAGACCACCACAGCATTAGGGGCCTGTGTTCTTCTGAAATCTGTGATAAAAAGCTAGGATCAAATTTGTTCTACCTTGTTCAGCAATGTTCCTAGCCTATTACGCCAAGGAAATGCGGAGAAAGTGAGAACCCCGACTGTCCAGAAATATACAGGGCACAAGGCTAGGAGATAGCCATGGCTAGGAGATAGCCATGCATTGTAATTTCCCTTTGATGGGATTGAATAAAATATCTTATGTCTTAGGATAATCTTTTTCTCTTTGATAGATACCTGAAAGTGGCTCTATACAAACTTGTTGCCGAAAATCGTTTGAATGCAAATACGTCTGGTATCTTGAAAAGTCATTATATCAGATGTACGACGTGATAGACTCTTCAAAACGGAGGGGCACAAGATACGCAGCAGAATAAAAGAAGAAGAAGAAAAAAACAAGGAGGAACGGCCCCGTCCTACAAAGTTGTTTCTCCAAACTTCATTTTATTTTGTCTGTTTTGTTGTTATTGTTGCCGGTTCTCCCCTCTCCAAGTTCTACCGATGACACTAGATCCTCTACGACCTCGACCGATTAGCCACGTGACTGGGGGTGGGGCCGGGTGTGGGAAGAAGGGAGAGAGAGAGGCAGAGGGAGAGGGTGGGTAGGTGGGTGTTTAGGAGTTTAACGCTCTTTTCCACCACATAAGGGTGATATCAAAGACGGGGCAACGAGAATAAGGCCAGCACAAATATTTGGCCCCAGCGGCCTGGATTCGAACTCTCGGCCCAAGCATTGAAAGTCCAACGCGCTACCATTCGGCCACCCTGGCTCCCCAGAGAGAGAGAGAGAGAGGGCTACTGTCACAGTATTCACGTCGTGACAGGGCTACTGTCACGGTATTCACGTCGTGACAGGGCTACTGTCACGGTATTCACGTCGTGACAGGGCTACTGTGGGGCTACTGTCACGGTATTCACGTCGTGACAGGGCTAATGTCAAGGAATGGACAACAAGAACAAATCATCACAAACCAAGTTTTGGGCTTCTGGTCAGTTGGAAATGAAACCTGTGATCTGAGCATTCACGACCCAACCCACTACCAGCTCCAGGATCCAGGAACCGGGGGAAGGAGAGTAATTCATGACAACAGTTAGGTTCCCCAAAAGTCACGACCATGGACTGGGATCCTGATGCCTCACTGATGTAGTTCTGGCCAATCATTTTCAAGAACAACAGGTCAAATTACTGCGCACTGCACTTTTCGCAGTGTGTGAACTTTATAGCCTACAGACTGGGGACTGGGATTTATGTCTTGTTAGGCCGACGTGCGTGCAATGCGACAAAACACGGATGTTCATGCTGTGCCGCTTGAGGGCGTCGCCGTTGTGTTATTGGACAATTCATTATCTCCGCGGTGATCTGCCATTTGTCACGTGGTAGTCAGCTGGCAATAAAACAATTTGACGTTTACTTTCGACAACAGCTGCCTGCTACGCGGTTCGCCACTACTTGTCTGAAAGATCCATCCAGCGAGGTCAGTAGTTTTCGCTATGGTACATATTACTATTCGTTGCAAGCGCTCCACTTCAGTTCCAGTTTGGGCTGTAATTCTGTAGGACACTTGGTAAGCGCGATTATAGTCTTCGAGATTCCAGAGGACGCTTTTACGTGGCCGCGAGTTAAACCGGTGACAATTTTATCTAAGCGTCGTCATGTTAACTGTTGCCGGATATGTAGGTTATGAGGCGGCTATCAGAGTAAAGTAGAGCACTGTCTAAATAATTATGTCCTAACCGGACCAGAGTTACTGATTTCTGCTGCTGTCACTAAGATGACCTAGTCTGACATGTGCATGTAAGCCAGAACAGAGTATATGATTCCTGTAGCCGGGTTTGACAAACAGTAATATGAAGGACGAAGTCTCGCTATGTTTCCTTTGTACATGTAGCATGATTGTACCTTCTGATATAACACACTGAGCTGAACGAATGACAGTTCTACTGTATGAGTCCCATATTCATGTTTGGTTGACGCGTTATCTTCATCATTTCAAGTTGTATTGTTGACTCAGACCTGAAACCAACAAGGACAGCATGTAAGCAATGGTTTGGCTGTCTGAAGGGGTGGGGTTATGTTTGTTTGTTTGTTTGCTGCCACAACTCTTTTGCCGGCTCCAGTGGTGTTCCTCCCTGGTAATGGGTGGAATCCACGGAGGGCTCGGAAGCTGGGGCAATTATGCACGATGATGGAGATGAGGATGATGGTAAGATGATGCTATGGAGGTCCCCCCCCCTCCAAAAAAAAAAGAAAAAAAGTCGCAGCCGTGAAGTGGGTGAACCTCGGCTGTGCGGCAACAGCCGCCCCACTGGGCCCATAGCACACCCGCTCTGGGTAGAAGCCGACCTAGGTAGGAAAAATCCCGTGTGCCTCGGCTGGGACTCGAACCCGGGTCTCACGGTCCATGGTCCGAAGTGCTAACTATTACACTACGGGGGCCGGTGCTGTCTGAAGGTTTGACGTCCTTTGTCATCGCACAGGGCTGATATCAATCAACCACGAGGCTGCGACACTAAGCAAAGCCAATACGAATGTTTGGGTTTTGGTGGGAATTTGAACTCACAACCCGAGAAGAAGTGGAAGAGGAGGTTCAGTGCAGTGCAGTTCAGTGCAGTGCAGGATGGGACATGTATCTCTGTACTCGGAAAAACCCATACGCTGTCCACCCCATCACTCAGTACTCTCCCCTGTGTCGTCCTCGGGACTGTTTCAATGTTGGGCTGGTTGACACGGGTCCTGTCAGTGTCACGCCCTTTTAGGTTCCACCGTCGGCTACTGCCTCTTACTTTGCACGCCTCTGGAAAAACACGTGGAAACATGAAAACGAGATGTCCAGAAACATTCATCCGTTTCCGCAGGCGTTATCTACATGCTTTTCGTTTTTTGTTTTGTTTTTGTTTGTTTTTTTCAGAATCTGAGAGGAGTAACCAAGTAGCACTGAGTTTCAGAAAAGCTGTGAGAAGTCAACATGAAGCTTCCAACACTGACCACAGTACTGGTCCTGACTGTCACATTGTGCGGCACGACGCTCGCCCAGCATCACCCACTCAAGAGATTCCTGTTGCAGACAACCACCACCCCGCCCCTCACGACAACCCCTCCAACCTGTACCACGCCAGGAGGCCAGACCTTGTTCCCTGGGCAGGAAGTGACGGAGGAGTGTCGGTACTGCAATTGTGAAAGTCACTGGGGTTTGACTTGCTACTACTTCGACTGTCTCTCGGCAATGTGTGTGGATGCGTATCGACCTCCAGGTGCCTGCTGCTGGGAGTGTCCTACCGGTCAGTTGTACTTGTTGTTGTTGTTGTTGTTGCATAAGCTAATCACCGTGTATCAGTAATCATCACTTATTTCCTACGTGTAGACTTGCCAGTGCAGCCCGCCATTCGGTCAGTGCCAGAGAACGTCAAATTGCTTTATCAAACGGTGCGCGCGCCACCTCTTGACTGACGATATTCACACGAGTCTAGTTGGGGTACATCCACGATTTAGGTTTTAATATTCACACCACTCACTTTGTAATAATTACACGACTCGGATTAAAAAAAAATTCACACTACTCAAATTAAAAAAAAAACAAAAAACACTTGACTAATATTTTGAAAAAAAAATCACACGACTCAATTTTTTTAAAAATTCACACTCAATTTTTTTTTTAATTCACACTACTCAAATTTTTTAAAACATCACGCGAATCGATATTTATAAAATTCACACGACTCAAATTTTGTTAAATTCACACGACTCAAATGTAAAAAAAAAAAAAAAAAAAAATTCAGACGACTTAATTTTTTTGAAAATTCACTCGACTAACATTTAAAAATAATTCACACAACTCAATTTTCTTTTTTAAATTCACACGACTCATATTTTAGAAAATTCACACGACTCAGTCTTTAACATTCAGACGCCCCCCCCCCCCCCCCTTTTTTCATGTTCACACGGCGGACATTGTAATATTCACACGGCTTAGTTCTCAATATTCACACAACGCAACTCTGTGTCCATCCTCAGTAATAAAAATTAAAAACAAGCACCATTTTTTAATCCAAGGTGTAATGTTCAACTGTTTACTCCAGAACGCAAAAATCAGGTCACGAAAGTCGGACTTCGTGTCCAAAATGGTCGACCGCCCTTTCACGCCCTTGGCTAAAATCTGGCTTTTAGGGGGCATCTCTATTCAGCGGCCTGCACGTCAACGGGGCTATAATTAATTTTTCGTGCAGTGCCCAAAACATGAGAAAGATGCCCCATCAAACTGTGTACTGACCTCATAATTTGTACCAAGAAGCCTCATTTTTTTGCACACAGTGTAGACAAGTTTCAACCCTTAGCAAAAGTTGAACTTCATTAGCACGGATACCATTTTTCTTGTCGTGTTTCTGTTTATTGACAGGTAACAACTGCCGAATCCTGTCGACGGGGGAGGTCATTCCTGCTGGCGAGCCAGTGGAGCGTGACGGGATGTTGTGTGAGTGTCCCCCACAGGACGACGTCTTCACCGGGCGACTGTTGGAGGAGAACTACATCGCCCCCTACACCGCCCTCTGCACCCGCGTCACGACCATGCCACCAACTACTGCCCCACCAACCACCATTCCCTCGACGGTAGCAAACTAAACCGCCGGTTTGCTCTTCAGTCCGGTTGACAACGAGGCGCGTGGCGATACGCTGTGAAAGGATGCTGAATGAAACGAAAATGAAAACTTTGTCCAGTAACATCAACATGAAAACGCTTGGTTGTCTGGCTGCTTTAGGACCAGTAGAAAGTTCAGGCTGAAGGTTTTTGTTCTTCCAGTCGGCAGAACTCGTGAGCAGCCAGTGAGTTCCGCTTTCTACTATAGCCACATGGCCGGGTTTAAAATAAACTTCAACTTACTATAGAAATCCGCATGCCGGATCAGGAATGTGTCTATGTTTTTATTTTGTTGTCATTGCTGCCGGCGGGTGTGTGTGTGTGTGTGTGTGTATGTGTGTGTGAGTGTGTGTGGTTTGTTTGTGTAAGCACGGTTTGTTTGGTTTTGAGGGCTCTCTCTCTCTCTCTCTCTCTCTCTCTCTCTCTCTCTCTCTCTCTCTGCCTGCAATGAACCACTCAATCTGAATTTAAAAGTGACAAAACAGCGGAATAAAAGACTTTAAAAAAATTCTTCCTGGCATAGGGCGCATTGTAGCATGTGCCTGTTGGCAGCAGTTGGAACTCCTCAAACAGTGGATGGGTAGGATCACTGAGTAATTTGTTGACTACGTCTCTGAACAGAAGTAAAATAAAGGTCATCAAGCGACTACTGCCCCAAACCAGTTGTCTGTCCTGCAGCTTGAACTATACCGAGGCAGCCTCCAGCTTTTGCACATCATACTAACATTACTGTATCAGACGACAATATCTGTGTTGACAAATAGCAAAACTAACACAGTGCATTTGATAATGCAGTCGCCAACGTTTTCGGCCATAACTTTTGGTAAAGCCACTGTCGTATACCATTCCAAGAGAAAAAGTTTATCCTGACCTACTGACCTAGTTTATGTCATGACATTCGGGGTTCTCAGTTCCTCTGTTTCTTCTCGGCGTAGATAACAATTTCAGTGAAAACGCGAGCTGAAAAAATGTAGAGTATCGAAACTAGCCTTAAACTAATACATTAATTTGTATACCTCCCGTAACCTCAAGTGACAATGGCGTCAAAGGTAATTACGCTCAGTAATTGACGTCAAGGTCGAAAGCACGAAACAGTGACATCAGTGAATGATGTCAAATGATTATTTTGCAACTCTTAGACTACATTCTTTGAAAGGAACTTGCAAGGTTTACAAACAAGCAGTGAAGAAGACTTGGCTTGTTTCACTTACGCCAAGGAAATGCGGAGAAAGTGAGAACCCCGACTGTCCAGAAATATACAGGGCACAAGGCTAGGAGATAGCCATGGCTAGGAGATAGCCATGGCTAGGAGATAGCCATGGCTAGGAGATAGCCATGGCTAGGAGATAGCCATGGCTAGGAGATAGCCATGCATTGTAATTTCCCTTTGATGGGATTGAATAAAATATCTTATGTCTTAGGATAATCTTTTTCTCTTTGATAGATACCTGAAAGTGGCTCTATACAAACTTGTTGCCGAAAATCGTTTGAATGCAAATACGTCTGGTATCTTGAAAAGTCATTATATCAGATGTACGACGTGATAGACTCTTCAAAACGGAGGGGCACAAGATACGCAGCAGAATAAAAGAAGAAAAAGGGAAAAAAAAACACTTTATGGGACAAGCGATGACGTAAAACACGAAAGAAAATAATGACGTAAGTATATGTACATCCGGTCTCACTCAGCGAGCGTCGACAAAATGCAGGCCAGTTTCTGCCAACAACTGAGGGCAATGGTTCTGAGAAACTATCTTCTGAAGAGGCGTAACAGCAGTGAACTACTGTCGGAGCTGTGCTTCCCTATCGTGTGTGTCCTGCTCATTGTTATCGTCAAATACGCGGTGAGACCACAGCCTAGGCCTGCAGCCACCTTCCCTGTCAAACCTCTCACCCACTTTTCCATCGACACGAGCAAACCTATATTTGTTGCCACCCCTTTACTCCTAAAGAATGACGTGTCCTCCATGATGCAGAAAATATCCAGACGACTGAACAGTGTTTCGTTTAAGTTATTCTACTCCGAGAAGAGTGCCGAGAAGGAATACCTTGAGAGACAGGATGAAGTTTCTGCTGGAATCATGTTTGAGAAAGCCACAGACAACACATCTGCAGGTGGGATCCGCTATATTATCAGAATGCCACTCAATTCTACTGCCAGCAATAGCAAGGTGTTTTCGGAAGACGATTGGAGTTGTGTCGAAAACGACGATTCCAAGTGTGAAGCCAACTTTTACTTACACTCAGGCCATGCTTTGCTGCAGACCATTATCGACGGTGTATTGATAGAAAAGGAGACAAAAACCGTCTTGCCCAATTTCGACGTGAAAGTTCAAATGATGGATATCCAGGAACATCTTCCAGATGTGGCCATGATCATCCCGTTTTACTTCATGTTTGCTTACTCTTTTTTTATCAGCTGTCTCACTGTGAACATAGTTGCGGAGAGAGAAGAGCGAGCACGAGAGGGCATGTTCATGATGGGACTTCGAAACTCTGTCTTCTGGGCCTCCTGGTCGGTTCTGTATTTCGTCATCATTGCTGCGGTGACGGTTGCCATAACGCTGGTCGCGACGCTGGCAAAATTGTTCGAGAACAGTAACATGTTCTTGTTGTTTATTATGCTGATGTTGTACGGATTGTCTATCGTCGCTCTGGCTTTCTTTCTGACAACGTTCTTTAACAAAGCCCACACAGCCGGCGCGGTGACCAGTCTGCCCACTATCATCATCGCAGTTCTGTACGTGGCCACCATCCACACGCCGGAGCTTGTGGACAAACAAGCGGTGCACATCAAGGGTTTTACGGAGTGGAGTCTTCCCGCACTATGGCTTGTCTGCCTCTTTCCGCCGCTGGCTTTTGCCTTTGCCGTGGAACTGGCCGTATTCCTGGACACAGAGAGAGGTGGCATGGACTTCAACACGATCTACGAGACTGAATTTCCCCTGTTAGCTCCCTTGCTCATGCTGATCGCGGACATCTTCCTCTACATCTTGCTGGCCGTTTATCTGGATCACGTGATCCCCCACGACAGCGGGCCGCGATATGGGCCTGGGTATTTCTTGCGGTCGTCTTACTGGTGCCCCCAGGCCCTCACTGGTGAGGAGGGCGAGGTGCGTGAGGAGAAAAGGATATCAGGACCCAATATGGAACCCGTATCACAGGAAATGCGAACCAGGCGTGCGATTACAATCAACAATGTGACAAAAACCTACGGTCAGCGCAAGACAGACTTCAGAAAATTATTGGAGTGTATATTCCCCTTTTGTCGCCGCTTGGCAAGGGACGAGGAGGTTACTGCGGTGAGGAAACTGTCTCTCGAATTGTACGAAGGGCAGATTACGGCGCTTTTGGGTCACAACGGAGCTGGGAAGACATCTGTAATAAACATGCTGTCAGGGCTTACCCGTCCTTCCTCAGGTAGTGCTACAATATACGGCTATGACGTATTCTCCGAGGCAGGCATGGCGAACATTCGAGGCATGTGTGGTATCTGTCTCCAGCGTCACAGCTTGTACCCCGAGCTAACCGCTGCAGAACACCTCCAAATTTTTGCCGCCTTGAAAGGGATCCCTCACGACCAGATATCACTAGAGATAAGCCAGGTGTTGAAGGCCGTGGGTCTTACTTCCAATGCCAACGTCCCCAGCTCAGTACTGACGGGGGGACAGAAGAGGAAGCTGGCCGTGGCGCTGGCCATCATCGGGGATCCCAAAGTGCTTTTGCTCGACGAACCCACGACAGGCATGGATCCGTTCAGCAGGCGGTATCTGTGGTCGCTTCTGAAAAACTACAAAGAAGGACGGGTGATCTTGCTGAGCACGCATTTCATGGATGAAGCAGACATCTTGGCAGACAGAAAGGCAATCTTAGGCAAAGGAAAACTACAATGTGTTGGGTCGTCTCTCTATTTGAAACACCGATTCGGAATGGGTTACCATCTTAACATGGTGGTAGGCCACAACTGTCAGCCGAGAAAGGTGACCGATTTTCTTGAGGAGTACGTCAGAGGCGTGGTCTACCCTCGTATCCATGGCAAGGAACTTGCCTACACCATTCCACTGTCAGAGCTGGACAACTTCGTGCAGCTCTTCAAAGCCCTTGAGGAAACGGATGGTGACGGAGTGACTAAAGCAGAGTCCCTGGGGATACTCAACTACAGCGTGTCAATGCCAACGCTGGAGGAAGTCTTTCTCAAACTGGGCACCGTCAGGTATGTGTGCGTAGAAGAAGACGGCGGCGGAGAAATCACATGTTCTCCTACTTCAAAGAAAACAAGACTTTCAGTTAGCACCGCACCTGAATCACAGCCATACGGATCTTCTGTGGATCCGAGACCGGCAATCAAAGCACAAGACAAAAACAACAAAATGACGGAGCCAGAGAGACCGGCGGTCAACGCACAAGGCAAAAGTCACGAAATGACGGAGCCAAAGAAACCAGAGGTCGAAGTACAAAACTCACCCGTGGAGCCAGAGGCGAGTTTGTCGCCAGACATGTCTCGCATGGAGGTGTTCCCACATAGGCCAGTCCCTAATCTGCCGAGTTCAGGAGCAGAAATGAATCCGACCCGTAGACGTTTCTTCGCTTTATTGAAACTAAGGTTTCTGAAGCTGCTCTATAGCCGGGGGACCTTGATGACGTTGTTCACGCTGCCAATGGGATTTGTGGCTGGTATCTTGTTGACTCCACGTGCAACAAATTATCCGATGAAACTGTCAGCGGATCTGTACGTGAGACCCGTAAACTCCACGAGCCAGCGGCCCTTGCCAGCCTTCCTCCTGTACGACTTGGTCCGCGATTCCATCAGCCGCGATTTCTGCAAAGCGTTGAGTGCCGACTACGCCGTGCGCTGGTACACGGCTGCCAATATTTCTCGAGTCACGCGTCACTTCGTCGGTGTCAGGATATTGGCCACAGACTCTGCGACAGGGATGATAAAGAGCTACGCTATACTTTACGATTTCGTAGCGGTTCATTCCCTTCCGGCGGCCATTAACGCCATCTCCACAGCTCTGCTACGCCAGGCCGGTTCCTCCCGTGACATCGTCGCCAGCAGCAAACCCTGGCCGTCTGTATTAACTGAGGGTTCGGACACTGGATTCGCGTTTGGTCTGATGGTTGGTTTGGCCTTTACCCTCATGGCACCTTCTTTAGGCATTTTTGTCATCAGCGACAGGACTTCGAGGTGCAGAAATCAGCTACGTATCTCAGGTGTGTCCCCATACCTGTACTGGGCCAGCACGTGTCTGTTTGGCATCTTGGTCTGTCTATTCCCAACGGCTTTATGCATCGTCATAGCTTTTGCCGCCGGGGTGGTGTCATTGACAACAGTAGGAGCAGTGGTGGCGTTGGTACTTCTTTTCATGACGTCATCCCAGGCCTACCTCGTGGTGGTATTGTTCTGCTGTCTCTGTTTCAACAAAGAGGACACAGCGAAGGCCATCACTACCAACATCCTGTCTATGTGCGGAATGGCATCATACATGGCTGTGGCCATGCTAGAATCAGTATCACAAGAGAAGCAGGCGGCCTCTTTTCACGTGGCTTTCGTCTGCATAAACCCTATGTACACTGTATTCGGAGGTGTACACTACATTCACAAGGTTTATCGCACAGTGTCATTGCAAGCCAGGTATCCACTGTTGGTAGACTATTTCACTTTTGATAGCAAAATTCCTGTCTGTTTGATAGCGAATGTGGTGGACACGGTCCTCGGTTACGCCTTGCTCGTGCTAATTGATAAGTGTACTCTTGTCGGTTCAATTCAAGAAACTGTCGGATTGAGCAAGCCCAAGTATGTTGAGAATAGGGCAGCAGATGATAATAACTCTCCGGACGAGGACGAAGACGTGGCTGTAGAGAGAATGAAAGTTGAGACACTGGCGAGAATGGGAATTGATAACAGCAACACTGTGGCCTACGTGCGCCAGCTCAGGCGAGAGTTCAGCAGCACCAGCAGGAGGACAGGCCGTGAAGCCGCCAACACAGACAAGGTAGCTGTGAAGAACCTGTCCTTTGCTGTAAACAAGGGTGAAGTGTTAGGCCTGATGGGACACAACGGATCGGGCAAAACCACCACCGTCAGGATGATGACTGGGGAAATTCGACCTACATGCGGGAGTGTGGTGATTGCCCGGAGCCAGATCCGTTCCAACATCGGTGGAGGTTTGATGGACGTGGGCTTCTGTCCTCAGATCGATGCCCTGTGGGAACCACTCGACCTGACGGACCACCTGATGATCTACGCCGCCATCAAGGGTGTGCCACAACGCGACACGCATCACATTGTCAACTATTTCATCGAGAGCTTGAAGCTGCAGCCGTATCGCGACAAGCCGGTCAGGAGACTGTCGTACGGAACCAGACGCAAGCTGAGCTACGCCATCGCCATGCTGGGCAACCCCAAGGTGGTGCTACTGGACGAGCCGTCCACCGGTATGGACCCCAGATCCAAGCGCTTTTTCTGGGACACCATCAGCAGCAGCTTTGAGGGTTCGGATCGCGGTGCCATCCTCACCACGCACTATATGGAGGAGGCGGACGCCTTGTGTTCTCGGGTCGGCATCCTCGTCAACGGACAACTGGAGTAAGGGGTGTGTCGGGTACTGGAGTAAGGGGTGTGTCGGGTACTGGAGTAAGGGATGTGTCTTGTGTTGTTCGTGTGTTTGAGTAAGGCATGTGTATTGTGTTTGAGGAAGGGATATGTCGTGTTTTGGTGGTGTGTTTGAGTGAGGAATGTGTCGTGTATTTGTGTACAGGATGTGTCGTGTGTTGTTTGTGTGCCAGAGTAAGGGATGTATCGTGTGTCCTTCGTGTGCTGGAATAAGGAATGTGTCGTGTGTTGTTCATACGCTGAAATAAGGGATGTGCCGCGTGTTGTTTGTGTGTTGCAGTAATGGATGTGTCGTGTGTTCCTGTGTTGGAGTAAGGGATGTGTCGTATGTTTCTGTGTTGGAGTAAGGGATGTGCCGTGTGTTCGTGTGTTGGAGTAAGGGATGTGCCGTGTGTTCGTGTGTTGGAGTAAGGGATGTGCCGTGTGTTTCTGTGTCGGAATAAGGGATGTGTCGTGTGTCGTTCGTGTGCTGGAATAAGGGATTTGTAATGTGTTGGAGTAAGGGATGTGTCGTGTGTTTCTGTGTTGGTGTAAGGGATGTGTCGTGTGTTTCTGTGTTGGAGTAAGGGATGTGTCGTGTGTTTCTGTGTTGGAGTAAGGGATGTGCCGTGAATTTCTGTGTTGGAGTAAGGGATGTGCCGTGTGTTCGTGTGTTGGAGTAAGGGATGTGTCGTGTGTTTCTGTGTTGGAGTAAGGGATGTGCCGTGTGTTCGTATGTTGGAGTAAGGGATGTGCCGTGTGTCGTTCGTGTGCTGGAATCAGGGATTTGTCATGTGTTGGAGTAAGGGATGTGTCATGTGTCGTTCATGTGCTGGAAAGAGGGATGTGTCGTGTGTTGGAATAAGGGATGTATCGTGTGTTTTTTGTGTGCATTGATAGAAAGGTTACAGTTCCGTAAGGAAAGTGCGTGTGCTATTGATGTGTGTAAGTGTGCGTGTTCTTTTTTAACCTCTCCCTCGCACGCATTCACTACAGAAACAAACAACACAAGAGAAGCTCGCGGGGGGGGGGGGGGGGGGGGGGGGGGGGGGGGGGGGGGGCTGTTGGTCTAAGACGTAACTTCCACGATGGCTCATTCTATTTCGTTCCGTATCCACACACAAACAAATGCTTTTTTCCTCTGTGTGCTAGATGTCTCGGGCCCACCCAGCGTCTCAAAAGCAGATTTGGCAAAGGTTACGTATTGGATGTCAAGTTAAGCGCTGCTCACCACATGTCCCAGGACAATCTGAAAGAAGTGATGGCCAGACTGGAGAACTATCTCGTGGAGCACTTCCCCAACTCCCGATGCCTGGAGAAGTACGGTGAATGCGCCTTGTACAAAATACCCTCGGAATACGTTGTCCTGTCGTCTGCGTTTGAAGCGATGGAAAACGCGAGGCGTTTGTTCGAGGTGGAGTACAGCTTCAGCCAGGCGACCCTAGAGCAGGTCTTCATGCACTTCGCCAGACACGAGGAGGATCGGCCTGACGGTGCAAACCAGAGGCGTTTGATGGAATGCGGACAATCTGGGACGAGGCTAAGTGAAACATGGCAGTTGTCCAAATGAGCCACTTTGGCCTGACGCAGCATGGATGTTGTGTGCGCGTGGCATGTGTTCACGTTCTACTTGTCAATCGAGGGCAGCCATACAAACATTTCACTCCAGACGATAGTGCGGGTGAACTATTCCACAACAAAGCGCGACGACTGAACGATTAAAAGTAATGATACTGTGATGATAACTGGGCATTGTGCAGGCCCAGAGCGTCGCGAACTGATCTAAGTACGCACGTCACATGAATCACACGCATTCTCTCACACACTAGACATGAACACATTACAATCACGTCGTGCCAAGGGTCAGCACAGCTGTCTAGGTTTCGTCATTTGGAATAACATTTATTTTTTGTGGGCCGAACATTTCCAAAGCAGAGGGGGAGGAAGCCGGAGTACTAGGGGAGAATCCCGACGATCGGCGCGAATGATCGGTGCCACATACTTCAGCGAAAACATGTGATGCCCAAGTGCGGTACTTGAACCTCAACCTCACATTGGTGGCAGAGGTGGTTACCACTAGACCACTGACCCCGCATCAGTCACTGTCATTGTTTTGTACAGAGCCATATTCACGTTATTTCACTTTTGTACATTGAAACGATTTTTACAGTGCAGCGTAAACGTTGCTACAACAGACTGTAGATCAAGTAGAGGACAGGGGATAACAGATAGGGAATAGTTCTAAACGTGTTCTGGAGAACATGAAGGGGATAGTTGTGAACATGTTATGTATTCACGTTATGTAACAGGCAGGGGATAGTTGCAAAGATGTTATGTATTCGCGTTCTGACAGGTAGGGGATAGTTTTAAACGTGTTAGGTATGGAGCACAGATAGATGATATTTGTAACGTTGTATTTATGGACGATATAACAGGCAGCGGATACTCCTAAACGTGTCATGTATGGAGAACAGGTAGGTGATATTTGTAACGTTGTATGTATTCACGCATAGGGGCTATTTCAAGCGTGTTGTGTGTGGAGAACAGATAGAGGATGTATGTAAGGTTATATGTGTGGGCGCTATAACACATAGGGAGACTGATTTGTAACGTTGCATGTATGGGCGCTATAACGCATAGGGAGATTTGTAACGTTGTATGTATGGGTGCTATAACGCATAGGGAGATTTGTAACGTTGTATGTATGGGTGCTATAACGCATAGGAGATTTGTAACGTTGTATGTATGGGTGCTATAACGCATAGGGAGATTTGTAACGTTGTATGTATGGACGCCATAACGCATAGGGAGATTTGTAACGTTGTATGTATGGGCCATAGGGAGATTTGTAACGTTGTATGTATGGGCGCTATAACACATAGGGAGATTTGTAACGTTGTATGTATGGACGCCATAACGCATAGGGAGATTTGTAACGTTGTATGTATGGGCGCTATAACACATAGGGAGATTTGTAACGTTGTATGTATGGACGCCATAACGCATAGGGAGATTTGTAACGTTGTATGTATGGGCGCTATAACACATAGGGAGATTTGTAACGTTGTATGTATGGACGCCATAACGCATAGGGAGATTTGTAACGTTGTATGTATGGGCCATAGGAGATTTGTAACGTTGTATGTATGGGCGCTATAACACATAGGGAGATTTGTAACGTTGTATGTATGGGCCATAGGAGATTTGTAACGTTGTATGTATAGGCGCTTTCATAAACAGGGGATAGGTTTAAACATGTAATGTATAGAGAACAGATAGGGGATATCGAGTAACGTTTTATGGGCGTTTTAACAAGGAGGGGATAGTTCTAAACGTGTTATTTATGAACGGACACGGTTCGCCTGAGGTGAAATGTACAGCTAGCATAATGAGTTTACTAGATGCCAGTTGACAGACATAGATTTCAACAAGAACAGAAATCTAAGTCAGGTTAATGCGACTTTGTACCGTGACAAAGGCCGACAATAAACTTGATGATGAATCACTCACTGGGACTGGTTTCGTTGGAATCTGCCTGATTATTTACTGACTTGGTTGCTATTGTGTGTCATTTCATTCCGAGATGATCCACAGAGAACACGAGTGGGGCTAGATTTTAATCATCGCTGACTTTCAAGATGTAAAACAATGACGTCGTTCCCTTTTCTGACATGACAGTCCATGAGCACAATCGCACGACACGACGATGAGTGACAGATCTATCCAATGGCAAGGGAGAGCAAGGCGAGGCCGAGGAGGCGCAACTCTTGTCTGTTGACGGTTGATTACTTCGCCGTGCCTTTTATCTTTAGATTTTAGAGCGAGTGTCCAAAAAGGAATTTTCATGTGTACTCTTCTTCCGGATAAGAAAGAAGTGTCGTGTGTCGTGTCGTGTCGTGTCGTGTCGTGTCGTGGTCGTGCCGTGCCGTGCCGTGCCGTGTCGTGTCGTGTCGTGTGGTGTCGCGTCGTGTCGTGTCACGCCGCGTCGTGTCGTGTCGTGTCGTGTTGTGTCGCGTCGCGTTGCGTTGCGTTGTACGTTATTGTATTGTACATTTTATTGTCGGGTATTATATTGTGTTTTAGTGTCGTATTAGTTTCGAAAGACAATGGTGACGTCTATGGATAAACGTAGTAATTAAACAGATAATCTTACATGAAATTACGGAATCATATGAAAGAAGGACTGGTACAGAAGACAACCGTTAATTATGTTATAAGATGGCGGCAAGCTGTCATAGAACGGATCCTGTACACGCGTGATTTGCTGCTGGAGGGAGTAATTATGGTACGAGATCTATCACTACAACCTGCCAAAACGTGGTCACGTGTCTTTAGGGGTGACATGTGACACAAAAATCATCGTGGGAACATTACATGATATTGAGCCGACAAGACGTATACTGCTCAACAATATCAGGGGTTTCATTGGTCTGCTAGTCGCCGTGTCACTGTGTCAGTGGTTACACATGGTGGATGAGACATTTTGACGCATTATCACTCACTTCATCTTCAGTGCCGTTTTCCATGATGAAGACAGCCACGGTTTCAAACTTCCGATATGCTTTGACTGTGGTTTTTGTGTCGTTGTTGTTTTCTTTGCGGTTTGGGGTGGGGGGTTGTTTTGTTTGTTTGTTTGTTTGTTTGGGTTTTTTTGGTATGCACTCCTAGGATAAGAGAATTTGCGAGTGTGCGTGAAGGTAAATTTTGAGGGGCAAGCCAAATTCTTGTTCTATGACTGAAATCCAATAAAATAATTATCTTCTTCAATATCTTTATCAAGAACAGAACGGCGTTTTTAACTTTTTTTGGAACGCCACTTGGACTACGAGAGCTGAGCAGGCGCGTCAGGTAATTCTTCGCGCTTCTTAACTGAAGCCATAAATTGTCCATGATAAATAAGACATACTGGTGGGAAAAACAACCAAAATACAGGTTAGGGTTAGGGTTAGTGCTGCCAAGTTTTCTTTTAATGGCGTAAAACTATTTTATGTGGTAAATCCTAATTCAAAAATGAATGATGCTAGAAATCCCGAGATGTCTTTACAGCCTAGACGAGTTTCAGGAGATTTCGGTAGGATAAACGGGCTTTGAACAATTAAGCTAACTCCATATATCGTGCAGTCACTGAACCTGCGTGGATTAAGTAGGCACTGAAGATCTTTAAAGCTGCGAACACCGCTTTTGTTGGAGAAGGAATTAAATATGTGAGGGGCAGACAATTACTGTTATCTTTCTTGTGTTGTTCAGTATAGTATTATTCACGTGAAACAGCTAAGAGGGTGCTCTTGACGTTTTCTGTCAGCATTATTTTGTGGGAACCGCTGGACGAAGGTACGGTCACCACACCGCTCAAAACCACCCACGACATCTTCAGTTATATAACAGGTAAGTGAAACACACCACACACTTTCTCGTTCTTCATTATTATTATTATTATTATTCAGTGCCTTTGACTGCAATTGTTCATCTGCATCAGGCCGGGTAGTGCATGTTAGTGTTTGTGTGTGTGTGTGTGTGTGTGTGTGTGTGTGTGTGTGTGTAGCGCTATGAGTGGCTTTCCTGCGAGATTAAGCGCTAAACAACTCCTATTCATTATTATTTATTATTTTATTATTATTACGACGACGACGACTACGACTACTACTACTACTACTACAACAACTACTACTACTAGTAATGTAGTGATGGTAGAATGCTTTATGTAAGTGTGTCAGTGTGTATGGGCGTGTGATTGTAAGTTATAGTTTGTACAGGCGTGGATGTGTGAGCAAATGCAAAATCAGAACCATGTCCATGCGCTATGAACCATGTCCATGCGCTATGCATCTGGCAAAGTCACGTTACGTATGTTGACTGGTCTGATTTGCGATAACATGGCCTTATACTTAGATAGATTACTGGACACATTAGAGAACTGTGAGCAGGCTGATGGCATAGGATAATGATTCAGATCTGCCGACATCATCAACACCAACACAGCCAGCTGTCAAGATGGGTTACATTCAACCAAAGTCACATCTACGCTCTGAATTACACCCTAAGTAGTTATAGCGGGGGGGGGGGGGGGGGGGCTGAAGTTCACTGACTGTGGGACAAAAACAATTCACACAGAAAAGAGACAACCGGCTGATGCGAAAATGCCGATTGTTATTCATAGCATGTCATACAGCAAATACCAGGAAAATCACAACTGCAAATCAGTGGAATCAAGGTGGGGTCAATACTTTTCATGATGATGATGATGATGGTGATGATGATGATGATCTCGACAGAACAGAAGCACGGCGTTTCACCGTCTTCGCCCCAAGGGTACGAAGAATATGGCGCTGCTGTACCTAGCGTTCGTAGTTGCCATGGTGACTGTTGATTCCAGGTCTGTGACCCAGACCACTCCCACCAGCATACCCACCACCACCGTCACCACCCCACCTGCAAACCTGACTGTTGCTTCAGGATGTCAGACACGGGATGGTCACTTCTTGCTTCCAGGTCTCAAATTATATCATTAATCTTCCTTTGAGTGAGTGAGTGAGTGAGTGAGTGAGTGTTCCCTTTCCTGCGCCATGTGATTTGTCTTTGACTCCCTAAACTGTGTCATTCAAACAGTCTTGCCGGGATTTCACAACCTATCCTCATTCTTGAACAAATTTTTTATTACACCCCCCCCTCCCCCGCCCCCGCCCCCAAGCTGCGTCATCTCATCAGTCCTCTTCTTGATTGTGTGCCTGTGGGCCTGCATTATGATTATTATTATTGTAACAGGTCAGCAGAGGACCATCCAGGGGCCCGGACTGTGCATTCTGTACCAGTGTAGCTATAGCGGAACCCTGCAGTCCGTTCTTGGTGACTGTCTGCCTCCCATGTGTGTCAACCCCGTTATGACGGAGAACGATTGCTGTCTGCATTGTCCCGACGGTGGGTGGGCACTTCGTCCTTGCCACGCGTGCACACACACACACACACACACACACACACACACACACACACAGTGTAGACTCAGTCGTCTGGCACAGTTTTTTCTTTGGAGAAAGCACATCAAGTTTTCTGAGAAATTATTTGGGTTTTTACGTTGTTTTCTTTCGCTAGTATTTGTTGGTTGGTTTGTCAAATAATGACATTCACAATGTTGGTGATAATGATGGTAACGACAACTGTTTGGTTTAGCAAAAGTTGCCCTCTTGTGTGAAACACGAGACTAACACTGACACACTCTCTGCTGTCTATCTAGTTTGAAATACATTATTTTTATCACCAAACAGGAAGAAACTGCAGACTTCCTTCAGGGGAGATCATTCCCGCTGACAACGAGGTAGACTACAATGGCGCCAAGTGTAAGTGCCCGGATCAGTCCCACGAGTATCCTGGCCAGCAGAGGGAGGAACACTACACAGCTATCTGCACGCCACAAGTGACGTCACTTCCTACACTCTGTACCACGGAGTTCGGGGAGTTGAGAGCAGGGGAGGAGAAGGTGGAGGGATGCCGAGTGTGCTCGTGCAATCATCTTGGTCAGAGCGCATGCACGCTGATCGATTGTCCGCCCATTCCTCCCTGCGACGACGCGGTGGTCCCCCCTGGAGAGTGCTGCCCTCGTTGTCTCAATTGTAAGTATAAGCCGTAGGTTTGTTTGTTTGCTGTTTAGGGCTTTCACGTCTGTGTACGACAAAATCTGTCAAGCCCGACTGGGGTTTGATTGTAGTAATCTGTTGACGTTTGGAATTGATGAGTTTTATGAGAAAAATCGAAAGAAAGAGGAAACAGTTTAGAGAGTTAGGAAATAAATGTCGGATCCAAAGTGTGCGCGCCGATTTCGCCTCACATCTCATCTCTGCAACAGTTGATAATTCAGTACTACGCGCAAGTAGATCGATCCGCCTCCCATCAGTGCACTGCGAGCCGGCGTGTCTCGTGGTAAAGCAACCAAAACCTCTCCGCCGCATCAAACACGCCAAGCAGCCGAACTGGAACCAAAACACTACGTCAGCAATTGATCACATCCACAAAAAGTAGTTCCCGGGACACGTGGGCCTGGTTTGATTATCGTCAGTGTAGTTGTACATCTTTAGTGTGTTGTTAACAGATTTCATAGCAGCTCAGACATCTGTATTGCCAAGGACATGGAAAGGACAAAGGGAGATAAATGACGCGTTTTCCGTCAGTTTTCCCCACTGTGGCTGTGACTAGCTGGTGGTGACGTCACAGTGGAAGGGAGCTGTGTGTGTCGGACCACCAGTAAGCCAGAGAGTTGAAGTTAACACTAACGGCACAACTACACGCGTAGCGATTTTACTGTAAAAAATTTAAAAAGAAAGAATAACACGATTGTATGTCCAGGGTAAAAATCAAGATAGGCGCGAAAATAGCGGTTTCCATCTAGTGAACCTCTAGCTGCCAATGCTAGGGTCGTGAGTTCGAATCCGTCTTTGGGCCAAATATTTGTGCTGGCCTTTATCTCGTTGCCCCGTTTTTGATTTTACCCATATGTGTTGGAAAAGGACGTCAGGCCCTTTAACACCCTACAAGGGAAGGGGTGAAAGTTCTGAGAATAACCTCCTAAAGCACAAATACCCTCCTTAGTTCCCCTTCCTGAGTGTCTGCTATCGGGACGTTTAGCTTTAAGCTACTTGGCCTTTTTATGGGTGGATTTATATACCCGGTTTTGTGTACTTGTCTCAACTGTGGCGCCACGATCGCCAGTATGACACTGGTAAAGAATGATGGTTCTGATTCTGTTTTAAAACAGACAGCGCATGCGTCCTTCCATCCGGGGCCTTCATCTCTGCTGGTGTGACGTTGGAGGCGAACGGCACGGAATGCACGTGCCCGGAGTTGACCGTAGACAACGACCCTGACCTTGGACCGCGACCCGCCCTGTGCTGTGACAAAGTGGAAGGAGCACAAGAGAAGGCGAAAGCTGACAAACTTTCCGCCAAGGTAAAAAAGCTGGGTGCTAAATGCACCAAACGGAAGAACGCCACAAAATGTCAGGAGCGTGTTCGAAACTTGGAAGCAAAGCTGGCCAAAGTCAACCAGAACAACGACACCCAGGGACCGACATGCGCAGAAAGGAAAGCAGCCGAACGCGAGCGAGATATTGCAAGCCTTGCTTCACATCTCGCGAAATGCGAGAAGAAGAGCGGGAAAACAGCCGAGAAGTGCCTCAAGAGAGCAGCCTTAAAAGCCATGAAGATCAAGGGAATGGAGAGGAAGGGGAAAAAACAGGAGACAGGGCAAGACGAAGTAGACGGAGCAAGCGAGGCGGGATCAAACGATAGGTGCGCCAAATTTAAAGGAAAGAGAGCCGAGAAATGTCTTGAGAGAGTCGCAGCAAAGTTCGGACAGGATAAGAATTCCGGAGACCGGGATACAGGAAAGACGACTGGAGCAGAGAAGTGTGCCAAGTTCAAAGGCAAGAGAGCCGAGAAATGTCTTGAGAGAGTCGCAGCAAAGTCCGGACAGGATAAGAATTCCGGAGACCGGGATACAGGAAAGACGACTGGAGCAGAGAAGTGTGCCAAGTTCAAAGGCAAGAGAGCCGAGAAATGTCTTGAGAGAGTCGCAGCAAAGTCCGGACAGGATAAGAATTCCGGAGACCGGGATACAGGAAAGACGACTGGAGCAGAGAAGTGTGCTAAGTTCAAAGGCAAGAGAGCACAGAGATGCATGGAGAGGATGGAGGCAAAAGAGGATCAAGACCTAATCGACAGATGCGCCAACCTTACCGGAACGGAAGCCAAGAAGTGTCTGCAGAGAGACCAGAAGCAACTAGAAAAAGAGATGCAAGAGAAATGCGCTAAATTCCAAGGCAAGAGAGCCAAAGAATGTATGGTCAAAATGGCCAAGAAAGCGGAGCGGATGAGGAAGAAGGCAGGGCGGGCACAGAAACGAGCATCATCCAAAGCAGCCTAGCTTTCAGCACATGCAGGTGGAGACGTCACATGAGTAACCGTTTGGATCTACAGGCAGGGACACGGTAATGTTTATCACGTGACATGTATTCTCTAATGAACGAAGTGCTGTACACACATAAGAAATGGAACAAACCTCACTACAAACAAAATTAAATTGAAACACATGTTTATGTCCAGTTTGTTTGCAGCGTAGACATGAGCATCGTATCCCCTGAGTCACTTCTCTGGTCAACATGGCGGCCTGTCAGTCCACAAACACCTGCCTGGCGTCAGCACAAAGTTTAGCAATGTGATAGGGTTATCTTTCCGTCTTCAGTTCTACACCAATGCAACTTGTGAACTGACCTTTATAGTTCTGTCTAGTGACGTGTCTTAGACTGACTTGCTGTAGGTGTTCATGTGAATTTTACGAGAATGTTAAAATTTACGGTAGAAATTGCTGGTAACACTAGTTTGACTATTTTCTATATTTGTATCTAGGAAGGAGTTTATTTTGACACAGAAGTATCACAGTGGAGTACGACAGACACTGAAGTATCACAGTGGAGTACGACAGACACTGAAGTATCACAGTGGAGTACGACAGACACTGAAGTATCACAGTGGAGTACGACAGACACAGAAGTATCACAGTGGAGTACGACAGACACTGAAGGGATAGAAGGGTCCACAAAACGTCCGGGTAAAAAAAAACTTTGGAAAATGATTCCGTTACAAAAAACAAACACGGTATTTTTTTGGATAATTTTTATATAAATATGTTCCACTCAAACCATGCTGGATTAGCACTCTTCGGGGGGACCGGGGGGGGGGGGGGGTGTCGTCTATCATGTAGTGTATTATACCACACAATTCGTAAATGCAGCTAAAGTTAATGCTCAGTACTTTCTGATGCAAATGCGTAAATTTGTTATACTTCACAAAAGAGAGTCTGTGGACTGCAAACTGATAAACATTGAGGCTGAGAAGGAGAAAGAACGTATCTCTTGTCAGTATCTTTGTGTGTGTGTGTGTGTGTGTGTGTGTGTGTGTGTGTGTGTGTGTGTGTGTGTGTGTGTGTGTGTGTGTGTGTGAGAGAGAGAGATTATTTGGCAGTCAGTGTAGCTATAGCCAATAAATATATTCCCGCGAGATACTACACACGGTATGGTAAGACTGTGTTTACGATACAGGAGCTCATAAACCCTGCTGTTGTACATTCACGAATTGTTCACACTTCCACACCCACACATGGCCACCAGGAAAACATTCACTATTTTTTCTATTATTGATCAAAGGATGGACACATTTGAATTTCTATTCTTGCTCTTTGAATGAAACAGGTGGTACATCGCCACCTGCGACTTTATCCGTTGTTTTCGATCACCACACCTTATTCAGCCACACCACATCTACACTCTAGTACAGGTATGATGAGAAATTTATAGTATAAGCTTTCATCGAGAATGGCATCTGTGCACTGGATCGTCTTCAATGTTTGCCCATGTCAAAACATCAGATCGGAGCAGTCTGACGTTAGAAAGGACAAAACCGACGTAGGCACATGCATAAAATTAAACGACAAGAAAGTATTCTTTCAAGAGAGTGGTGGGTGTTTGAGGGTTTAACGTCCTTTCCACCACATATGGGATTGGGCAACGAGAAAACGGCCGGCACACATATTTGACCCGAGCCGGGATTTGAAATCACAACCCGAGGGTTGCTTCAGTAAGACCGTGGGAGACACCTCCGTGGAATGTGTGAACGGCTTACCTGCTTTTTGTGTCGTTTGAGACCGTGCCCACCCCGTGCTCACCAACTTTCATTTGTTACGTGTACTTCCATAGCTACAAACAATGTTTTGCGACTGAAAGCATTTGGACAGACAGCTTGCCCGCTGCAACAATAGCGTCACAAGATCGGAAGAGATAATACATAACAAATACGTTGTCCGTCATGGGTACTAGCTCTCTGGGTACACGCGGCTGTTGTGTGCAAAATAAAATATGAAGAAGTAGCGGACAGTGTGACAGTGTGGGTCTCACACCTACGAAAAATTTTACCGGCAGTACCGGGGCATAATTATACGACCGCTTTGATAACGAGTTACTTCCCCTTAACAGGATTTTTCGTGGGCGTGGAAACCTATGCGCACTGCCTGCTAAACCTTCTAGTGTTATTTGTATACAACAGCTTCATGCATCCAGAGACGCTAAAAGAATAAAGGACAACATGAGCATAAAATCCACAAAAAGCAGCATGCCGTTCGCATATTCCAGGGAGATGTCTGTTAAAATTGCACAGCATTCTCAGTGTGGTCATTTGTATTTTATACATGCGCTAAGGTGTTTTACTGCGTGGCTAGCGTGGGTCTCTCCTTTCTAACACTACACTACGGCTCTCATCTTGTGTTCTAACATGACACCTGCCTTGAAACCAAACTATCCATGCTTTGGCTGCGACTCTGTCCTCGCCCGCAAAAAAAAAAAAAAACCCAAAAAAACCCATCGCAAATTACACTCGCATTTGGTAAGAAAGAGGTTAAAGAAAGTGTCGACATAAAGACGATGTTTTACGTATGTGAAGCGCACTGGCCACACATGCCACACTACATTCACTTCAGTCACTATTACTGTTAGCATCAGATGACGTCACTGTGGGAGAAACTTCACTCAGCGGGATACACAGAAGGAACAAAGTGCGGGACCATATTGAGCCTTACACCCACATGAGCACTCTCTGGGGCACAGAGTCTTTCAGTGGAAAGTACCTCTGTGCACGGTGGGGAAATGGCGCTCACTGCGCTACCGTGACGGGCCTAAATTGTCTCGGTGCTCTCAAACACAAGGTCGCGCACTATGTCATCCTTGACCAGCTTTGAACCCAGAGGGATCCTCAATGGCGCAAGTGATGGCAGGCTGTCTTCAGAGTGAAAGTAGGCGTGTTTCTGAATCAGAGACATACATAACATGTCTCTGTCTGAATGGACAGATCTATTATTACATTCAGTCCTAGAGCACGGGTGTGTATGCTTTTGTAATCGTCTCTTATTCCACCACAAGGCAGGTACGTGATCGTCTGCACCGTGCAATAATACTTGCCTGTAGAGTGCAACACCTTGGCCTGTGAGAGTGCAACCCCCTTGCCGTTTACTCACATCCTGTTGGATCAGTGTACCACGTAAACAGTGCCATCAAAGCGCAACAATAATTGTCCGCTGGCAAAGATTTTGCCCAAACGAAAAGTGGTCGGATATTCAAGACTTCGTTTCAAATCGAATCATATGAAAACAAGTCTTCGCTTTTCTAAATTAAAAAAAAAAATCGCAATTTTTTAAAAATGGCGCTGGCTGTAAGCAGTCACATTTTCACGCCCCGCCGAAAAGGGACTGCACTCTGGAGTCTACCACATGAGTAGTCTGGCTATATAAGAATAAGAATGATAAGAATAAGAATAACTTTATTAATCCGCTCAGAGAAATTTTTGGTGTACAGCTCATGACATAAGAACAGAATCTCCATGTAAAAAAAAACATCAGCCATACGCACTCTTCACTCATACACCCATCACATCCACTCATGGCAGTAATATCATTATTGTGCATATGCCCACTCCTGTTCCATCACCCTTCTCACTGATGTACACCGTCCCACATACACACGCCCATCCAGCTGGTCGGACTTAGAGTCTCACTGTGAAGATTGTACATTTTTTGACACACGCCACACGTCAGTCGATCTCTTCAATTCAATCCACGGTCCACCTGACGAGTGACGTTTGACACCCCACACAAAGCAAGGCCCGAGCTGGTGTATTGTAATTCATGATCAATACTTTACATCTCCCGATAAAAAGGACACGCGAGGTGACGACAACCCACTTCCTCTACGGGGCATCAGCTAGGAAGGTGAGGTTTTCATTCCAAAGTATTTTGTATTCCTCATGGTCCCATGCCAGAATAAGTGACCCCCACCCACCCTCCACCCCGGGTTTTCCATTCCGCGGCTCATCCCGTTTGCAATGGGATTTTTAACGTGCACATTTGATGTTTCTGCGTGCGAGACAGGCGCGAGACAGGCGCAGGGAACGCATGTAAATTTGATGAAAAATCCCGAGCAAAACTCCCCAAGGAAAAAATCCCAAACCAAATCCGTGCCCACCAGCTGAACCTTGTGTTTTTACTAAAAAATCCTGGGATTATTACTTGACCATGGTCGCTGATTTGAGGCGGAAACTTGTGTTTGTGGATTAAATGTCCACATGACGAGTAGATCATTAATCTCAGTGCTCTACTTTACAACACAATGTCACTTATGACCTCGACCTCTCTCTCTGTCTCTCTCTGTCTCTCTCAACGACGGGACGTGTTTATTCTATAAACATCCACCGTTGCATTCCATTGTACTAAACAGATTTTGTTTATCTTGGCAATGTATTGTTAGTGAGTGAGTGAATGACTGATGTGACATGCGAAATACGTTATTAAATTTTAGTCCAGTAGTAGCTCGAGCTGTCATATGGGATTGAAATATGATCTTCGAGGGGAAAAAAAAAGAGAAGAAGGCCTGGACTACTCCATTATATTATCAGCATTTAACATGAAGAGTTGCCCTTTCAGTATTTGTTTAGCCAGGATACAGGTTACTATTCCCACATCCCTCAGAGGAACGTCTTGGACCTTCTACGTATCGGCAGATTGCCAGTCGCGGCCATCCTCTCAGCAGCGATGCCTCACCCTGACAACACCATGCTGTTCCTGCATGCTATTGTGGCTGCTGTGACCTTGACCGCAGAGTCCAGATCCCTGACCACCGCTCCGCCACGACCACCACCTTCAACCTTTCTTCCACCACCGCCTGCGACAACCACCCCGATATGGGGGACGCTGTTCGGTTTGTGTCAGGGGCCGGGAGGGGAGTTTCTACAGCCAGGGGAAGAGAAGACGGTGCCATCTGGTTTCTCCTGCTCCATCTACAGGTGTGGTAACAACGGGAAACTTCACCAGACGGCAGTCGACTGTAAACCGCCAAGATGTGTGGACCCGGAGCGGGGAGACTGCTGTATGTACTGTCCTAACGGTGAGATGTTCTCTATATGTACTGTCCTAACGGTGAGATGTTCTCTGTATGTACTGTCCTAACGGTGAGATGTTCTCTGTATGTAGTGTCCTAACGGTGAGATGTTCTCTGTATGTACTGTCCTAACGGTGAGATGTTCTCTGTATGTACTGTCCTAACGGTGAGATGTTCTCTGTATGTACTGTCCTAACGGTGAGATGTTCTCTGTATGTACTGTCCTAACGGTGAGATGTTCTCTGTATGTACTGTCCTAACGGTGAGATGTTCTCTGTATGTACTGTCCTAACGGTGAGATGTTCTCTGTATGTACTGTCCTAACGGTGAGATGTTCTCTGTATGTACTGTCCTAACGGTGAGATGTTCTCTGTATGTACTGTCCTAACGGTGAGATGTTCTCTGTATGTACTGTCCTAACGGTGAGATGTTCTCTGTTTGTACTGTCCTAACGGTGAGATGTTCTCTGTATGTACTGTCCTAACGGTGAGATGTTCTCTGTATGTACTGTCCTAACGGTGAGATGTTCTCTGTATGTACTGTCCTAACGGTGAGATGTTCTCTCTATGTACTGTCCTAACGGTGAGATGTTCTCTCTATGTACTGTCTTAACGGTGAGATGTTCTCTGTATGTACTGTCCTAACGGTGAGATGTTCTCTGTATGTAGTGTCCTAACGGTGAGATGTTCTCTGTATGTACTGTCCTAACGGTGAGATGTTCTCTCTATGTACTGTCCTAACGGTGAGATGTTCTCTCTATGTACTGTCTTAACGGTGAGATGTTCTTTGTATGTAGTGCCCTAACGGTGAGATGTTCTCTGTATGTACTGTCTTAACGGTGAGATGTTCTCTGTATGTACTGTCCTAACGGTGAGATGTTCTCTACATGTACTGTCCTAACGGTGAGATGTTCTCTATATGTACTGTCCTAACGGTGAGATGTTCTCTATATGTACTGTCCTAACGGTGAGATGTTCTCTATATGTACTGTCCTAACGGTGAGATGTTCTCTACATGGTACTTGGTATTAAATTAAGCTACTATTTGTAACAACTATGTCACATATTCTCCGTCCCTTGTCTTTCCCTCCTTCTTCTCTCTTTCTCTGTGGCAATCTGTCTTCTTCAGAACTCTTCTTGAGCCGAGAATTTGTCCTTGTTGCTCGTGCGGCTTTAAATACTCAAAACTAAAACACTAAAAACTTACTCACTCAAAACTCTTTCTCACTTTACGTCTCCATCAAGCGTACTATTTGTATTATGAGCACGTTTATAAGTGTTTAACTTCTTGTTTAACTGCTGTGTGGCCATTACGTGAAGGTGTATATAATTATTTGCTTCACTCGAATAAACTGTTGAAACCAATAGTACTAAGACACGAGTGAGAGACAGACTCCAGTATAAGTCACAGGGTCACTGAGAACGTCAGAGGCAAAGATTGTGTAAAAGTCGTCATCCTGTTCCAACAGGTGGAGCTAACGTCTCAAATCTCGACAAGTTTCTTCCTTACAAATACAGGCAACAACAAGGGGAAGGAATTTAATATTTTATTCACAATGTGAGTTTTGTAATTTTCCCTATTTAGGGTTTTAAAAAGTATTATATCATCTCATCTTATCTCTTATCTTGTCGGAATAACTGCGTGTAGTTTCTGTATGGAGTATTTCAGTACAGACAATAAGTCGCTTAGATCAGTCATCCATAATTCACATTTCCCTTTACAGCCATTTATGTATGCATGGGTCTTTGCTAACAAATGATGTTAAAAAGAAACACTAGTGAACACAATTTTCCTGTAAACGTTTTTTTGTTGTTGGTTAAATTTGCTTAGGAAACAACTGCAAACTTCCATCGGGAAAAGTGCTGAAGGAAGGACAGACCGCGGTCAGTGACGACATGCTGTGTGCTTGTCCAAGGGAAGACAACTCGGGACAAGGTGGCTTCGGACAGCAGTCGACTGATGCCATCTGTGGCCCCATCTTGACATCATCAACCCGCTGGACGACCACACCACCATGGACAACGACACCACCATGGACGTCGTTCCCTGTGCCAGACTCAACGATCAGCGACTTTGTGCGATCCACAACAACCCCTCCACCCCCCGCCACGACAACATTTTCCACCGAGTGGAGAGACTCGACAATCCCTCCAACGTCAGCCATGAGGACCACGACAACCCCTCCACCCCCCGCCACAACAACCCCTCCACCCCCCGCCACGACAACATTTTCCACCGAGTGGAGAGACTCGACAATCCCTCCAACGTCAGCCATGAGGACCACGACAACCCCTCGACCCATCTGGACGACAACATGGTCAACTCAGTGGAGAGACTCGACAATCCCTCCACCATCTCGAACGACAACCATGAGGACTACGACAACCGCGACCCCTCCCTGGACAGACACTACATTCCACACCAACCCCACATCGAATCCCATAACCCATTGGAAATACTCGACCAGGAGGACCACAACGCCCCCGTGGATACACACGTTCCCGACATCACCGCGCAGAACAACCTACCCACCAGGGTGCCACACGCCGGAAGGGGACACTCTGTACCCGGGGCAGGAGAAGACAATTGCTGGCACCTATGGTTGTGTGATTTACCAGTGTTGGGACGGGGATCTGCAGCAAATATACGGCGACTGTCTGCCTCCGATGTGCGTGGACCCTGTACAGGGCAGCTGCTGCTTGTATTGTCCGAATGGTGAGTTGTGATCACTGAAAGTAAAACTTTTTTTTTCTTGTTTCTTTCTTTCTCTTGCTTTATGATCCGTTTCGGGAAATCTGGGGTTCTTTCCCCGAAGGAAGCGTGTCGCCGCAGTGTAACGCCACACACTACCTGTTTGGGGATTTTTCTGGGGAAGGAAATCCGATGAACAGCCCGGTAGCCAAGGAAACTCATTATCACATAATAAATAAATAATAATACATGGGATTTGTAGGGCGCATTTCTTTTACTATAAATCAATGTGCCGATCACTCACCGACACTCACGCACATATTACAAGGATGGACAGACGTACACTGGTGAAACTGACTAGTTACAAAGGAAATTACTGGTGTTATTTGTTGCTTTACGCCGCTCAAGCAACAAAGACAAATTCGTGGCTGAGGCAATTACTGGAAGGCTTCGCGAAAAAGGGACATTTTAACATTGCTCTTGAAAACAGACAGTGTGGGCGCATTTCTCAGATTTGTAGGCAGAGAATTCCGAAAGGTCCGAGCGACAAAGCTAAAAGAACGCTCGCCAAAGGATTTCAGGTTGCGCTTGGGAATTTTGAAAAGCCTCTCGGACGACGACCGGAGGGTTCGCGACGGTTGATAGGTGACGAGTGAAGCCGAAAGATATGGTGGAAGGGTGCCTTCAAAGTGACAAAATGCCAGAACAGAAATTTTACAGTGAAGTTAGATATTTAGTGCTTAACGCCGCGCTTTACAGTGAAGGTGGAAATGAACTGGAAGCCAATGGAGTTCTCTCAGAAGTGGTGTCACATGCTCTCGCTTCCGTTTGCCCAACACTAATCGCGCAGCGTTGTTCTGAACTCTTTGAAGGCGGCCTAACTGTTCTGCTGAACTGTTGTATACTGTGTACCATAGCTACAGCTCGTGTCAAACCCACGCTTCAGCCCGACAACTGTGACGGCCGCTCTGTAACCCACCTAGAATGTGATCATATTTGTTCGAAAGTAGGTTTGACTGTAAGCCGGTCGGTGGTCTAGTGGTTAAGAGACTTGTCACCAATGCGAGAAGTGGGGGGTTCGAGTCCCACTCGGGGCAAAGAATTTTTCCTTCTCGTATGTGGCACCGTTCATTCGGGCCGATCGTCGGGGGTTCTCTCCGGGTACTCCGGCTTCCTCCCCCTCTGCTTTGGAAATGTTCAGCCCACCAAATTTGAAAAATAAATGTAATTCTAAATTCCGAAATTTAAATAGCTGAGCTGACCCTTCGCACCACGTGATTGTAATATGTTTATGTCCAGTGTGTGGGAGAATGCGTGTGATTCACGTGAGCGTGCGTGTTGGGTTCAGTTCGCGGCGCTTTGAGCCGATTCGTGAAATTGGGTAAAGCGCCTATACAATACTCATTATTATTATTATTATTATAAGCCGGTGTCACAGGATATTTCGGAACCGGGACGAATTCCGATTTATCCTGGCCCTGGTGGCAGGAATTTTCGGAACCATTCCGATTTATCCTGACTCTAGTGACAGGATATTTGAAAACCACCAGCATATTTCGGAACCGTCTAGAAGGTCATTAGCCCACATGAATTTTGTCTGCCAGGTGCGGGATAAATGGGAATGGTTCCGAAATATCCTAGGATTTTTGGGAACCAGTTCCGATTTATCCTGGTTCCGAAATATTCTACGACACCGGGACAGCTGGACATGCTGGGGTCATAACCAACAACATGAACTCGGCCGCTTGTTTCCATGAGGTGTCCGTTGTATATACAATAATTATAGCCGTTTGCGCATCGCGTTTCTTTCCGGGAGGAACACTAGTACAGAAGACGGTGGGTAAGTGGGTGTTTGGTAGTTTAACGTCCTTTTCCACCACATAATTATGGGTGATACCAAAGACGAAGCAACGAGAAAAGGCCAGCACAAATATCTGGCTCCAACCGGGATTCGAACTCACGACCCGAGCATTGACAGTCCCGCCATTATCTACCATTCGGCTATCGCGGCTCCCCTAGTAAAGATGAGTTTGGAGTGTCATGACGTCATTACAGGGGCTCGGGGCGGGGTATAGTTGGACAAACGAGAAACGAGAATTGACAAGTTGGCAAGTCGATACACTCCCCACCTTGCGTTTGCAGGTAACAACTGCCGGCTGCCCTCAGGTAAAGTACTGTCGGCCGACGACGTGGCTGAAGACAGCGGTATGTTGTGCAGGTGTCCAGAACAAGACTGGTCCGGCTTCGGCGGAGGCTGGGGAGACGATCTGTCCAAAGCCATCTGCGAAAGAGAACCCACAACAATACCATTCACAACGACGTCACCAATACCACCCACAACAACACAGTTCACAACGCCGTCACCAACATCACTCACAACAACACCAGTGACGACAACGCCGGCCGGCTGCGTGACGGAGCGTGGTGATTATCTGCTGCCCGGTGAAGACAAGTCGTACAGGGATTACGCCTCATGTACCATCTACGAGTGCGATTTATCAGGGGAGGTTCACATTATGATCGGGGACTGTATGCCGCCTGCCTGTGTCGACCCCGTCCAGGGAAGCTGTTGTATGTATTGTCCTGACGGTCAGTATCAATGTGCATACTAGAAAATATCATGTTCCATTCTCCCCTAGTTTGTTTCATTTTCCATTCTCCCCTAGTTTGTTTCGCGTTCCATTCTCCCCTAGTTTGTTTCGCGTTCCATTCTCCCCTAGTTTGTTTCGCGTTCTATTCTCCCCTAGTTTGTTTCGCGTTCCATTCTCCCCTAGTTTGTTTCATGTTCCATTCTCCCCTAGTTTGTTTCGTGTTCCATTCTCCCCTAGTTTGTTTCGCGTTCCATTCTCCCCTAGTTTGTTTCGCGTTCCATTCTCTCCTAGTTTGTTTCGCGTTCCATTCTCCCCTAGTTTGTTTCGCGTTCCATTCTCCCCTAGTTTGTTTCGCGTTCCATTCTCCCCTAGTTTGTTTCGCGTTCCATTCTCTCCTAGTTTGTTTCGCGTTCTATTCTCTCCTAGTTTGTTTCACGTTCCATTCTCCCCTAGTTCCATTCTCCCCTAGTTTGTTTCGCGTTCCATTCTCCCCTAGTTTGTTTCGCGTTCCATTCTCTCCTAGTTTGTTTCACGTTCCATTCTCCCCTAGTTCCATTCTCCCCTAGTTTGTTTCACGTTCCATTCTCCCCTAGTTTGTTTCGCGTTCCATTCTCTCCTAGTTTGTTTCGCGTTCTATTCTCCCCTAGTTTGTTTCGCGTTCCATTCTCCCCTAGTTTGTTTCGCGTTCCATTCTCCCCTAGTTTGTTTCGTGTTCCATTCTCCCCTAGTTTGTTTCGTGTTCCATTCTCCCCTAGTTTGTTTCGCGTTCCATTCTCTCCTAGTTTGTTTCGCGTTCCATTCTCCCCTAGTTTGTTTCGCGTTCCATTCTCCCCTAGTTTGTTTCGTGTTCCATTCTCCCCTAGTTTGTTTCGTGTTCCATTCTCCCCTAGTTTGTTTCGCGTTCTATTCTCCCCTAGTTTGTTTCACGTTCCATTGTCTCCTAGTTTGTTTCACGTTCTATTCTCTCCTAGTTTGTTTCGCGTTCCATTCTCTCCTAGTTTGTTTCGCGTTCCATTCTCCCCTAGTTTGTTTCACGTTCCGTTCTCTCCTAGTTTGTTTCATTTTCCATTCTCTCCTAGTTTGTTTCATTTTCCATTCTCTCCTAGTTTCTTTCACGTTCTATTCTCCCCTAGTTTGTTTCACGTTCCGTTCTCTCCTAGTTTGTTTCATTTTCCATTCTCTCCTAGTTTGTTTCGCGTTCCATTCTCCCCTAGTTTGTTTCGCGTTCCGTTCTCTCCTAGTTTGTTTCGCGTTCCATTCTCTCCTAGTTTGTTTCGCGTTCCATTCTCCCCTAGTTTGTTTCGCGTTCCATTCTCCCCTAGTTTGTTTCGCGTTCTATTCTCCCCTAGTTTGTTTCACGTTCCATTGTCTCCTAGTTTGTTTCACGTTCTATTCTCCCCTAGTTTGTTTCGCGTTCCATTCTCCCCTAGTTTGTTTCGCGTTCCATTCTTTCCTAGTTTGTTTCGCGTTCCATTCTCCCCTAGTTTGTTTCATTTTCCATTCTCTCCTAGTTTCTTTCACGTTCCATTCTCCCCTAGTTTGTTTCACGTTCCGTTCTCTCCTAGTTTGTTTCATTTTCCATTCTCTCCTAGTTTGTTTCGCGTTCCATTCTCCCCTAGTTTGTTTCGCGTTCCGTTCTCTCCTAGTTTGTTTCGCGTTCCATTCTCTCCTAGTTTGTTTCACGTTCCATTCTCCCCTAGTTTGTTTCGCGTTCCATTCTCCCCTAGTTTGTTTCGCGTTCTATTCTCCCCTAGTTTGTTTCACGTTCCATTGTCTCCTAGTTTGTTTCACGTTCTATTCTCCCCTAGTTTGTTTCGCGTTCCATTCTCCCCTAGTTTGTTTCGCGTTCCATTCTCTCCTAGTTTGTTTCGCGTTCCATTCTCCCCTAGTTTGTTTCGCGTTCTATTCTCCCCTAGTTTGTTTCACGTTCCATTCTCCCCTAGTTTGTTTCATTTTCCATTCTCTCCTAGTTTGTTTCCCGTTCCATTCTCCCCTAGTTTGTTTCACGTTCCATTCTCCCCTAGTTTGTTTCGCGTTCCATTCTCTCCTAGTTTGTTTCACGTTCCATTCTCCCCTAGTTTGTTTCGCGTTCCATTCTCTCCTAGTTTGTTTCGCGTTCCATTCTCCCCTAGTTTGTTTCGTGTTCCATTCTCCCCTAGTTTGTTTCGCGTTCCATTCTCTCCTAGTTTGTTTCGCGTTCCATTCTCCCCTAGTTTGTTTCGCGTTCCATTCTCCCCTAGTTTGTTTCGCGTTCCATTCTCCCCTAGTTTGTTTCGCGTTCCATTCTCTCCTAGTTTGTTTCGCGTTCCATTCTCCCCTAGTTTGTTTCATTTTCCATTCTCTCCTAGTTTCTTTCACGTTCCATTCTCCCCTAGTTTGTTTCACGTTCCGTTCTCTCCTAGTTTGTTTCATTTTCCATTCTCTCCTAGTTTGTTTCGCGTTCCATTCTCCCCTAGTTTGTTTCATTTTCCATTCTCCCCTAGTTTGTTTCGCGTTCTATTCTCCCCTAGTTTGTTTCGCGTTCCATTCACTCCTAGTTTGTTTCATTTTCCATTCTCCCCTAGTTTCTTTCACGTTCCATTCTCCCCTAGTTTGTTTCACGTTCCATTCTCCCCTAGTTTGTTTCATTTTCCATTCTCTCCTAGTTTGTTTCGTGTTCCATTCTCCCCTAGTTTGTTTCGCGTTCCATTCTCCCCTAGTTTGTTTCATTTTCCATTCTCCCCTAGTTTGTTTCGTGTTCCATTCTCCCCTAGTTTGTTTCGCGTTCCATTCTCCCCTAGTTTGTTTCGCGTTCCATTCTCCCCTAGTTTGTTTCGTGTTCCATTCTCCCCTAGTTTGTTTCGTGTTCCATTCTCCCCTAGTTTGTTTCGCGTTCCATTCTCCCCTAGTTTGTTTCGCGTTCCATTCTCCCCTAGTTTGTTTCATTTTCCATTCTCTCCTAGTTTGTTTCGCGTTCCATTCTCCCCTAGTTTGTTTCGCGTTCCATTCTCCCCTAGTTTGTTTCGCGTTCCATTCTCCCCTAGTTTGTTTCGCGTTCCATTCTCCCCTAGTTTGTTTCGCGTTCCATTCTCCCCTAGTTTGTTTCATGTTCCATTCTCTCCTAGTTTGTTTCGCGTTCCATTCTCCCCTAGTTTGTTTCGCGTTCCATTCTCCCCTAGTTTGTTTCGCGTTCCATTCTCCCCTAGTTTGTTTCGCGTTCCATTCTCTCCTAGTTTGTTTCGCGTTCCATTCTCTCCTAGTTTGTTTCACGTTCCATTCTCCCCTAGTTTGTTTCACGTTCCATTCTCCCCTAGTTTCATTCTCCCCTAGTTTGTTTCACGTTCCATTCTCCCCTAGTTTGTTTCACGTTTCATTCTCCCCCTAGTTTGTTTCACGTTCCATTCTCTCCTAGTTTCATTCTCCCCTAGTTTGTTTCATGTTCCATTCTCCCCTAGTTTGTTTCGCGTTCCATTCTCCCCTAGTTTGTTTCATGTTCCATTCTCCCCTAGTTTGTTTCATGTTCCATTCTCCCCTAGTTTGTTTCATGTTCCATTCTCCGTGTTTCACCATCGGAGTGCTAGACTCGGGATCGGAAGATGGAGGGTTCGAATTCCAACAGGGTCAAATTTTGTATAGGATTTTCCAGTGCTCCCTATTGAAGTCACCCTCACTATGGACAGAAGACGTTCAACTTCCAAAGAGCCAGCCAGAGCATTGTTATCCCCCATGCCGCACTTCTAGAAATGAATCATGTTTTAAGTTCTGTAGTCGGAAGTTATGTTGATCCGATTCTGTCTGACCAGTTTTGTAATGAAACAAATTTCTTAGCAAAATGCTCTTGGCTGAGTAAGTTTCTGGTCAGTGAGTAACATTTTTTTTTAATGTTAAGTTCTAGCAGCGCTTTTCTGTTTTCGCAGGAAACAACTGCAGACTTCCGTCAGGGGAGATCATCCCGGCAAACGAAGAGGTGACTGTTGACGGCGTGATGTGTAAGTGTCCAGAGCAGACCTACATATTTGGCGGTGTTGATGAAGCCCTCACCGACGCCATCTGCGAAACTCCGCCACCTCCACCACAAACCACTTTCCCTCCACCCCCACCCCCACCAGCAGCATCCACCTCCCCTACACCTGAACCCTCCCCGATGAGTGACGCACCAGCTCCAGGACGGACAACTGAAGGTCCTGAACCAGAAGCATCCAGTGAAGCCGCCATGTCGGAGGGTTGTCTGACTGACGTGGGTCGCTGGCTGGCCTTGAGGCCTGGGGAAGAGCTCGTGGAGGGGTGCGAGGGTTGTACGTGCCTGGAGAATGGGACCGGAGTGTGTTACCAGATCGCCTGCCGGCAGCCTGCTTGTGTAGATGCTTATGTACCTGCCGGGGGTTGCTGTGAACAATGTCCAAATGGTGAGACCCTCCCCCTCCCCTACACACACACACACACACACACACACACACACACACACACACACACACACACACACACACACATTCCAAGTGTCCAGAGCTTGTTCAATGTACGACTGTCGAAAGAAATCGATCCAGGAATCATATATTGGAAAGAACGAACAACCGCGGAGCGATTTCGGAACATTTAAATCTGAACTCGAACATCACGCATCCCATAAAACAATTTTTAAAACTGTTGTAAAATCGATGAAAGGTAATCGCATCTGGAGACAATCTTGATCAGTCAGTCGATCAGTGTATTGTGCTCATACAGGATATTTGTTCCACAAGTCACTGATTAAAATAGACCATAACAAAGAAGTTAGTAGTCTCATCATATTGATGACTTCGTCTCTCTTCATCTCGCTGGCTTTGTCTTGTTTTGATCTTTCCAGGACGGAACTGCCTGCTCCCATCAGGCCAGATCATACCTGCCGGTCAGACTGTGGGATATGACGACACCAAGCGATGTCGCTGTCCGGAATACAAACCCGGGGACGTGTGGGACGCTAAGGAACTGACGGCCTACTGCTGGAACGTCGGCGAGGGCCTGAGCCCAGAGGAGCGCATTGCAGAACGGAGGAAGATTGTTGCTGCCAAGAGGGAGGAGACGCGGAGGAAGTTGGCTGAGCGGAGGAGGGCGAGACGAACGAGAATTGTCGAGAGAAGGAGGCAGAGGAATCAGGAGGATGGTTCGAAATGAGCTGGAGATGAAGAGTTTAGTTACATACTGAAGCCATCACACGCACGCACGCACACACACACACACACACACACACACACACACACACACACACACACACACACACACACACACACACAGAGGTTCCGCGAGTCATTTTGTGAAACACAAACATGATCATGAGATGGAATAAACTGTAAACGAACCGGAAATCGCCCACTGTTTCTTTTGTTGTTGACTGTTTGGGGTTTTAATGATTATTTCTTCTTCTTCTTCTTCTTCTTGTTAGACTGACTGCTTGAATACGCAGAACATCTCAAGTGATATATTTTTATTTGCGTTTCAAGGTTTATGTAAATGCCTTTCTGTTTCCCGCTGCGTCAGGCCTATTTTCAATACGGCAAATTGATTTACGTCACTCAAGAAACCAACATGCCAAATAAGCAAACAGGAAAAGAACTCTAGACCCTGACAGCTGTTGGATAAGGGAGGATTTTCATCTCTCATACTTGAGACGAACTCCAAATAAACTGTTGAATACCCATGCCTTCAGAATGTGACGTTGTCTTAGATATTCAACTCTGTGACTTGTTTCTATAGAAAAAAAAATGTGCTCGATGTTTCTTGTCGGCTGTGCATATGTTACCGCTGCTCTCGAACGGCTACAGAAACACAAAAGAAGTTGTATTACTACTTATCGGTTGCGAAAGGGATTTGTCACGTATATTGCAACGTTGCACTACACGACCAGTCAAAGTCGGCTTTAGGATTGCACTTTGTCCAGAAATAATTCTCGTTACGGTTCCATCAATACTACATACGTCAGCGTGGGATCGGAATAAGGTGCACTCTAAGGGGAGGGTTGGTGGGAGGGGGTTAGGTGTTAGTGTTGACGCATGTTATCGTAATTATCCTACTTTTGCTCGTCTGTTTACATATGACGAGGTGCAGTGGCGAGTAGGAGGGAACTGAAAACTGTCAATCACGGAATTTCCGGGGAGTGACTGACAAGACAAGAAAGCGTTCAATTCATATTACACACAAAAACTCAAAACTGGTCAACACTCAAACATGAAGTCTGTATTCAGTTACAGCGGGCATACACTTTCGTCGTCGTTGTCGTCGTTGTTGTTCTCGTTGTTCTTGTTGTTGGGTTTTGGTTTTTTTGTTTTGTTGTTGTTGTTGTTGTTTTTGTCTTTCTTGTATTGGGGGAGGGGACTGGTGTTTTATGTTTTGTTTTGTTTTTTGTGCTTGTTTTTAGGGTTTTGTTTGTTTGGTTAGTTGTTTTTTGTTGTTGTTGGTGTTTTTGTTTGTTTGTTTTTTGGGGGGTTTTTTGTTTGGGTTTTTTTTTTTTTTTTTTTTTTGGGGGGGGGGGTATTATTTTATTTAAGTCTAACTTCGGATAGGTCGAAACAAAAACTTTTTTCCCCGCCAAACTTGTTCTTTGTATGACTAAATTTTCCACGGGTAAGTTTAACAAGTACTTTTTTTGTTTAGGGTTGTTGTTTTTTGTAACAAAAGTGGCTGGCCGACTTTGTTCCGCTTTCATGGGAGCCCATCACTTGTGTAATGGAAACAGTGACAGTGTAAACAGAGCGATGACCACAAGCACCCAGCTCTACCCCCCTGATGGACATTAGCAACAGAAACCTCACAAATGAGGTCACAGAGCCTAATCGCACATCATACTCTGTGCACACACGTGCTTCTCGACTCACCTCCCTGTTTCACCAGAAACTCAGCTAGCGACTTGTTTGTTCGTTTGTTCGTTTGGTTGGTTGGTTGGTCGGTTGGGTTTTTTGGTTGTTGTTTTTTTGTTTTTGGTTTGTTTGTTGTTGTTGTTTTTGTTGTTGTGTTTTTTTTGTGTGTGTGTGTGGTTTTAGACCCGTGGGACAAGCAAACGTGTATCTGCACGGAGACTGGCCTGTCACCATACAGAGTGTATCCTGTCACCATACAGAGTGTATCCTGTCACCATACAGAGTGTATCCTGTCACCATACAGAGTGTATCCTGTCACCATACAGAGTGTATCCTCGCCGTGGCCTGTCACCATACAGAGTGTATCCTGTCACCATACAGAGTGTATCCTCGCCGTGGCCTGTCACCATACAGAGTGTATCCTGTCACCATACAGAGTGTATCCTGTCACCATACAGAGTGTATCCTGTCACCATACAGAGTGTATCCTCGCCGTGGCCTGTCACCATACAGAGTGTATCCTGTCACCATACAGAGTGTATCCTGTCACCATACAGAGTGTATCCTGTCACCATACAGAGTGTATCCTCGCCGTGGCCTGTCACCATACAGAGTGTATCCTGTCACCATACAGAGTGTATCCTGTCACCATACAGAGTGTATCCTGTCACCATACAGAGTGTATCCTCGCCGTGGCCTGTCACCATACAGAGTGTATCCTCGCCGTATAAAATTGCGTTTGGATCTACACGTACTCACTTCTTGGCGGCGAGACTTCAGAAGAGAGAAATTCCACCAGTGTCTGCTTCCACTTCTGCCAGTTTGAGAAGGGGCCATTTTGTTTGACACAACCCAAGTTTGAATTACACGCGCTAACTCCATCTTTGCTAAGCCACATTGACCACACTAAGAATAGTAATCATAACAACAATAATACATGTGTATTGCGTTGGCGCTTTGTCCAGATTGAGTATCCGGGCAGAAACCCCGAGGATCGGCCAGAATGGACGGTGCCACATACGAGAGAGAAAATTCTTTGCTCCAAGTGGGACTCGAACCTGACCCCTCACATTGGTGACAAAGTTTTAACCACTAGACCACCGACCACCCTGTAACAAAATAACGGGGAGCCGGGATGGCCGAATGGTAGAGCGTTGGACTTCTAATGCTCGGGTCGTGAGTTCGTATCCCGGCTGGAGCCAAATATTTGTGCTCGCTTTTTCATCGTTGCCCCGTCTTTGATATCACCCGTATGTGGTGGAAAAGGACGTTAAACCCCAAAAACACCCACCCACCCCTTAACAAAATAACGAAATAGCTACAGAGATTCATTGACATGTCAGTTTACCCCGAGCGTGTTCTGTATAATTAATTTTCACAGTAAGGTCGTGCTGGCCAGGGGAAATACATTGTCAGGTTCTAAACCCAATCTGGGGGTGAAAGGATGCAACTCGCTTAACTCGAACCCTCTTCGAAATTCGATCTTAACCGTCCTCACGGATCAGTCAAACTTCGGATAAGTCGAACAAAATCCATTTCCTTTGAGAATTCGACTTAACCGTGTTCGACTGTACATATATTGAGACATGCCAGAGGAAAAGAACTCCTTAATGGACCACAGTATACCATCGCCATCGCCAGTATACCATCGCCAGTACAACTGGGTAACAACAGCCGCTACAGACATTGGACACCGCGGGGTGGAGCGCTTTGCACTGAACATATTGCACTCTTCTCTACAGCTGTTTGAAATGTTGTCACAGGTCGATGTATCAATAATTTTGATCACAATCCCCACTGATACATAACCTTAAATACACACAGCGCTCACCCTCACTCACTTGTCAAACGATCTTCAATCAGATCTCCATCCCTTTCATATGTACACAGCCACTCCATTGAGCTGAACTGTCTACAGAACTATATTCCGTCTGTTATGTTGTGTACACGCTGTTCAAGGCTGTTGTCTTTTGTCCCTGCTGGTGAATGGTATAAAAGCTTCGAGAGGACAGCGGCTTCACCGTCACTAGTCAGCCGATTTAACTGGACATTACAGGTGAGTTTCTCTCTCAGTAACATTATCACTGAGTGTTGTAGTCAGACGTTGTCAGTCTTCATTGTACAATTGTCATTTTACCTTTCCGTTTCTCGTCATCTAGCCGCGAAATAGTCTTTGTAGCTTGTGCAGCGTAAAACCCTAACTAACTAACTAACTAACTAACTAACTAACTAACTAACTTCTTTCTCATCCTCATACACCTCAAGTAGACTGGGGAAGGGGTTGCATAAATCTAAAGATAATTTTGTTTATTTATTTATTTATTTATTTTGGGTTTTGTTTGTTTGCCTCCTTTCTGGTGTCATTTTAGCATTTTTGCCTCATTCTGGTTGGCTGTTTGTAATAATAATAATAATAATAATAATAATAATTTATTTATATAGCGCTTAATCTACATGTAAGGTAGTTCGAAGCGCCTAGAGTACAGGTAAAGAGACAGATAGACGTGAAGGTTCAGGGCCAGGGCAACTGCATGTATGGTACTAAATAAGGAGATGGAGAAAGACGGAGGGAGGTTAGACGGAGCTTTGAGATGAAAACAGGTAGGTTTTTAGATTTGTTTTGAAGGTTTCGAGGGAGTTTGACTGGCGGAGCGAAAGAGGCAGAGAATTCCAGGCTTTTGGACCAGCGTAGGAGAAGGCTCATTGTATTGCCCATTTCCCCATGTACAAATAAGTGTGTACTGATTCCAACCTACACAGGTTTTTATTGCTTTTTCATGCTTAAGCACACGAAGGAGAGATCCTGACTCCGTGTCTTTTTCATGCTTAAGCACACGAAGGAGAGATCCTGACTCCGTGTCTTTTTCATGCTTAAGCACACGAAGGAGAGATCATGACTCCGTGTCTTTTTCATGCTTAAGCACACGAAGGAGAGATCCTGACTCCGTGTCTTTTTCATGCTTAAGCACACGAAGGAGAGATCCTGACTCCGTGTCTTTTTCAGTGGGTGTGGGATCAGTATTTGGGGACAAGTGAATAACAGCTACACGTTTGGCAAATCCCACTACCATTATAGTCGTGTAGAGATTTACAGTTTCCCCTTCCGCGCGTGTGATTTACTGAGTCCTTCTGTGTGTTCACATTATATCTGTTACCTGGTGATTCTTCTATCTCCAGTGAAACACCTGAGTTACAGCGATGCCCGTGTTTACGGGACAACCCTCGCCCAAGTTCCTGCTCCTTGTGGCAGTCGTAGCTTCGGCCTTCACCTTTAATGAGTCTCTCCCCCCTCCCTTGACCACCTTGCCTGCTCCACCCCCTCCCATGACCACCTTGCCTGCTCCACCCCCTCCCATGACCACCTTGCCTGCTCCACCCCCTCCCACGACCACCTTGCCTGCTCCACCCCCTCCCATGACCACCTTGCCTGCTCCACCCCCTCCAGGGTGCTGGACCCCCGAGGGTGACGTCTTGTTCAACTTCAGCAGATGATCGGCGACTGTCTGCCTCCAATGTGCGTCAACCCGGAGATGGGCACGTGCTGCATGTACTGTCCCCAGGGTAGGTCACTCAGTATTTCTGGTAGGTTTTCTAATATTATACGCTGCCTAGTCTCGCCTTCGTCTTTTGGGGACTCTGTGTGTGTGTGTGTGTGTGTGTGTGTGTGTGTGTGTGTGTGTGTGTGTGTGTGTGAAAAACTGGGTTTTTTTTTTTTCCCCTGCTTTCTTTATTCTACACACTGATCAGTCACTGTCTTGATTGTGCAATCCTCAGGCGACAACTGCGCACTTCCGTCAGGGGAGGTCATCCCAGCCGGCAAGACGGTGGAACGAGACGGCGTAAGATGTCAGTGCTCCGCCCCTGTCACCTTTTTCGGAGCGAGATATAACCCCACGGCTGTCTGTGTCGCCATTGCCAACACCACCCCGGCCCCTCCACCCCCTCCCACACCGCCCAAACTCCCTCCCACGACCTTCTTGCTTGCTCCACCCCCTCCCACATCGCCCAGACTCCCTCCCACGATCACCTTGCTTGCTCCACCCCCTCCCACGACCACCTTGCCTGCTCCACCCCCTTCAGGGTGCTGGACCCCCGAGGGTGACGTCTTGTTGCCGGGGCAACAGAAGACGTACCCGTCTCGGTACTCGTGCACTATATACGAGTGCGATGCTGATGGTCAACTTCAGCAGATGATCGGCGACTGTCTGCCTCCAATGTGCGTCAACCCGGAGATGGGCACGTGCTGCATGTACTGTCCCCAGGGTAGGTCACTCAGTATTTCTGGTAGGTTTTCTAATATTATACGCTGCCTAGTCTCGCCTTCGTCTTTTGGGGACTCTGTGTGTGTGTGTGTGTGTGTGTGTGTGTGTGTGTGTGTGTGTGTGTGTGTGTGTGTGTGTGTGAAAAACTGCTTTTTCCAGCTTTCTTTATTCTACACACTGATCAGTCACTGTCTTGATTGTGCAATCCTCAGGCGACAACTGCGCACTTCCGTCAGGGGAGGTCATCCCAGCCGGCAAGACGGTGGAACGAGACGGCATAAGATGTCAGTGCTCCGCCCCTGTCCCCTTTTTCGGAGCGAGTTATAACCCCACGGCTGTCTGTGTCGCCATTGCGAACACCACCCCGGCCCCTCCACCCCCTCCCACCCGTAAAGTCGTCCCTGATGATGAGGCTGAAAAGAAAGCGAGGAAGAAGGCGAGAAAGCTGGCGAGGAGGAAGAAGATTGCAGAAATGAAGAAGAGGAGAAAAGCGGAGAAAAGAAAAGCCAAACAGGAGAAGCGAGAAAGGAAACGAAACGCGAGGAAAATGAAAGCACTTCAAAAACAGAAAAATGAATAAAGAAGCCGACCATTGCATCGTCAGACGATATCCTGCACGGTCCTCATCTCAACTTATGCAGTACAAGGTGCAGACGATTTTAACGAGAGTGACTGCCCTTTGGACTTTAAACTTAATTTAAATCCTCTACATTGAGAGAAATGCCGTCTGACATGTCCTTCGCCCCAAATCCTCTTGCCTTACGTTGCTTCAGAGTTTTTGCATGTTGTGTGGCCAGCAGTATCTCAGATGGCGTGAACGATCCATAAATCCTTCTTTTTTTGCAAAGGCATTCAACTGTAACCAAATTTTGAGCAGCTTGGTCTGGTATTCCTAAAGGAGTGTTCGCTGATAATTTCAATGCAATGTTTCAAAATCGATATGACTGGAAACTGAAATAAAGAAAACACAGAGCAGTGTGTGTGTGTGTGTGTGTGTGTGTGTGTGTGTGTGTGTGTGTGTGTGTGTGTGTGTGTGTGAGACATGAATTGACCGCTTTCTTATCCTGTCAGTCACTCCCCGGTAATTCTCTGATTTACAGCCGGTCGAAGACAGCCTGCCGGACTTAGCCAACAGTGTGAGTGACGTGGACTAGACATAATCCGTTTGTCGTGTTTGCTTTGTCCAGCTGGCGAAAGCTTTGAGTGGTGATCACGTGGCCAGCAGATGTCAGTAAGCTGAGAGGATTATCGACAAATCACTCCATCCGTTTTGGGGAGGGGGGGGGAGGGGGACCGGGAGCTGGTAGAGTGTTGAACGGTCCAGGGGCGCCGGAAGATGTTGGGGTGAGGGGGGGGGGCAGAATCTCAGAGGGGGGGGGGGGGGGGAGGCCAGAGCCAGTGAAAGGAACGACGTTGCCCGGAGAAAGTGAAAAGCGGGGGGGGGGGGGGGGCGGGGGGGGGGGGGGCGGCGGCGTTCAGATGATGCGCAGACAAAGACCTTTCCGAACCAGGGAGCCAGTGAAAGGAAGGACGTTGCCCGAAGAAAGTGAAAAGCGGGGGGGGGGGGGGGGGGGGGGGGGCGAAAGTGATTATCAGACGACTTTCTACCAAGTCGTTTTGATATTTCATTTCGGCTAAACTGAGTTGTCTGTTGGGTGGGGTGAGGGAGAGAGCAGGAAGAGGGGTGGGGTGGGGGGTAGGGGAAGGGAGGGGGGGCAAGACCATGGCTTTGCCCCCCCCCTCTTGCCATAGTCACCTGATTTTCCAGGGGGGGGGGGGCAAAAAGATACTCTTCCCCCCCCCCCCTGCTTGGGTACAGGGGGGGGGGCAGCTGCACCCCCCTGCCCCCCCCCCCGGTTCCGGCGCCCCTGCGGTCAATATTAGGGTCTTCAGTTCGAGTCTCGGTTTGAGCAAAAAAATTTTTTTTTTTTTTTTTTTGCTGACTTTATCATTGGCGTCCTGTCTTTCATATCGCCCATATAGCCGGAAACAGATGATATCAAGTGCTCAGCCTGTCATTCTTTCTAATGTTCATTGATCAAATGTCACGTGATGCGAAATACGCCAATCAAACGGATAGGTCAGTGGACGTTGCAAGGGAGAGAACTGTGCCTGTGTGGCAAAGAATGATCACTAAATCTAGCAGTTCCCTAGACTCCAGAGTGCAGTCCCTTTTCGGCGGGGCGTGAAAATGTGACTGCTTACACCCAGCGCCATTTTAAAAAATGGCGAAATTTTTTTAGAAAAGCGAAGACTTGTGTGTCATATGAATCGATTTGAAACGAAGTCTTGAATATCCGACCACTTTTCGTTTGGGCAAAATCTTTGCCAGCGGACAATTATTGTTGCGATTTGATGGCACTGTTTACGTGGTACACTGATCCAACAGGATGTGAGTAAACGGCAAGGGGGTTGCACTCTGACAGGCCAAGGTGTTGCACTCTGCAGGCAAGTATTATTGCACGGTGCAGACGATCACGTACCTGCCTTGTGGTGGAATAAGAGACGATTACAAAAGCATACACACCCGTGCTCTAGGACTGAATGTAATAATAGATCTGTCCATTCAGACAGAGACATGTTATGTATGTCTCTGATTCAGAAACACGCCTACTTTCACTCTGAAGACAGCCTGCTATCACTTGCGCCATTGAGGATCCCTCTGGGTTCAAAGCTGGTCAAGGATGACATAGTGCGCGACCTTGTGTTTGAGAGCACCGAGACAATTTAGGCCCGTCACGGTAGCGCAGTGAGCGCCATTTCCCCACTGTGCACAGAGGTACTTTCCACTGAAAGACTCTGTGCCCCAGAGAGTGGCAGTTCCCAGCTCAGGAAAAAAAAAAAATGATGCACAGTTCTCTCCCTTGCAACGTACACTTACCTGTTACCTCCCTTTGAGTAGTACTTTCCGCTGCTGTCCTGCAAGCACTACTTCAGTGGGTTTTGTTGTCGTTGTTGTTGTTGTTGTTGTTGTTTTGTTTTTTGTTTTTTTAATACACCAATGACGAAAGCATTGCTACGCTAGACAGTTGTTCCATCCTATCCCTCACAATAATAAAAAGCCTTTAACTTACGGAGAACGCAGCGCGGTCACAGTCACTGACCAATCGTTGACCAAATCATTGTTTATCGCCCGTATATTGACCCGTATTATCCGGATAAGTTTCCTATGTACTGCAAGCTGCCGGCAGGCTAAAGTCGTTTGAGATTTGTGTGGAAACTATTTAAACCCGAAAATCGTGAAGTGTCGAGGAGATCGGAAGATGCTGCTTCCTCTGGCTGAGTAAACACTTGGTACGTCAGTCTTCATTTTCGGTGGCTATCCGGGTTTGTTTTTGTTTCAAGTTTTTTTTTGGTGTTGATAATTGATCTTTTTGTTTTCTGTGGAAGATTCAGTATTGTTTTGGGACGCGGGCGGGGGTGCTCTTTTGGTCATTTTTGTTGCTGCTGCTTGTTATGTTATGTTATGTTGGGTTAGGTTAGGTTGCGTTGCGTTGCGTTGCGTTGCGTTGCGTTGCGTTGCGTTGCGCTGCGCTGTGCTGTGTTGTGTTGTGTTTTTTCCTTCTTGTTGTTTTGAGTGGGCGATCTTCCGAATTGTCGATTTGCATTATCCAGCACATGAATTTTAAGTTGTAGTTTTTGTTGTTGTTGTTGTTTTGTTTGTTTTTTGTTTGTTGTTGTTTTTTGTTTGTTTGTTTTTTTGGTGTTTTTTTGTTTGTTTTTTTGTTGTTGTTTTTTGTTTGTTTTTTTGGGGTTTTTTTTTTGGGGGGGTATATCCAAAGTTTATTTTGTGATGCAGATTTCATGTAAAACTGCAGCTGCTTCTGACAGGCAATGTCTTTGTGTATGTGTTTTAGGGCTGTCTGGTTGCCTGGCAAGCTGATATAATTTGACTTTACTCTTCTTTCAGTACGTGACAGTGAAACAGAGACACCAACAATGGTGACGTCATTCGGAAAGATCGTGATGGCGGTGCTGTTGATGACAGCGTTGACTCCGACTGTTGGTGCTGACGAGGGTGAGAAAATAAACACTTCGTTTTTAAGTTGTTTCTCTATATGAGACGGGGCAGATTTTGCTGCGCGCAGCAGCAAGTTTCAGTGATACAAAACAAGACTGTGACGTTTCTCCACACAATACATACTTTCACGCACATAGTGACGTAACGAAACCTGCGTCATAGACACTTGACGTGCACACTATGCTGTTGCGTTCCTTTTGGCGGGAGTTGTGAGACGTGTGTGTGTGTGTGTGTGTGTGTGTGTGTGTGTGTGTGTGTGTGTGTGTGTGTGTGTGTGTGTGTGTGGACGGATGTGATGATGGCTATCTCCTAAACCACCTCGATGGAGGCCTTTTTACTTTGAGATAAAATGGGAAATCACCTTCTCCAGAAATACCTTTCACGATTTTTAGCCTGCCGCATTTTCAGAAGAGTTATCGCCGATTTTTAAAAATCGGTCATGTTACGAATTTTTTCGAAAAAGTTGTTCAAATTCCTTCATTTTCTAGACTTTGGAAGTTCACCCAATCATACTGCCTGTATTCGTGCTACAGCTCTGTAGCTCTGACTGGTTTTGAGTAAAATAAATATTTCCGAGGTAGGGGTGGTTTGCACATAAGATCAAATATCTATGAAAAGACTACTGCAAATTACTTATCATCCCGGCGTTTTTGTCTAGTGTGACAACTGCACATATGACAGGAACTACTGCACTATTATAGCTTTAGCATTTAGAATAACTGAACTTTTAGATAAACATAACTTTTTCAAGTTTCTGCGAGAAGCACCGGTCAAAAGAGTTCCAAATTTTCGATTTCATAAGTACAATACAAGGTATTCTAGTCCATGTTTCACCAGCCCTCTAGATCTTCCAGATTTTATGTAAAAATTAATTCAGCCAGGGAAGTCACAAAAGCAACAGGGAAATGACAAGACATACACAAGCATCATCTGTCATACCACCAGTGTGAAGCTGACGTCAAACGCTTAGTTCACAGACAAAATAAGCAAGTATCGTCACTGCCTCCGACATTTCACCAGCCCTCTAGATCTTCCAGATTTCATGTGAAAAATAATTCAATCGGGGAAGTCACAAAGCCAACAGGGAAATCACAAGACATAAACAAGCTTCCTCTTACTCAGACGATCGCAGTGCTAGAGGCTGAGGTCAAAATGTTTAGTTCGCGGAATTGACGTCATCTCTCTCTCTCTCTCTCTGTCTATGACGACCTGCCTGAGGCTGACGTCAAATGTTTAGTTCACGGAACTGACCTCTCTCTCTCTCTCTCTCTCTCTCTCTCTCTCTCTGGGGAGCCAGGGTGGCCGAATGGTAGAGCGTTGTACTTTCAATGCTCGGGTCGAGAGTTCGAATCGCGGCTTAGGCCAAATATTTGTGCTGGCCTTTCTCTCGTTGCCCCGTCTTTGATATCACCCTTACGTGGTGGAAAAGGACGTTAAACTCCTAAACACTCACCCACCCTCTCTCTCTCTCTCTCTCTTTCTGTCTCTGTCTCTCTCTCTCTCTCTCTCTCCCGGGCCCCCACCCGGCCCCACCCTCAGTCACGTGACTAATCGGTCGAGGTCGTAGAGGATCTAGTGTCATTGGAAGAACTTGGAGAGGGGAGAACCGGCAACAATAACAACAAAACAGACAAAAATAAAATGAAATCTGGAGAAACAACTTTGTAGGACGGTCCGTTCCTCCTTGTTTTAACCTGCCTTTTCCAGGACTACCAGGTTTCACGGCGTTTTGGAGCAAGTGCGCTTGTGAGTGTGCATGGAGTATGCTGATAAAAGTCTCTCTTAGTAATGAGTAGAGCTCTGAATGCGATGCAGTGCCGTCTGCAGGCCGCGCGAGCCATCGACAATTCAGATTCTCCCACTCAGCGGTTACGTGTGGCCGGTTGTGTGATACTGGCGTCGTGTGTACCCTTCTGTTGGCTCCGTGCCAGCCTGTGAGATGCTGTCACTGTGCAGGCATGTAAGTGGTACGATGATAGACACCAGCAACAGAGCTGAGAACGCATTGTGAATAGAACATAGAATTGATGGACGGTGAGCGTTTAACTATTGTTGAGTTATAAATAATGAATTCAGGCAAGACAGATATCTAGTCAGTCACATGAGTGGCATGCGCTGGTAATATTGGCTGTATACCAAGGAAAACCTTCAAGTCTCTGTGATGGCAGTGGGTTCTGAGGGGAAAGCTGAACTGCCGCTGACAAAGCTCTATATACTGCTGTAAACCAAATGCCAGAACATATTTTCCTTTTGACCATTGCGGCCATCTTAGTTCCTGACTTGGCGGCTTGTGATAGTAGAGAAGTAAGACTTTCTTTGCCCTCACGCTTCCATACCTGAACTACACGTCCACACGACCAAGTCGCTAAAAATAACCACCGATCAGGGCTGTCTGATTGGTGTTCAGTTCGCAACCAAATAGCGTCGTGTGCGGCACGCTTATGTACGTAGAGCAATATATAGGCCAGCCAGACTCACCACAACGGTTTCAGAGGCTATATTGTGTCCCAGGTGACTCATTCTGCACGGATTCAGTGGATTCCATAAAAAGTGTTCTACAGCGTTGTTTTACAAAGCTTTACAAACCGTAGTGAGACTTGAAACTTCATTTCTTTATAGCCATCACTAAAACGTCCACTGTTATCTCTTTCAACAGACACTTGCCGAACGCCACAAGGCAAAACTCTGAAGAAGGGAGAGCGAGTGGAGGAGAACGGGATGACCTGTGAATGTGTCGGCAGAGACCCGGAGGCCCTCTGTCTTCTCCCCAAAACTTATTACGACAACAGCAACGTGGAAGACGATGAAAACGACGTACAGGTTTCTGAAGATGACGACAACGAAAATGACGTCATAGTTTCCGAAGCTGATGACGACGAAAATGACAACGGCAAAAAGTCCCGAATCCCGGAAGAAGGCACAGAGGAATGGAGGAAACTGAAGCAGGCTCGGATGGAGAGAAGAAAGAAGATCGCGGAGAAATATTTCCAGAAGAAGAGAGCCAAAATGGCGGCCCAAAAGCAGAAGAGAACGGAGAAGCGTCGACAGAAGGCGCAAAAGCTGAAAGAAAAGCGGATCAGACTGAGAAAAGAAGAGAGGGAGAAGATGAAGAAACTCAGGGAGTCAGCCATAGCAAAACCCCAATATTAAAGCTACAACTTCCGAATGCAGACCTTCGGGTAAGGGGAACTAATTTTCGAAACTTTTAATTCCAGCTATACGATATTGAATGGGGACCCGGAAGTTATAGAGAACGATGGGAGATTGTTTGTAGATAACTGTATTCACATTTTAAAAAAATCAAATACAAACGCGGCAGCAGTTACCGCGTTTGAAATGCTGCAGTGGTATAATGTTAAAATGTGACACAGGATGTTGACTACTGTCCTGGTTCTCGGTCATGTCCTTGTTACAGTGCTCTTTATCCTGAAAAGGAATGTCATGGCTTTTAGTGTTGCCGGCTGACAACTGAAGTCACTGTAAGATTGTTCGTGCAGTTTTCAGAAATCACGGGCACAGGTAAACCCCGATATACTGCTCCCTATATACTCTTCTTATTGAAATGACAGTCAATCATTTCCCATCACGTTCTTGTATTTCTGATGCAGCATGCATGCGGCAATCCACCTCTGGGTACGTCAATTGTATGGCCCATTTAATTGGCGGGCAGTAACGTTGAAACTGTTCGTCTCCATTACCAGCACTGTCTTTTATTCAAAATGACCAAATTCGTTCATTTCTCAGGTAGACGTACAAAAAGAACTTCATGGCAAATTGTTAAGGTTTCGAAATACTTAATGTATGGCGATATCTGTCAGTTTTGAATAAAGAAAGATTTGAATAAAGAAACAAGATTTGCCTTCGCAATTTTGTTGGTTGAGTTGCAGGTGTTTTGTACGTGGATATCCAGACTGCCACATTTCTGAACACCACAGTCAAGTTCTCACGGCACGCTCAACGAAAGCTCAGTATTTACAAATGTTTGACGCGACATCACATCGTTTTACTTTACATTTTGTTCAAGTTTATTTCCTACGCGGGTGTGCAGTTGATAAAAACTCACGTCCACCAGAAAGTTTTCTAAGTGCGTGTTTTATTTCTCGCATCAAATGCTAGACACAGTCTGTTTCATCAAGGTTCATACAGGTTGTTACTTTAGTATTATTCCCGGAGTTCAATTAATATGGACACAGATGACACAGACATAGACTACAACATAATTGTTAAAAACAACAAACACAAAAATCTTGAAAATAGTTGTTTATTTTCGTGCATAGTTTTTCATCTCTCATCGTAAGAAAATAAATTGTACCACACCAACGGGGATCATTTCAATTCGACATCACACAAACTATATACACAATTTACAATAGGTAGAAATAAAGAGCTCATTAATAAAATATTTTTTTAAAAATTAAAACCTCCATGCAACAGTGTTTGTGTCTTTATGTTAATTTGCTTTCTCACGTGTAACACAAGCAGTGAGATGTTGGGTTTTTAAAAAAAAAAACCAGAATAGGTGGCATTAATCTCTAAACAATCGCACGTAGGATGGTGAACGTTAGAGCAAAAGAGTGAGTTAAGGCACAGAGACGGTATGGCGGGCCGCCAACACACATAATTATGTTAATAACCACAACACCACCCCTCCCCTTCACTCCCCCCCCCCCCCCCACTCCCTCCTTTGAGGCACCGTCCGCTTTTCCCTCACTAACGTAATAATATGGCTAAACACGTAGTAGCACCAATACCATGCAGGCACGTTTCCACTGGAAAAGATAACAGATTACAATCAGGCCGGGGGCCACGTAGCACAGGAATGATGACTAAGGTGCACAAACGTTCAATAAAATTAGAGAATTTTCAAAACGGCCGAGGACAGATGGAAGGAGCAGGAGTGGGCCGGCTGGTAGGGGGAGTGGGCCGGCTGGTAGAGGGAGTGGGCCGGCTGGTAGGGGGAGTGGGCCGGCTGGTAGGGGGAGTGGGCCGGCTGGTAGGGGGAGTGAGCCGGCTGGTAGAGGGAGTGGGCCGGCTGGTAGAGGGAGTGGGCAGGCTGGTAGGGGGAGCGGGCCGGCTGGTAGGGGGAGTGGGCCGGCTGGTAGGGGGAGTGAGCCGGCTGGTAGGGGGAGTGGGCCGGCTGGTAGAGGGAGTGGGCAGGCTGGTAGGGGGAGCGGGCCGGCTGGTAGGGGGAGTGGGCCGGCTGGTAGGGGGAGTGGGCCGGCTGGTAGAGGGAGTGGGCCGGCTGGTAGAGGGAGTGGGCCGGCTGGTAGAGGGAGTGGGCCGGCTGTTAGGGGAGTGGGCCGGCTGGTAGAGGGAGTGGGCCGGCTGGTAGGGGGAGTGGGGCGGCTGGTAGGGGGGTGGGCCGGCTGGTAGAGGGAGTGGGCCGGCTGGTAGGGGGAGTGGGCCGGCTGGTAGAGGGAGTGGGCCGGCTGGTAGGGGGAGTGGGCCGGCTGGTAGGGGGGTGGGCCGGCTGGTAGAGGGAGTGGGCCGGCTGGTAGGGGGAGTGGGCCGGCTGGTAGAGGGAGTGGGCCGGCTGGTAGAGGGAGTGGGCCGGCTGGTAGGGGGAGTGGGCCGGCTGGTAGAGGGAGTGGGCCGGCTGGTAGAGGGAGTGGGCCGGCTGGTAGAGGGAGTGGGCCGGCTGGTAGGGGGAGTGGGCCGGCTGGTAGAGGGAGTGGGCCGGCTGGTAGAGGGAGTGGGCCGGCTGGTAGGGGGAGTGGGCCGGCTGGTAGAGGGAGTGGGCCGGCTGGTAGGGGGAGTGGGCCGGCTGGTAGGGGGAGTGGGCCGGCTGGTAGAGGGAGTGGGCCGGCTGGTAGGGGGAGTGGGCCGGCTGGTAGGGGGAGTGGGCCGGCTGGTAGAGGGAGTGGGCCGGCTGGTAGAGGGAAGGTTAAACAGTGAAATTCACTTGAACTGAACTGAGCTGAACTGAATTAAATTGAATTGAAAATATTTTATTCATCCCTAAAAGGGAAATTGCTTTTGCCCGAAACAGACATCACATGAGAAACATGACATAAAACCCATAAAACCAACAAAACATGGCAAGACTTAAGAATTAATGGCAAATTAATTATCTTTGTGTTTTCTGATCTTTCTATCGCTGTCATCCAAATGATCGTCGGCATCAAAGTTTAGTCTCGTGTTACAAACTTCACGAGGCCCAAAGAAATAGTTCGCAGGTTTTGTCAGTCGCATAAAACTTGGAGAATCCTGCGAGTGTTTGTTGTCTGAAAGTTACATACGAGGCAGGTGTTGCCGGGCATCAAGTAATACATGCAGCAGACAGGAAATATTGGTTTACCACTCTACTGGTGTTCACTCATTTTCTAAGGCCGGTTTGAGTTTGCCTTAGTCGTTTTGATTTGCCCTGAACGAGGCACCAAGACGAGAACAGAACGGCACTAGTTCGCTTTTTAGATAAAATTTTCACCATCACGAGAAATATAAGGTATATGGAGGAGATACAGATCTTGCGGCTAGATGCACCTCCATGTACAGAGAGTCTGCTAGAGGGAGACAATCAACATTTGCAGCCAAGGAAACTGAACTCTTGGAAACTGGGGATGAGTACGGGACAGGGAAGGACAGGTGACATGACAGCTGCACTACTGAAAACACCCCACTCCGCTTTCCCATTACCCTTCCTCTTCATTCCCTCCTTCCCCTTCACGTCCCCCCCCCCCCCCCATCCTCCCACCCACCGCCTGCTCCACTTCCATGAAGTTGCCTCCCCCTCCCCAACCCCCTCGCAAAGCTACACTATGTGCAGGAAGCAAGTGCCCCTGTCAGTCACACCCAACCCTGCCGACCCTACTTCTTCACACGTTATTGGTGGCCTTGATGATGTAGATTTTATTTATTCACTAGTGCGCATGTCTAGCCCCTCCAGGGTACTTCCGGTCGCACAAGCACCACTTTCCCGTGCTCTTGATTGCTGATTTTATAACAATTCTGGCCACCAAGATAGAAAGCTGCAGGGGAAACCACCCGGATATGAAGGCTTAGATCTCAGTTCGTTCTTTTCTTTCCTTTCTTTTCTTTCCTGTCTTTTCTTTCCTTTCTTCTCCACCCATGCCGGGCCGGTGCTACTTTGCATTTTCCAGGCTTACATCCTCCTTGCTGTTTTGCCGCAACGGGTTGCAAGTCTTTGAAAACAAATCTCGTTACTACAACATGTACTAATTATGACTGAAAAGAAAACTGACCAAGTCAGTGGCAGGACTGCCTATCCGGCCAGATGTTGTGCCGGCGTGCAACTGAAATGGGGGCGACTGTTGGTGGATAAGAGGAAGATCAAGAGGAAATAGACCATGCTGCCTGACAATAGTTCGAACTCGCTGACCTAAACAAAAGAGAAAAACCGGAACCTCAGTACACGCTTACACTCACACATCAAACCGTCTTTTGGTCTGAACAAAACCACAAGAGGGCAAACGGACGACTGAGTAAACAGAAAAACACGTGACTCGTGACGTCAGTGCTAAGCAAGAGAAAGTTTTACATTGTGCACTTGAGGCGGACTGGATTTCTATGGAACGAGACTTCCTGCTGAGATCAGATTTTCAATCGTTTTAGCTCCGTTGCATTATACGTTGTTGTTTGGGAAACTAAAAATATATTTTGATAATAATAAAACACGTTACGTTACTGTTGGCACAGGCGGTGTAAGCGTTTCAAAATATGACAAAGCAGAGGAATCCAAAAGAACACCACACAATATTTGGAAGGCATACACTCGTAGAAAAACTGAAACACACAAGAGTAAAAACAAAATAATTAAAAAAATTTTAAAAAGCTTCCAGATTTCGAAGACAATACAGTGGGAAGGAAATTGTGCGACAACACTATGGAGTACTGTTTTCAAGGATCACACAATGGACACGCATTTCGTCAGATAAACTCTCAAAGAGAGAAGGCACACGACGATGAGTACGTCACACCATCACCATGTCGTCAACGATACACTCGTAGAGTACATGTTGGTGACGTCACTACAAACTTTACTGTGATCTGAGTCACACTACGTCATAATATCCGGTGCATGTGGACAAGGCGTGCTGTTTCTGCTGCAAGGTATCACCATTCTGCCGACTCATTTACAGTTGACCATTACCAGTACTGCCAAGCCATTCACTTCTTGATGACGACGACACTGGTGATGACAATCGTGATCATGATATCGATTATATGGTAATTGCCACGAGGGAGATCCTTGCTGCGGTCTGGCGATAATTATAGGAACACAACAACACATCACGTCATCAGCACATCAGTATATGTATGTATGTATGTATGTATGTATGTATGTATGTATGTATGTATGTATGTATGTATGTATGTATGTATGTATAGTCTTTTTCAATATGTGGGCAGAAAGTGCAAATCCACTGGCAATGCACAAACAGGTGCTAAGTTCTACTCATCAGTGTTTGCGCGTCACTGTGGTTTGTAGTCAAATCTGTGTTTGTGCGTCATCGTGGTTTATGGACAAATCTGCTCAAGGGCTTTGAAGTGACTAAATTTCACAGAGCTGTAGAATGATGTCATTTTGTCCCTGGCAAACGTGTTCCATGTCTTTCACTAGTTTCAGCAACAACTTGCTGTGACTCTTAGTCTTCAGGAGGATATATTTTCTCCGCGCGTGATAAAACTGACTTGGTATGCTTAAAACACAGACATACTGATGATCCACTAACTTATGACTGAAAGGCGCCAACACGTGTTTCATCATTGTGCAGATGTCAGATACTGACTGACGTATGGGTATAGAATATGGTACAAGTCACACAATGACACCAAACAAGCGTACAGGTTCGCACGGTACAGTCACTGTCTTCAGCAGCGGTAAAGTCGTTTGAAAGTTTGTTTGGCAGTTTCACTCGTACCATGGACGTTCAATAGGTACACGTCAGCAAAAAATAAACACTTTGTTCGTACTCGCGAACACACACACACACACACACACACACACACACACACACACACACACACACACACACACACACACACACACACACACACACACACACACACACACTCTCTCTCTCTCTCTCTCTCTCTCTCTCTCTCTCTCTCTCTCTCTCTCTCTGCATATCGTGCGGAAGGCTTCTTTCATTGTCTCTGTACGTTCTCGTCTGACGTGAAATGACGACATCATGCAAGTCACTCTTGTCTGACGTGAAATGACGACATCATGTAAGTCACTCTTGTCTGACGTGAAATGACGACATCATGTAAGTCACTCTTGTCAGACTTAAAATGACATCATGTAAGTCCCTCTTGTCTGACGTAAACTTTGAATGACATCATCATATCAGTCACTCTTGTCTGACGTAAAATGACGACATCATGGGTGTAAAGAGGACGTTCAGACACTCAGTGACTGTGACATCCGCTGTGTGACCAGAAGATGCTGACCGGGCGACAGACATGGACCTTCCACTTCCGGAACCTCTGCAACAAACCAGAAAACTGATGCCTTGAATTGCGAGTCATTGATGAAATAAGTGTAGTAAAGGAACAAAATAAATGGACCCCTAACCCCCAATACACACACACACACACGCACGCACGCACGCACGCACGCACGCACGCACGCGCACACACACACACACACACACACACACACACACACACACACACACACACACACACACACACAGAGTACTGACTGGCTTGAAACCGTGAGAACGTACGTATACAGACAATGACATATACTGGCAAAATCTGTCAACATATGGAAAAATCTGTCAACTTCGTGAAAGATGATCAAATTTAACTAGTGTAAACAATTCGTAAATTCATTTTGTGCAATTATTACTCTGTCTGTGTTTCATCCTAGAATCTGTTCAGTCTGTTGTCACTTGTTATTGTTGCCCGATGTCTGCAAGGTCTAAACGCTCATCATAAACACACATTAACTGTATTGTGACATATGACTGGGGTTGTCACGCCTATACACTGACTGCCCATGCCAGGGTCTACCCCCGCCAAACAACAGTTAACTGACCGCCGACATGTACACAAACTTCTCCAGCAAGTTTTATTGCACACACACACACACACACACACACACACACACACACACACACACACACACACACACACACTTGACAATTCAACTTGTATAATTATGCGCTTAATGAAAAGTGGATGGAGAATTCAATGTTGATGAGCCGGGGGCGATGCGTGGTTGAACCTTTGATCGAAGTGTCCCGTCGGGAATGAGTTAATCCCCCGGAGTCAAATTTCACAAGTGGCCTTGATTTCCCCGCCCACCACCCGAAAATCTGGCTAAGCTTTGCCCCAAAACAAACCGGCCCAGAGAGAGAGAGAGAGTCCGCCAAACGATGTGGTCAAATTTCCCAGCGTTTAATCCGCCAAAACCCAACCTTGGCCTGAGAAGTGCCGGCAGACGTTAGGGCGCTAAGTAAACGAGACAAGCAATCAGAGATAACAAACGTTAAGTATTCAACAACAAACATCAGCAGCTGAGATGTTTAACGGCGCCCCCATGTAAGACTCAAGCCGTGGCTTGCGAAACCAAAGCCTGGAGTTGAGGAGCAGCTGACGAAAGCTCGAGACAGTTGTAACTGACGCCCTATGGCGGTGCCCAGAATCATAGTCTATAGCTGCAGGGGCCATACAGTCAGATCATCAGATCAGGCAGTGTAAAATCCACGTGTATTACAAACTAATTCACAAGACAGAAGATGGGACTGTACCAAACCATCCCGGGCAGCATCAGCAACGGGCACCCGAAATATCACAAATAATGCGATATATATGCCGAGAGTCTACAGTCCTAGAAAAATGCCAGTGATTCACCGGATAGGCTTTCACTGAAAACAAGCCTTTATCTATGCTAATTAACAACAACAACAACAGCAACAACAACAACAACAACCCCAGACTATGAGGCTGGAACTATTTAGACTGATTCCGTCTCCGACAGTGTGTGTCCTGTTTTTACGAACAAAACCCAGCGTTGAAACAAGTTTCACAACAGCCTTCACAAAAACAGCCGTTTCTTGGATAAAAAAAGAAAAGAAAAGAGAATTACGCCAACAAATCTATCATCAAAGTATCTTTCTTAATCTGCTTTGTTTCCTTTTCGACACGGTTGGATGATCCCACGGCAGCCATCACCTGGTATCCGACGTCTAACTGTTGGTTGAGTGACAGGCGGACCGTACGCGGTCTCCTACAGCCAGTGAGACAATCTTTGACGACTGAGCACAACACATAACAGGGAGAAGGTGAAGCGTCACCTAATTGATGCGGCGGGGAGCAGCCGGCAGAAAGTGACAAACCATCAGATAGCGGCTTCTGTGCACTTTGTGTGCGAGGAGTTATCTCCGGCTGTCAGCAGTTATTTCCCTTCTTCTGCGAGAAGCGGAATTCACAAAAATGGGTGGAAGAAAGAAAGACTGAAAAAAATCGTCAAGTCCAATGGCACTGAAATTATGTACAGTAGGTGAACACGCGGGAAAAAAAAAAAGTTAAACTCTAAACGAGGGAACTACGGGACGCTGCGGTGGCATGACAACTGCTACGTTTTCAAATCTGCGCCAAACCGCTGGCCGGAAACAGTTGAAATCAGTTTGTAAATGGATAACCATCGCCCAGTCCTTATACAATAATACAAGCATCCCGGCACTATCAGTGAAAATGGCGATTTCTGTCACAATCCTAACAATCCGCGCCTTGGGTCTTCATGAGTTCCTCACCACTCAGCCAGCCACCACAACAAACAGGGAAGCTGAAGGGAGGAGAGTTGAGTGTGAGTGGTTCCTGATGCTAGGTGTTTGTCTGTACTACATGTACATGTATTACTTCTTGTCTCACGCAGCCTGGACGACCTGCGCCACTCAACTGTCAACTTTCCGCGTTCCACGTTGGCCAGACTACAAGCTGGATACCTTCTGTCCCAGTAGCTTTTATTATAATCATATACACGTATCAAGAAGGAGATGGGTGTGTGTGGGGGGGGGGGGGTAGTATTTTCAAGGGATCGGGTGGGGTGGGTCATGCGACGACTGCTCTTTGTGTCTGTCTCGTGTAGTTCACGATATGCTGGATTTTTTTCTTAACAGGACCTTTTTTAATAGCTGATTGTGACAAAACATATTTCTGATTGTGGACATTAATTTTTTTTTTATGTACGATGTCACATAAATCCAAAACGCAAACACGGGCCTCCACCTGTAACTGTTTTCTTGACACCACGACTAGCCTTTTTCAACCTCCCGCCCGGCCCCTCTCTCCTCCCCCCCCCCCCCCCCCCGGCCCCCTTTTCTATACCCTTCCACATGTACCATTTTACATCTGCAGAATGACTACCGAGTTTTTGTCTGTACAATAGATGAAAGGTTTATCTGCACTAGTTGTTTTCTGCCGACAATATGGTGCAGATAATTTGTCGCTGACAGGTTTACAGGCATGGCTACCCTGCAGTCGGCACGGAATTCTGATGCTGATGTCCTTAGCAGGCGCATGAATTCCCTCTACTGCACCGCATTGTGCACGTGTTGTCTCCCTTTTCTCGGATTCGGTCGGGACTGTACACGAGATAAACAGCCTAAGGACAAAGCAGGGTCGGATGGGAATGAGAAAACGTATTGCTGTGCAATGTATACTGAAGACAAATGGCTAATAAAAATGTGCGCATGTTTATTCATCTCGGATAAGGGGTGTGGAACAATCTGGGAGGGGGGAGGTGGGGGGGAGTTAGCGAGTTGAGGGGCGGGGGGCGGGGGCCGGGGGGGGGGGGGGGCGGGAGGCGGGTGAGGGTAGGTGCGTTCCGCTTCTTTCCGCGTCTCTGATCTTGCGCGTTTATGAAAGACCCGGTTCACAATTTTTCTTCTGTGATACAGTAGTTTAAAGGCCCATAAAAAAAGAGCGACAAATTGTTCTGAGCTCTTTTGGTCGTGTCTGACATCGAAACAGTAAGCACCTGCACAGTGACCGCATCTCAAATGTCGCCAGCAGAAACACAAGGACTAAGCAAGAGATTTGCGGCACGGTCAACCATACAGTGGGAGACGTTGAATTTTCGCCGTTTGGCAGAGCCTGTCTACGACAGTGTCTCGCACTCAGAACTCTGCTAATCATCAAGTAGAGAGTTTATCCCTTCTCAATGAGAAACACCGAATGCCATAATTATTGTGATGTATTTTAATAAGCTGCGGTTTCCGCTTCTGTGATGCATAGTGATACTTGTCTGTGATGCGTTTTATGAGTTGCTTCATGCTTATAATTCTCCGGTTAGTCACTAAGTGCGGGATGGATGTGTGTGTGTGTGTGTGTGTGTGTGTGTGTGTGTGTGTGTGTGTGTGTGTGTGTGTGTGTGTGTGTGTGTGTGTGTGTGTGGAAGAGAGAGAGAGAGAGAGAGAGTACACTTATATGAATTTAGTGATCTTAACTTCTTTTATGTGTCTTATGCTCGTCCGCATGAATTGCCCTACGGGGATAAATACAGTATTTTGACTTGAGTTTGACTTGACTTCAGTCCAGCGTACAAGCGCACTCACAAGCTTTTACAAACCATCAGTTGGTTTCTGGCTGGTAAACATGGAAACATCACGTTTCACGTGCAGCTGTGTTTTATTTTTTATTTTTATCTCTCCATCGTGAAAAACACTTCTGGCAGTGTTGCAAATAAAAAAAAAAATATAAAAAAACAGGCGCCAGTGTTGTAGTGCAAACCACTCGTTAATTGTCCTTTAGACCTGTATGTGTCCAATAGACCTGTATGTGTCCTATAGACCTGTATGTGTCCTATAGACCTGTATGTGTCCTATAGACCTGTATGTCTTTTTCGTGTTTTCCATTACTCACATTCTTTATGGGATTCTTTTTATGCGAGTGGAAATTTGCCCAGATGAAGGGAATTCCTTTGTATATGAAGTTGTGTGGTTTTGCCATCAGCCCCCTCCGTGTTTATGTTTGATCCGGGGAATGAAAACAAGAGCAGAACGAGGAGAGTTGAAACAAGAAACGACAAGCCCAATGTTGCTGGGACAGACTTAGAAAGGAACATACATACTACATACAGGTTACCGACCATGATGACTTTAAGTGATATAAAACAGCATTAATTTTGTTTTCCCCTTGCAACCAGTAGAAGAACATCGCGATATGGTCAGTAAAGTTTCTGTGTCGTCGTCGTCGTCGTCGTCGTTGTTGTTGTTGTTGTTGCTGTTTCTTCTTCTTCTTCTTTTTCTTATTCTTCTTCAGTTTTCTTCTTGTTGTTGCTGCTTTTGTTTGTTTGTTTGTTTGTTTGTTTGTTTGTTTGTTTGTTTGTTTGTTTGTTTGTTTGTTTGTTGGGTAAATGAAAGCATGTATTCGTTCCTAGGTAAATACATAATATACTGACTTCATTATCAATTCCTTCCTTTGTGTCAGCATAGTCAGCTATCTTCCCATCTCGCGAGAGACTGTCCGCCGAAACTCCAAAACTCAAACAAAACTTAGCTGAGCGGAAAGTAAGAGTAAAGTACGAGAAATGAGACTGGGAGTGAGAGAGTGTTGGATACTGAGTAGACTGTATAATTTTATTACTGTAGCCGCGCTGCCCGCTGGGGGATCCTGCAGGCACCGTGGGAATGGCGGACTTGACCAAATAAAAGTTAGAGGCTGGTCGTTTCACCTGTCACAACATCCATTTTCTGCTAATCTTATTGCCTATCTTACTGCCTATCTCTACAAACAGCCACGGTGCGGGAATGAGGCTCTCACGCTCTGTGCGTATGAGATATAGGTGGGTGTCTCAGTTGAACTAAACTGGTTTGTTTGTTTGTTTGTTTGTTTGTTTGTTTGTTTGTTTGTTAGTGAGTCAGTTAAAACAGTTTTTACCATTGAGACATTGAAGTTTTTGTTCAGTGTTGCTGTTGCTGTTGGTGGTGGTTTTGTTTTGTTTTGTTTTGTTTTGTTTTGTTTTGTTTTTTAGCCGAGTGAAACCTCGCCTCACTCTCAAGGCCGACTGTTGTGACATTAGTGTAAGACAAACTTGAAAGCCGAACCATTTTACAGGTAAATCTGCACCAAACTCGAAAAAGGCACAATCCTCTCTCAGCTCAAAATACCACTGTGCCCATTACTAAAATACTGAAAATGACACGATCAGCAAACAACACACCAACATAAATTACTCCACTCTATTTCCGGATATTTTCGTGAAAGCAACCGGAAAGCTTGTATGTCACGTATGAAGGCACTGCCACACAGTGAATGTAAACCCCCATTCATCCAATCCACTATTCTGAAGACACCCCTGCTCTACTCAGAAACACGTCTAAATCGTCTAAATCGTTTCACAGTGGTAGAAATGGCGGAATAATGCGCTTCCCTTGTCAGACACCGATGGGTGGTCTGCTCAGTCAGCTGTGGGAACCATTGGGCGAACAATGCTAACTGCAAGACAAATACATCCCCGGTTATCTCTCCCTCCGTGCAGAAACCCCATCCTCTGTCTCCTGGGTTCAACACAACTCCTCAATGGAACGGAAGAGACAATCATTCTATACGGGGTGGCTTTGTCGTTACAAGACTGTTAAACGGATCTTTCCTCACTTGGCGGTCATTTTCCCACCTCCTTCCATTTTGCCGATCAAAGGTAACTGCAATCGCAGGCGGGAGTCACACTGTGCTGGCGACCCGGCGTGAGGACTAACAAAGATGATGGGAAGCTTTTCACGAGATTCTGAACCGCGGATCATGGGCCGGAAAATCGCCTCCCCAGACGCCACGCCGCTAGGGGGCGCTAGTGGAGCTGCTGCAATCCGTGTTCCGGGAAACGGAATCGAATAAACTTCTCTAGATCTGAAGGCTGAGAACGCCGGAGAGACATGGTTCAGGATTCGCTGCAAGGCCGTGTTTCTTTTCTTTTTTTCTTTTTTTTTTTAACTATTTGATTACCCCCTTTCGGGAAATTTGAGTTGCTTCCCCTACGGACTGACTGAGAAGCACGTGGCCCCGGTGCAATGCCACCCACCTATCACCTTTACATTTTGCTAGGAGAGGAATGGCGGACGACACGGAGACAAACCGCATCCCGTGAACCGCCAGGAAAATGTCACATGACACAGTTCGACCTGGGGGTCAACCCGCGCTTCTCCATGTCGGTCGTTCAGTAACACGCCTGCTAGAGTGGATCGCCACGTCTTCATCCACTGCTCAAGTTCCTCATCATCATCCTAAAGGAACCAGTTTCACAGCTTGAAACATTAACTGACCGGTATTTCGATTCGCTGATCGCAATCTAAATGTGACTTCAATATTTCCAACTGATTCCCGAACTGAATCCTGTCCGACGGCTCTAACCGACATAATCAGTATCTCCAAAGCGTAAAGAATATTATACATGCCGTGCTTATCGACACGATGCAATGTTTCATGTCACGAGGTGTGAACACGCACTGTGGTACCCGGTATGACCATTTAGGGGTGGCGAGTAGGAAGACTGGGGAATGGATCAGGTGAGGGAGCAGAAAGATTGTGGGATGGATCAGGTGAGGGAGCAGACAGATTGTGGGATGGATCAGGTGAGGGAGTAGAAAGATTGTGGGATGGATCAGGTGAGGGAGTAGAAAGATTGTGGGATGGATCAGGTGAGGGAGTAGAAAGATTGTGGGATGGATCAGGTGAGGGAGCAGAAAGATTGTGGGATGGATCAGGTGAGGGAGCAGAAAGATTGTGGGATGGATCAGGTGAGGGAGCAGAAAGATTGTGGGATGGATCAGGTGAGGGAGTAGAAAGATTGTGGGATGGATCAGGTGAGGGAGCAGAAAGATTGTGGGATGGATCAGGTGAGGGAGTAGAAAGATTGTGGGATAGATCAGGTGAGGGAGTAGAAAGATTGCGGGATGGATCAGGTGAGGGAGTAGAAAGATTGTGGTGAGGGAGTAGAAAGATTATGGGATGGATCAGGTGAGGGAGCAGAAAGATTGTGGGATGGATCAGGTGAGGGAGTAGAAAGATTGTGGGATGGATCAGGTGAGGGAGTAAAAAGATTGCAGGATGGAGAAAGTGAATTGTTGATTTACAAGTCGTTTTCAGAAAGCTTCAGTGACCGATTATTTGATTGATTCATTCGCTGCTTCATCCACGAATCCGTTTATCCCGGCCCAAAACCAAAATCACCTTTTTTTTAACTCAATATCATCATCATTCCTGAAAAAAAATGTGTTGCACAGAGGGCGCGGTAGAGTCACTATGGCTTCTACACACACATACACGCGCGCGCGCTCCCCACATCACAGAGAAATTCGTTGCACTGTAATCCCTCCAATTATTGTGCAGTTTCTGTGACTTCACTGACGGGCAGATGTTCCGATTCCAAACTTTACTGCCAGACCCGATTGCTAGAAGTGGGTGGCGTGTTGCAAAAACACACATATATATATTACTGGAGTGAAACCGCCATGATGTTTTCGAACTGAGACTGAGAGCTTCACGAAAGATAACCTCTCCACACTACTTACGCCCCTACTTAGAAAAAAAAGATCAAAGAGGGAAAAGCGCCTTATTCTTTGCCCGTTTGCCACAAGTGAGTTGTACTGCTGGGGAATGAATCTTCTGACGACATAAAAGTCAGTAAACGTGGACTGGATAATGGGAACCCTGATCAATGTTGTTGTTGTTGTTGTGTCGGTGTCGTTGTTTTTGTTGTTCACCTTCTCTGCTGCGTAAACGACAGTACTTTCCTGTACTTTTTCAAAGGCAAACAAACAAACAAAAACGGGCAACAACAACAAAAAATGTCTGGAAATTATTTTTAAACTGTCAAAGCCCACAACAATATTCACGCCCTACCGACCGGGAACTTTCTTAGACCTCGGATAAAAGCGACAACGGGGAGTACGGGGAGGGGGTGGGGGGGGTGAGAGGGGGTTGTTTAGAGGTTCAGTGTCATTTCTCCATCAGGGTATTTCTGAAAGGCGCTTGAATAGGCTATGAAGACTGCGCGCAAATTTTGACTCGGCGCGGACTGATTCAATCACGTGATCTTCAGATCTAGACTGAGTACAAATCCACTGAATAAGCGGAGTTGTTCCGACCTTCAGACAATTTAAACGCGCGAACCACCATTGCAAAGGTTGCTTTAATTGAATTTTTATTGAGCATGTCATAAGTACGTCTTGTTTATGCTCGAACTGTTTTTCAGTACTTTCTCCAGTGCAGTAAAATAAATCTGTTTAAACCAAACGCGGTATGAAGGTAAGGCACGTCCTCGTTTCACAAAGTACATAGAGTAGCAGTAACTGGCAAAGCCGAAATGATGGCGGCAAAGACGGGGAAGAGGGGGTAGTATGGGGGGTATGCCGGGGGAGGAGGGAGCATAAAAGGAGGCAACCTGAGCCCATCCATCAGGAAAGCAGCGTGCTCTAAATGCCATGACAACCCTGGCGACTCTCGGACTGCCCCCGCTGTAAATATACACTGTGTCTACCCCTCAGTTGCGCGTGCGTTGCGCGTGAGGGGAGCAGAGACTGGGGCGTCCGTGTCATCAATCAACGAGCAGCCCTCCCTCCCCGCTGACAACGGTCTCCAGGAAGAGGAAATTGAAAATACCACAACCACAAAGTTTACCGCAAAATTATGGGCTTCTTTCGCTCTCCCGGAAACTTTGGCAAGAGACGGTGAAGAAGTTTTAAAGCTCTCTGTTGGTCGGTCTCTTCTGTTTACTGTTGTCAGTGTTTGGTCTCTCATTGTCTCCAAATTCTTGCTTTGACCCTGAAAGTCGTTTGCAGTGACCGTAGTGACGTTAAGATGGACGCCAAAGATTAGCTATACTGTCGTTCCGGCCTTAAGGGATTTAGGTATTTTCGCCCTACGTTTTCGGGCCTTCTCAGTTCTGGAATACCTTAGTAAACCCACACACCCAGTTAGAAGCACGCAAATACTAAATTTCAACACATGTGGTCATTTCTACAAAGATATGGTTGTGCATTCCATCAAGGGAAAGAACAAAAAAATATATTTTAAAAAAAAAAAACGACACCTCAAAAAATCACAGAAACCTGGAGGAAGATAGATACAGTGAGACAATGAACACGACAAAGACAAAGACAACGACGATGTTGACAATCCTACATTTTTTTCTTTCTTTTTTTTTTTTCTTTTTTTTTGCAACGGCTTAAATTATGTCTGTCAAACAACTCAGAGAGAGAGAGAGAGAGAGAGAGAGAGAGAGAGAGAGAGAGAGAGAGAGAGAGAGAGAGAGAGAGGTTTATTTCAGTATAAAACCTTGTAGGAATAATCTGCCTATCTTACAAGCTTTCCTGCTAAATGTAGGTAAAGGTGAGAGAGAGAGACAGACAGACAGACAGACAGACAGACAGACAGAGGCAGAGACACAGACAGACAGAGTGGGGTGGGTGTTTGGGAGTTTAACGTCCTTTTCCACCACATAAGGGTGATATCAAAGACGGGGCAACGAGAAAAAAGGCCAGCACAAATATTTGGCCCCAGCCGGCGGGATTCGAACTCACGACCCGAGCATTGAGAGTCCAACGCTCTACCATTCGGCCA
>JACVVK020000218.1:882500-1060618 GCA_018292915.2 Batillaria attramentaria
TGTCTTTGAGCAAAGAGGAAAAGCTTTGAGGTTGGAAAAACTGAGAAGTGTAGGGGAAAACTCTCCCCAGACGCTGCATATACATGTAGTACCGGCCGGGCGCGGGAAAAGTTAGGTTAGAAGCTGAAATGTCTGTGGCAACAATTTCTGTCAGTGTCAGTCAGTGTGTATGTAGAGAGAGCCAGTCGCTAGTTTACTGGAGCGTTAGGAAGAAAGGAGGCGAATGATTAGATGTCAATTAGTCATGAGCGACATAACACGAGCAGTCCGTGCCAACCACTGTCAGTTTCATGCACACAGGGAAAACCGCATCTGACCAAATTTCCCTCACTGCTTGATGACTCGTGTGAGTCAGTGTGATTCACAATTGTTGCGCAGTATACTGAAACCGGATTTATCAATTAAGATTTGTATCAGGCGAGCGCCGTGTGTGGACATGACTGGCACCGCGGTTTTCTAAGCGTTTGTATCAGCACAATGGTTTCCCCACGGATAGGCTGATGCACTCACTAACTCCTAGCTAGTTTTGTTGGCTCATATTATACTTGTCGACTCAGTGAGGCGCTCTCTTTCGCTAATTCAATTCATATAAATCTTTACTATTCAGAACGGGAAATTCGGTCGTGGTGGACTTCTAATGCTCTGGTGGACAGACAACGAACAAGCAGACAATGCATGCAACATAACATGAAAAACACGGACTAATACAACACACTTAAAATCAGACAAAGATTTCTATTTAGTATCACCTAAATTAATTCTTTATAGTAAGGATGTGCAACTAGAGCGCCAAACCGATCGTTATAATGGACAATATTACCATCACAACAATATTACTATGCCAAATCATCTTGTCACCTCTCCACTCGGTGAATGCAGTTTGTATTTTGAATGACCAGTTTGTCTACAACAGGATTTTCAGCCTCTATAGGTTCTGGTCTAGCCGCCCGCCCCGTCCTTTCCACCACTGACGTAAACTGAGGTGATGTCAAATAATTATGGTACTATCCCCTTTCTTCCTATCTCTTTCCGCCTTTACAGATCTGTCCTATCATAATATTGTATCTGACGCCTCCGCCGCACATGTTTCTGTACTTAAGAGCACACATAAGTTTTTGACTTGTTGAGCTCGGCCTAGTGAAAATTGTGAGAGTGCATACTTATATTTGTTCAAAATGAATAAAACTGTTCAGTTAAACCAAATATGGTACATTACTACAACAGGAACAAGCCGACAAACTGGGAATCAAGTTGAACTCATCACTGACAGGCCTTGAGCACTGCTGACAGTTTTTGAACTCATCACTGACAGGCCTTGAGCACTGCTGACAGTTTTTGAACTCATCACTGACAGGCCTTGAGCACTGCTGACAGTTTTTGAACTCATCACTGACAGGCCTTGAGCACTGCTGACAGTTTTTGAACTCATCACTGACAGGCCTTGAGCACTGCTGACAGTTTTTGAACTCATCACTGACAGGCCTTGAGCACTGCTGACAGTTTTTGAACTCATCACTGACAGGCCTTGAGCACTGCTGACAGTTTTTGAACTCATCACTGACAGGCCTTGAGCACTGCTGACAGTTTTTGAACTCATCACTGACAGGCCTTGAGCACTGCTGACAGTTTTTGAACTCATCACTGACAGGCCTTGAGCACTGCTGACAGTTTTTGAACTCATCACTGACAGGCCTTGAGCACTGCTGACAGTGGAATAGAGCCGGAGTACAGACAAGTTAAACAACTCTTGATTTCCTGGCAGGAACCTCGTTGCCCCGTTGTTGATATCCTGCAGCCTTATGTCAGTGGTGGAAAAGACGTTACCGCTAATCAACCAGTCATCCCTGGGAGAAACTTGAGTATTTCTCATCTTGCACTCATCTAGTTTCTAAACTGAACTGGTCGTTGTAGGCTTCGCCGGGAAGAAACATTAACAATGGCTGAAATATCCAATACAACCCACCGACACTGATTTTGAAGTGCAGCGCCAAACCCAGGAAGCTATAGCGGAAGAGGTGCCGACAGGATGAGTTGCGCCTCTTTGATGGGTGGTAAGTGAGCTGATAACGGGCAGATAACCACCGGCAGATGAAGGGTCATAACTCTAACGGCAGAAACGGCTCTAACAAGCGCAGTTAGAAAAGGGGCAAGTAGCACGTAGAGGGTTAAGTAGGTCATGATGACGTGAGATAACGGACGAATGACTGACAGGTGAGATTTCAAATCTGGAAAATTTGTGATGTGGCATTGAAAGGGTGAAGATATTCAACTTCTTTCTGACGTTTCAATTATTTTGTTTTCTACACTTTGACACCATTTTCCTCCACCTCAGTTGGTCTGTCTGTCCTCTATCATTCTGCGAGTCATTCTCAGTATCTATCTGTCCATTTATTCAATCTTGAATAAACATTTTAGTCGGTCAGTTACGGTCAGTGTGTGTGTGTGTGTGTGTGTGTGTGTGTGTGTGTGTGTGTGTGTGTGTGTGTGTGTGTGAAAACCGAATCCTAGTAGAAGCTGTGCGCTAAAGATTAACGTCTCTTATCTAGCGTCAGCGAAAATGTTCCGAAAATGCACGTACCTAAAACGTTTTGAAAAGTTAGTAAAAGACAGCATTAGACAACAGACTGAAAAAAATGGCGTTTGCATTTTTCTCCAAGAACAGCACTTGATCCCCAGACAAAATAAGGCGAAACTTAATCACAGGAAGGAAGACAAGTTCTGACGTAGCTTCAAACCACGGACTTTTCAAAACGTAATAAGCGGGAAGGGCAGATCACCAGGATTACACTCAAACTGACGCGCTAATCCCTAACTGCAGCATGAGAAGAAAAGGGGGGGGGGGGCGACCTGCAAACCCCCTCCTCCCCTCTCCTTCTCCTCCCTGAACCTCCCCTGCCCCATCCTCTTCCCCAACAAAAGTTCTTTTTTATTTCTCCTGTTTTAGGTACACAGAAATATATATGGTTGGTCATCATATGTCAGTAGCTGAAAACACATTTGACAATGGTATGCACTTCTGTTAGGTAGAGCTTGTGTACAGTTATGACAGAACAGTTACTTGCAGTACTAAGTGTTTGGTTGGGTGGGGGGGGAGGCCGGGGGGGGGGGAATATGGACAGTCTACTGTTGCTGCTTTTACATACATTTACTCATATGTTACAATCACATTCCCAAACAAACGTCTGTTAGTGGTAAATGGTTTACGAGTTTCGGACTGTGTGGAATTTTCTCTTTCACTTGATTGAGTGTATTTTGTTTGGTTGGTATTCTGTTGTTCGTCATCGCTGGTTGATCGCTTGTCTGGGTGGTTGGTTAATCGGTCGGTTGATTGGTTGACTGATTGGTTGGTAGGTAGTTCTGGTTCAAAATTTGCGCCGACTCTCCACACGTTTAACTTATCAATCTTGAGCTTTTATTTTTTTTTCTTCTTCTTTTTTCTTCTTCTTTTTTTTTTTTTCTTCTTTCCTGAGGGGTTGTTTGGGGGTGGGGAGGGGGGGTAAGAGGAGGGGGGGATGGGGTGCAAGGGAGACGGAGCACGATGTAAGAAGGTGTGAACAAAATGTGTTTTCACTTGAACAAAAAGCAAATCTCACTTTAAATGGTTGAGAGTTCAAGTTGCCCAAAATAATCCATCGTTTTCGGCTGGAATTACGTTTGTCACACGTTCATCACAACCTCGTTCACACGAATTTCCAAACATACACCCTAAATAGTCATGAACACTGTGTCGACAATCTTCATTGGACCTAAACAGCGCATGCGCGTGTAATTAAATGTATAGCACAGTGATATTAGAGACTACATCAAGAGGTGCATGTAATATGGTTGATGTCTATGTTTACAATTTGGCGATGTGGAAATTGAGAGACACTGTATCGGGAGAATGCAACATGAGACACGCAATTTGTACAAAAAAAGAGAACATCAAATATTTATGTTCAGCATGCCGAATCTGCCATTCGTTTTGCCAAAAAGGTTTTGTATAATTTATTTTCTTCTTTCACACACACACACACACACACACACACACACACACACACACACACACACGAGAGAGAGAGAGAGAGAGAGGGAGAGAGCCCCGGCCCGATGGAGACAACACACACACACACACACACACACACACACACACACACACACACACACACACACGAGAGAGAGAGAGAGAGGGAGAGAGCCCCGGCCCGGTGGAGACAACACACACACACACACACTCACACACACACACACACACACACACACACACACACACACACACACACACACACTGAGAGAGAGAGAGAGAGAGAGAGAGAGATCAAATTCCATTACACACGGTTTATCAGCCACACAAAGATTTCCCACTTTCTCTGGTTCACCTCAGACTGATACGACCAGCACAGAAAAAAAAAACTGACATAAACCTCCCAAATCAACTCAGAAATCACAATGATGCCAGACGACATCACGACGCAACCCCCCGATCAAACCGGAAGATAAACGACCCTGGTAATGAAACGAAAACCGGTTTGTGTTTGGCGTTTAGGTTTGCTATTACGGTTACTGATCCTTTGCCCGACGTAAAAAGTTAAACAAACGAGGTGCCGGCTCAACTCATCCTGCGCTAGCTCCACCTGGCGGGGAAAAAAAACGCTATGAGATCGTTGCAAGATTTCCCGTCTACCATGATATCTTGGTGCCTCAGTGAAAGCATGAGAGTGATGATATTTTGGGTGTTTTTTTAGTTGTTTTTCTGTTGTTGCTGTTGTTGTTGTTGTTGTTTTGTAAAACTGATGACGAATTGATTCTATTTCACGCAAACGAATAAAATATGATAATAGACGTGTGTGTATGTGTGTGTGTGTGTGTGTGTGTGTGTGTGTGTGTGTGTGTGTGTGTGTGTGTGTGTGTGTGTGTGTGTGTGTAAGGAGGGGGGGAGGGAATAGAAATGATATGGAATTTAGTGGTTAAGTTAGCTGGTTGGTTAATTGAGTGGTCGCCGGGTTGGTTGGTAGGCTGGTTCAGTGATTGGTTCATTTACAGTGTTGGGTGGGGTTACCATCATTATCAGCACATCACTGACGTTTAGAGTTACAAATATCACGACAAGCACGTCAACAAAGAAACACATTTCCACATAATATTTGGCATCCGCCGATGACATGTTCACTTTGTAATGCTGTCTTTCACCAAACGCCTGCGATTCATGTGCACTGAGTATAAACACAAATCCAATTGACAAGCCTTGGAAACAATGGCCACTACTATACTGATCACACGCCGCCTTTTGCCCAATATCCGCCCTGCGCATGTGACGGAGAAAAGGGGCAAAAAAAGAAAAGAAAAGAGGTTGGTGGATATATCGCTCACTGCCTACAGGTGGGGCCATGTTTTCAAATATGTAGAGGGCGCTGACAGCACTATTTTCTCTGGAAACCCAGAACCAAACAGACAGCCCTACACCCGAACCCTTCCGCCGTGCGATCTAGTCCCTGCCAGTATGACGAACTCTACTCGCTGTAGCTGTTGCAGTAAGTTATTTAGGGCTTTATGTCGCTGTTGCAGATTGTCGTGATATCTGGATCCCAACAGTGAGTATTGCAAAATTCAGGGACCTGTCAATATATACAGCTGACTGACTAATGCCTCACTTGTGAAAAGTGAAACAGGATCATGCCTCCCCCAAGCCTCCTCTTTACATACGCAGAGCACAGGGACGATTGCACGGACTGATGTGCTATCAGTTATCTAAAGAAAGTTAACAATATAAATATTTATACTGAAAAAGAATCAAAACAAGATTTATGTAAAAACAATCGAGGCAATAGTTATTTGGAACAAGACGCTTCGACAGTACATTACAAAAACATTTGCCGAGACTCTGAGATTTGTTGAGACTGTCGAGGTCGTCGCTATGTATGACCACCTACTGAAGAGATAATTATTAATTTTCACAAGAAAAGTGTGGGGGTTGAGCACAAGGCACTTGGGCGTTACTTGGTTACAATCCAGGCACATACGTTGGTAACAGTGTGGACAAACTGTGACAAAATCAAGGTCATGGACGTCAGTGGTGAAGAAAACAAAATGTTAATAGAAAAAGTAAAACTTGAAACTGTAACAGATTGTTCACACAGAACAGAAGGCGGCTCCGTAGGACCACGGCAGGAGACTTTTGTCATCTGACAACAAGCAGCCTGAGCGGCGTGCAAGAACTAGAGAGTCCGCGGCACGTGCAGCAGGAAACAAACAAGCAGCCGGTGTCTTGACTTTCCGAGCACTGCAGGACCGGAACAACTCACCAGTCAACTACTCACTCAATTGTTGGCCGGGAAAAGCGCTGTGAAATACGACTGAAAGTTGAGATTCCAGTTTTCAGACGCGTTCTGCCAAACAGTTATCACTCCTCTTTTGTTTTTTCCCGTCAGTTCGATAGAACGTTTGACATTCCTACTTCCAAAACGTCACGTGATCTGAAAAGAAAAGTTACTGGCCTTAGACAGTGAGAGAACCAGCTGCACTAATTTCATTATGTGAATATGATTTTACTGAGTCGACCTAAGGTAGCCAGGAAACATTTCATATAACGTTGACAACAATATTTCTAGCGTCAAATGACAAAAAGGCCTAAGTGTTAAAATAAACTCCATGGCCTTCGACACTTTCACTATCTCTGGCGCTTTTTACAATGAACTCCGGCAAGCACAGGGTAGAGCTCTGTTTGTTCTCATGTAACGCTCGTTTATTTGGCTTGTCAAACTATTTGCGATTTTCTTTTTCTTTTCTTATGCATCTTCCTTTTTTAACGAGCATATTTGGGACTTTGAATACTTTCACCTCCAACACAACTCCTTCCCGTTTCCTCCCACAAAGCCGGCGGATCGTAAAGTTTGACATGTTATTTTCAACAGATCTTAAACTGCGCTTTATGCTGAACCTGTCAGGGATTCCGTGTGGCGCCAAACACAAGACAAGTGATTTAAACAAAGGTACAGCATACTTCTGTAAGGGCAGCCAGGTCTGACACCAATTTTTTTTTTTTTTTTTTTTTTTTGGGGGGGGGGGGTGCGTGGGGAGGGAAGCAGGAACTAAGCTTTTGCAGAGTGGGGTATAGTATAGTAGTGGTACGGTTCGAGAGAAGAGAGAGGGGGGAGGGGGGCATTGGCCTGTGTGCACGGCGTAGGGGGTCGGAGGGGGGCGGGGAATAACGGAGGGAGTGGGGGAGGGGGACTGAGAGGGGAGAGGCGTGACTTGAAAGAACAACATGTCAGATTGTTGTGATGGGCAAAGAAGAGGAGTTTGAATTTCTCCCAAGACTCTGAGAACCTCAAGTTCTATTCACTTCTATTCTGGCGGCGCCTGCAGGTGTATTCCGGGGAATGTGTTGGGTTGGAATACAAAATATTCGCACACAATACAATGACCTGCTTAAATGGCATTCTTTTGGTTTGGGGCAGCCATTATTTTTCATCTTCATTATAGTGCAGCTATCCGTAAAGACAGGCACCAGCTGACAACACTGTCAGTACTGTCGTCACGGTGTTCTAACAACACTGTCAGTACTGTCGTCACGGTGTTCTAACAACACTGTCAGTACTGTCGTCACGGTGTTCTAACAACACTGTCAGTACTGTCCGGGTCACGGTGTTCTAATTACAAGGTCAATGTTCTCAGGTCTTTGTGAGCCAGTGTTGTCTTGTTCTGCTCAAGCCTGTCCCGGTCACGGTGTCTGAACTCATGTTGTACATCAGAATTAAACTCTTTAATCCATTTGACTCTGTGTTGTGCTCATTTCCTTTTTGCCTTTTCTTATATTTCATTGTGAAAATGGTTGGTATGGAATCGAACACCATCACCAAGAAGCTGAATTCGGTAATTTTTGCAGTTCAATCAGGCGTATATTAATATTTCTCATATACTGAGATACCACCGCCGTTTACCGGCGTAACACACACATTCCTCATACACAAACTGATGGAACTGACGGCACTGCGCTACGACCTCGTTTCAATAAAATGAACCTCAGTCTTCCCCCGGAATATGATCTACTAGATATATACTACTCCCCTCGGCAATAAATGCAGCAGGTGCGTGCTCGGCCTTTGAAATCTCCCGACAGGCATAAAATACATATTCCGGCATCTCTCAAATAGACACTTCCTGTTTACCGTTCTAGGGCCAAATTCCAGCTTGTAAGACGCCAGCGTATATGGAGGGGGATTTACTCCTCGTAATTTAGCCACTTTCCTAATCACAGTCCGGGGGACTTTGTCGGAGTCGCATGATCTGTGTTCCACGCCACTGGCTTTGCGTGTCAGGTGTAGCCAATCACAAGAGGGGGCCGAGATAGCGGTAAGTGGGAGGATCAGACTAGATCTGAACTGTCGAGAAATGGAGATGTTGTGATGATTATCAGGCCATAGGGGGATGTTGCTCTGGCATAACTTGATTCTGTATGTGTGTAGCCTGTACAATGCACAATGCCACCAGCACGTGACAACGGATCTGGTCAGTAATGTGTGTCAGCAGCGACAGGCTGAAAAAGATGTCATCTCAGAATTGTTGAGGATATAAGCGTAGTGTGGTGTGTGGTGGTGTCAGTTGTGATGTGGTGTTGTGAGTGGTGGTGTGATGGTGGTATGGTAGTGATGGTGGTCTGGTAGTGGTGGTGGTATGGTGATGTGGTTGTTTGTTGTTGTTTGTTTGTCTTTTCAGTCGAAATTATGCCATTAATTCTTTTAATGGCGGGCAAAAGTCATCAACACGACGACTGACTCCACTCCAGAAACTTGATGCAAACTGGGGACCTGGCACCGTGACTAAAGTTTACACATACGTTTTAAAATTCTCCTAGAACCGCTGCAGACTTGAAGACTGTTCCACTGAAAGAGGTGAATGGTTTACGGAGGAGTCAGTCGACTTGTTATCCGAAGGCCAAGATCCGTTTTCCGGGATAATAGGCTCGTCCAGATTAGCTGCCATAATTAGACAGCCCGCGCCAAAGCTCGCGCAAAAAGCAAAATAAATAGGGCTGCACCTGCGGGATGGCGGGAGAGAGAGAGAGAGAGAGGGAGGGAGACAGACAGACAGAGGGAGACAGAGATAGAGAGAGACGGGGGGGGGGGGAGAGGGACACACACACACACACACACACACACACACACACACACACACACACACACACACACACACACACACACACACCAGGGCCGGATCTATCAGTTTTCAGAGAGGGGTGCTGAATTTTATTTTATTTTTTGCCTATTGCCCGGGTCTTGTATAAGGTCAAACACAACAACCGACGTTTTTGAGTTTCTAACTGTTGTTATATACGGCACTAAAACACAAGCGTTACAACTCAATTTTAAACAATTATTTACAGTTTGATGCTACTGCCGAGGGGAGCTGGGGGGGGGGGGGGATCTTGGATCCGGCCCTGCACACACACACACACACACACACACACACACACACACACACACACACACACACACACACACACACACACACACACACACACACGAGAGAGAGAGAGAGTCCGGTGGAGACATGATGAGACCAATGGCGAAGAAGACATATAAACAGGGGTACCCAACACCATATCATGCTATGACTACAGCCTCACTGAACGACTGTACCGTTACTGCACTCTTTTCACTGTGATACACGTGAGCAAACGTGGCGTATATCCATCTTCACGGAGAATGATCAGATCTCGCCGCCGGAATAAGTGCGCTTGTCTAAGCGTGGGCTATATTTTGTACACTCCAGTTGCCCGTGATATAGGTATCTTGAATAATTTCGTCAGAAGTTTCTTCAGTTTACTTTGGATTTGTGTCTGTATGTGATTTTAAAGATCAATGGCAAGACTTTTGTTTTTATTATTTGAAGTATGTCGATAGCCGGTATGCTGGCTTTCTCAACGTTACCTTATCGCCTGCCTCAAGGCTGAAGAGGGAGGGGGAGGACAGAGGGGGGGGGTGTAACAGGAGAAGACTGTTGGTAAAGACCCGGGGATCATGGGGATGGTGGAAAGTGTAGACTGGAGGACTATACAAGCAAGGGGAGGATCAAGTAACATATCCTTGTACTAAACAGACATAACGAAACAGCTGTGCCGACGTCATTAGGCCTAAATCCTGACTCACGCATCAGACGTAAGGGTGTTGTGGGCGATGCTCGTTTCCATCTACAATTAAGTCACTAACCGATGTATTCACGTTCAACTTTAAAATACTTATACATCCCTCGCGGGGCAGTCAACGGGTATCGGTGGTTGTTTTCAGGTTTTGACGTCTTCTGTTCTGCACTTTGGTAATCAGTTCAACTACGAGGGCAGCACAAAAGTCTTGTACGTGTACAAATGCTGGCCATGTAAGGATTCGAACCAACGACCCTATGATCAGAAATCCGATGATTAAACACTTCAGATACTTCGTTTCCTCCACCTGCCCACCCAACCGCCCCCCACCCCCACACACACACACACACCACCACCACCACCACCACCATCTTGGCCATTCTGGAAGCACTGTATTGTAGGTGACTTTACAGTAAGCGTAAATTGAAGATGGTTTCAAGCAAGGACGGAGGCACTATACAATTTTTTTTTTCTACCCCGTCTCTTCGCCAGCTCCAGTGGTGTTCCTGGCATGTCATGGGTGGAATCCACGTAGGGCTCGGAAGCTGTGGCAATATTGATAACGCTTAAGAGATGAGGATGATGCTATGGAGGTCCGTGTGGTTTGGGACTGCGGGACAGGGCCGCATTCTACGCTTCCTGTCATAAATATCCCGGCGTTAACAAAGCCCGGGAACTACGGCACCTGCCGTGTAATCATCCACATCATGATATGTGTCATATCAAGGGAAGCACCCCAAACGTCACACTCGTGAAGTGGGTAAGTCTCGGGTGTGTGTCAACAGCCTCCCCAATGGGCCCGTAGCACACCCGCTCTGGGTAGGAACCGATCTAGGTCGGAAAAATCCCGCCTGGCTCGGCTGGGATTCGAACCCGGATCTCCCGCTCCATGGTCCGAAGTGCTAACCACTATACCACGGGGGCCAGGGTGCAGTATACAGATTTTGACATGATGCTGTCTCGGAACCTGCATTTCCTTCGTTTTCCCAAACCTCATCCCGTACTGTCCTGACCCTTCACAAAGTCAGTCAACTGGAGGAAACGAATCTTTGTACGAACGCACAACTTGAACACGACAATCAAACGAACTCAACGACATAGAGTCGGATTTCAAAGGAAATCACACACAAATCCTCCTCCCCTCATTCACTCCGTGACCCCTCCCACACCCACCGCTTCTACAGTTGGTCCCTCAGCTTAATTAAACCGGCTCACCTTGTTCTGTCTGTGATGTATCGAAGTGCTGCGGTACGATTTGCCCCGGGCGCATCCCAACATCAAGCGATAGCAGGACGTCAGGTAGGAATATCAACGTCAGGAAATGTGTGCCTGTTATGAGCGTCAAGTTATTTGCACCGACTGTCACAAGGACGAACTCTTGCTCGTAAACTAAAGAGACTCAGGGGAATGGGAATCTCCCGCTACCATTTAGTGCCTTTACCAGCTGACGGAACGGACTCGCAGTGATGAAAGATCTTTTGTTTTTTTAACTACTTCATTATCACTTTCAGGAAATTCGGGCTGCTTGCCCCGGGGGAAGCGCGTACCCCCCCCCCCCCAAAAAAAAAAAATCAATTTATGTTGCTGGTTTAAAGCAATTTTGGCATTTACTAATGTAAGGAAAACAGTACAATGATTTTTGTCCATGCAACTGGAAGAGGTCCATCTGGAGAGTTAATTTCGGTACACTGAGTGATGTATAGAACAGAGCAGCTGTGTAACAGAATCTCCGAGAACAGTTTGTCTTAGGTAACAGCCAGCAGAATACATTTCCATTCGTGTCCGAGTTTCTCAGAGTGGTTAAGGAGATTGAATCCGGTGGTGATCTATGTTTGTTTTTCAAGAAGTGCGTTATCAGAATCTAACAACTGAGGAAGAACTGACAACTGTGGAGGAAACAACATAGGAAGACACAACTCAGGAAGACACCAACTCAGGAAGACACAACTTAGGAAGACACCAACTTAGGAAGACACCAACTCAGGAAGACACAACTTAGGAAGACACCAACTCAGGAAGACACAACTCAGGAAGACACCAACTCAGGAAGACACAACTTCGGAAGACACCAACTTAGAAAGACACCAACTCAGGAAGACACAACTTAGGAAGACACAACTCAGGAAGACACAACTTAGGAAGACACCAACTCAGGAAGACACAACTTAGGAAGACACCAACTTAGGAAGACACCAACTCAGGAAGACACAACTCAGGAAGACACCAACTCAGGAAGACACAACTTAGGAAGACACCAACTTAGGAAGACACCAACTCAGGAAGACACAACTCAGGAAGACACCAACTCAGGAAGACACCAACTCAGGAAGACACAACTCAGGAAGACACCAACTCAGGAAGACACAACTCAGGAAGACACCAACTCAGGAAGACACCAACTCAGGAAGACACAACTTAGGAAGACACCAACTCAGGAAGACACAACTCAGGAAGACACCAACTCAGGAAGACACAACTCAGGAAGACACCAACTCAGGAAGACACCAACTCAGGAAGACACCAACTCAGGAAGACACCAACTCAGGAAGACACCAACTTAGGAAGACACAACTCAGGAAGACACAACTCAGGAAGACACCAACTTAGGAAGACACAACTTAGGAAGACACAACTCAGAAAGACACCAACTTAGGAAGACACCAACTCAGGAAGACACCAACTCAGGAAGACACAACTCAGGAAGACACAACTCAGGAAGACACAACTTAGGAAGACACAACTCAGGAAGACACCAACTCAGGAAGACACCAACTCAGGAAGACACAACTTAGGAAGACACCAACTCAGGAAGACACAACTCAGGAAGACACCAACTCAGGAAGACACCAACTCAGGAAGACACCAACTCAGGAAGACACAACTCAGGAAGACACAACTCAGGAAGACACCAACTCAGGAAGACACCAACTCAGGAAGACACCAACTTAGGAAGACACAACTTAGGAAGACACAACTCAGGAAGACACCAACTCAGGAAGACACCAACTCAGGAAGACACAACTTAGGAAGACACCAACTCAGGAAGACACAACTCAGGAAGACACCAACTCAGGAAGACACCAACTTAGGAAGACACAACTCAGGAAGACACAACTCAGGAAGACACAACTCAGGAAGACACCAACTCAGGAAGACACCAACTCAGGAAGACACAACTCAGGAAGACACCAACTCAGGAAGACACCAACTCAGGAAGACACCAACTCAGGAAGACACAACTCATGAAGACACCAACTCAGGAAGACACAACTTAGGAAGACACCAACTTAGGAAGACACCAACTCAGGAAGACACCAACTCAGGAAGACACCAACTCAGGAAGACACCAACTCAGGAAGACACAACTTAGGAAGACACCAACTCAGGAAGACACCAACTCAGGAAGACACAACTCAGGAAGACACCAACTCAGGAAGACACAACTTAGGAAGACACCAACTTAGGAAGACACCAACTCAGGAAGACACCAACTCAGGAAGACACCAACTCAGGAAGACACCAACTCAGGAAGACACAACTTAGGAAGACACCAACTCAGGAAGACACCAACTCAGGAAGACACCAACTCAGGAAGACACAACTCAGGAAGACACAACTCAGGAAGACACAACTCAGGAAGACACCAACTCAGGAAGACACAACTCAGGAAGACACCAACTCAGGAAGACACCAACTCAGGAAGACACCAACTCAGGAAGACACAACTCAGGAAGACACCAACTCAGGAAGACACAACTCAGGAAGACACCAACTCAGGAAGACACCAACTGAGGAAGACACAACTCAGGAAGACACCAACTCAGGAAGACACAACTCAGGAAGACACCAACTCAGGAAGACACCAACTTAGGAAGACACCAACTTAGGAAGACACCAACTGAGGAAGACACAACTCAGGAAGACACCAACTTAGGAAGACACCAACTCAGGAAGACACCAACTTAGGAAGACACCAACTTAGGAAGACACAACTTAGGAAGGCACAACTCAGGAAGACACAACTTAGGAAGACACAACTCAGGAAGACACAACTTAGGAAGACACCAACTCAGGAAGACACAACTTAGGAAGACACCAACTTAGGAAGACACAACTCAGGAAGACACAACTCAGGACGACACAACTTAGGAAGACACAACTCAGGAAGACACAACTTAGGAAGACATCAACTCAGGAAGACACCAACTCAGGAAGACACCAACTCAGGAAGACACCAACTTAGGAAGACACAACTTAGGAAGACACAACTTAGGAAGACACAACTCAGGAAGACACAACTTAGGAAGACACCAACTCAGGAAGACACAACTTAGGAAGACACCAACTCAGGAAGACACCAACTTAGGAAGACACAACTTAGGAAGACACAACTCAGGAAGACACCAACTTAGGAAGACACAACTTAGGAAGACACAACTTAGGAAGACACAACTCAGGAAGACACAACTTAGGAAGACACAACTTAGAAAGACACAACTCAGGAAGACACAACTCAGGAAGACACAACTCAGGAAGACACAACTTAGGAAGACACCAACTCAGGAAGACACCAACTCAGGAAGACACAACTTAGGAAGACACAACTCAGGAAGACACAACTTAGGAAGACACCAACTCAGGAAGACACAACTTAGGAAGACACCAACTCAGGAAGACACAACTCAGGAAGACACCAACTCAGGAAGACACAACTCAAGAAGACACAACTTAGGAAGACACAACTTAGGAAGACACAACTTAGGAAGACACAACTCAGGAAGACACCAACTCAGGAAGACACAACATAGGAAGACGCCAACTCAGGAAGACACAACTCAGGAAGACACAACATAGGAAGACGCCAACTCAGGAAGACACAACTCAGGAAGACACAACATAGGAAGACACCAACTTAGGAATACACAACTCAGGAAGACACAACTCAGGAAGACACAACATAGGAAGACACCAACTTAGGAAGACACCAACTTAAGAAGACACAACTTAGGAAGACACAACTTAGGAAGACACCAACTCAGGAAGACACCAACTTAGGAAGACACCAACTCAGGAAGACACCAACTTAGGAAGACACCAACTCAGGAAGACACCAACTTAGGAAGACACCAACTCAGGAAGACACCAACTCAGGAAGACACCAACTCAGGAAGACACCAACTCAGGAAGACACCAACTCAGGAAGACACCAACTCAGGAAGACACAACTTAGGAAGACACAACATAGGAAGACACCAACTTAGGAAGACACAACTCAGGAAGACACAACTCAGGAAGACACAACATAGGAAGACACCAACTTAGGAAGACACCAACTCAGGAAGACACCAACTTAGGAAGACACCAACTCAGGAAGACACCAACTTAGGAAGACACCAACTTAGGAAGACACCAACTCAGGAAGACACCAACTTAGGAAGACACCAACTCAGGAAGACACCAACTCAGGAAGACACCAACTTAGGAAGACACCAACTCAGGAAGACACCAACTCAGGAAGACACCAACTCAGGAAGACACAACTCAGGAAGACACAACTCAGGAAGACACCAACTCAGCAAGACACCAACTCAGGAAGACACAACTTAGGAAGACACAACTTAGGAAGACACAACTCAGGAAGACACAACTCAGGAAGACACAACTTAGGAAGACACAACTTAGGAAGACACCAACTCAGGAAGACACAACTTAGGAAGACACAACTCAGGAAGACACAACTTAGGAAGACACCAACTCAGGAAGACACAACTTAGGAAGACACAACTCAGGAAGACACAACTTAGGAAGACACAACTCAGGAAGACACAACTTAGGAAGACACAACTCAGGAAGACACAACTCAGGAAGACACAACTCAGGAAGACACAACTCAGGAAGACACAACTCAGGAAGACACAACTTAGGAAGACACAACTCAGGAAGACACAACTTAGGAAGACACAACTCAGGAAGACACAACTTAGGAAGACACCAACTCAGGAAGACACCAACTCAGGAAGACACAACTTAGGAAGACACCAACTCAGGAAGACACAACTCAGGAAGACACAACTCAGGAAGACACAACTCAGGAAGACACCAACTTAGGAAGACACAACTTAGGAAGACACAACTTAGGAAGACACAACTCAGGAAGACACAACTCAGAAAGACACAACTTAGGAAGACACAACTCAGGAAGACACAACTTAGGAAGACACAACTCAGGAAGACACAACTTAGGAAGACACCAACTCAGGAAGACACCAACTTAGGAAGACACCAACTCAGGAAGATACAACTCAGGAAGACACAACTCAGGAAGACACCAACTTAGGAAGACACCAACTCAGGAAGACACAACTCAGGAAGACACAACTTAGGAAGACACCAATTCAGGAAGACACAACTTAGGAAGACACCAACTCAGGAAGACACCAACTTAGGAAGACACCAACTCAGGAAGACACAACTCAGGAAGACACAACTCAGGAAGACACCAACTTAGGAAGACACCAACTCAGGAAGACACAACTCAGGAAGACACAACTTATGAAGACACCAACTCAGGAAGACACAACTTAGGAAGACACAACTTAGGAAGACACAACTCAGGAAGACACAACTCAGGAAGACACCAACTCAGGAAGACACCAACTCAGGAAGACACCAACTTAGGAAGACACAACTTAGGAAGACACAACTCAGGAAGACACAACTCAGGAAGACACAACTCAGGAAGACACCAACTCAGGAAGACACCAACTTAGGAAGACACAACTTAGGAAGACACAACTCAGGAAGACACAACTCAGGAAGACACCAACTTAGGAAGACACAACTTAGGAAGACACAACTCAGGAAGACACAACTTAGGAAGACACCAACTCAGGAAGACACAACTTAGGAAGACACCAACTTAGGAAGACACCAACTTAGGAAGACACAACTTAGGAAGACACAACTTAGGAAGACACAACTCAGGAAGACACCAACTCAGGAAGACACAACTTAGGAAGACACCAACTTAGGAAGACACCAACTTAGGAAGACACAACTCAGGAAGACACAACTTAGGAAGACACAACTCAGGAAGACACAACTTAGGAAGACACAACTCAGGAAGACACAACTTAGGAAGACACCAACTCAGGAAGACACAACTTAGGAAGACACCAACTTAGGAAGACACCAACTCAGGAAGACACAACTTAGGAAGACACAACTTAGGAAGACACAACTCAGGAAGACACAACTCAGGAAGACACCAACTCAGGAAGACACCAACTCAGGAAGACACCAACTTAGGAAGACACAACTTAGGAAGACACAACTCAGGAAGACACCAACTTAGGAAGACACAACTCAGGAAGACACAACTTAGGAAGACACAACTCAGGAAGACACAACTTAGGAAGACACAACTTAGGAAGACACCAACTCAGGAAGACACCAACTCAGGAAGACACCAACTCAGGAAGACACCAACTCAGGAAGACACCAACTCAGGAAGACACCAACTTAGGAAGACACCAACTCAGGAAGACACCAACTCAGGAAGACACCAACTCAGGAAGACACCAACTTAGGAAGACACCAACTCAGGAAGACACCAACTCAGGAAGACACCAACTCAGGAAGACACCAACTTAGGAAGACACCAACTTAGGAAGACACAACTCAGGAAGACACCAACTCAGGAAGACACAACTTAGGAAGACACCAACTCAGGAAGACACAACTCAGGAAGACACCAACTTAGGAAGACACAACTCAGGAAGACACCAACTCAGGAAGACACAACATAGGAAGACACAACTTAGGAAGACACAACTCAGGAAGACACCAACTCAGGAAGACACCAACTCAGGAAGACACCAACTCAGGACTTGAAGACACTGACAAACTCAGGAAGACACAAACTCTGGACTTGAAGACACTGACAAACTCAGGAAGACACAAACTCAGGACTTGAAGACACTGACAAACTCAGGAAGACACCAACTCAGGACTTGAAGACACTGACAAACTCAGGAAGACACAAACTCAGGAAGGGAAAAACTCAGGAAGACGCAACTGCGGAAGAAACAACAGTGGGAGAAACAACTGAGTAAGAAGGGTGGGGTGAGTGTTTCAGTGGGAGTTTAACGTCTTTTCCCACCACGAATAACTGAGGAAGAAACAACTCAGAGTGGAAGGAGTAAGAAGGGTGGGGTGAGTGTTTCAGTGGGAGTTTAACGTCTTTTCCCACCACGAATAACTGAGGAAGAAACAACTCATTGTGGAAGAAGTAAGAAGTATGGGGTGGGTGTTTAGCAGCTGAACGTCGTCCTTTTGCACCACCGATCCCGTCACAATCTGTATGGAAATTGTGGAAGAAACAACTGTGGTGAATGCACGGTCGGCCAGTCAGTTTGGTTTGCCGCCTTAACACACACACACACACACACACACACACACACACACAGCTCGCCCCTTTTTTCTTTTTTTTAAAAAAAAAAAAAAGGTCCCACTTGAGTTTAAGATCTACCTTCATTATCCCAGCAGCTCTCCTCCTCCAGTTTTGCTTTTTTTGTAATTTATCAGCCGCTCTCCCCTCCACTACCCCCACCCCTCCACTCTCCCTCCCTCCCTCTCCACCCTCCCTCCCTCCCTCGCGCGTGCATCAATCAGGAGAAGCAGGTGCAAAGACAGCGGCAAACTTCACGACTTGACCTTTGACCTTCTAACGGTGATCTTTGAAGGAACGGCAGCCAGATTAAAAGAGAGGAAGACAGAAGACGCGGCGCGTGGAGGAGAACGGAGAACGTAGACAGTTATTAACCCTTTTACGGTTAGTGCTGGTAATCGTGGATTGCTTGGACGTAAAACCCGCATTTACTTGTGGGTACATGTACAACGTAACATGTACTGCGTGAATTTACAACCATAGTCACTGTTTTAACAGTTGGGTGGCTGTTTCAACGGTAACTAACTTAATTTTAAAATGGTCCGGGTGTGCTGCCTCTATGAGTTTGTGGCAATTTTCTGTTTGCCAGTTGTTGTTTGTTTTTGGTTTTTTTTTTTGGGGGGGGGGGGGGGTTTGCTTTTTTTGGGTTTTTTTTTTTTTTTTTTTGGGGGGGGGTCTTCAATCAAGGAAACTAAGGTACCTTCACACAGACAAAATAAACATTAGCAACGATAGTCGAGTAGATAACGCTAGTTTATGCCTTCACATTTTTTTTTTTCAAATAGTTAATCTATTTGTGACGCTTTACTAAGGGTGATAACCACACGCAATCAAAATGACGGTAATGTCCCTTACTGACTGCATTTTACATTCAGACTCGCACGCATGATATTTATGTAGCTGTGTCCTTAGCCCGTTGAAATTTCGGAAAACCGTGGCCGAAAATTAAAAAAAGGCTGAAGGAACAAAACACAAATGAAAAAAAAAACTCCTTGGTGTCTATATATAAGCAGCTTCCGGCTCAAAGTTCAGGCTTTCAGGTTGTAGAATACAGTAACTGTCCGCTAAAACTGGGAGGTACACGGATTTCGACGACTGCACACACGGAAGTTGACTGTGAAGGGGTTAAAACAGTAATTGGGAGGAGACAGAGGGGAAGGCGGAGGACGAGAGGGGGAATGGAGCGGGGGGGACGGGGGGGGGGGGGGGGGGGAGTTGGAGGGATGGAGGTCGGGACAGATGAAAATAGTGATAGTCAGAAAGAATGAAATTGAGAGGAAGAAAGATGGACAGACAAACTGATCACGAACAGTGATAGTGCCTTTATACTGATGTGAACTTCGTTTTGTCGATGTAGTTTCTTCAGCAGCAGTCACTGGCAGTCAAGTTGTTGCAGTGTGTGTGTGTGGTGGGGCGGGGGGAGGGGGTATGTCACAGTTCGTGCGTGAGTGAAGCACAAATGGTGATCAGTATTCTTCACAGATATAACCATAATGTCTACTTTGGTCAGTTTTATGACATCACATTATATGAAGTTCGTGGCTAAACAGTTGGGCGGGAAACTGGTGGGCTGGATCCTGTAAAGTCTGTTTACCGTCCTTTGTCCACCAACAGGCTGAAAAACGACTAGAACGACCATGAAAATGACAATGATTCTTTGTTTTTCATTGGAGTTTTTGTTTGTTTGGGTTGTTGTTGTTGTTGTTGTTGTTGTTGTTTTCACAGGTATTACATGTACTTGTAGAGGGTAACGCTAGGGGAAAATTTCGATCTTTTGAAAAGAAAGGTCTACGCGCTTTTCAAATCCATGGTAATTAGGCCTTTTTTGCAGATGACGGTAAAGGTGCTCACTCGTTGTCACCGCTCAGTGAGCCGTGTCATTGTGGGAACAAACCGGAACTGACACCCTGGGGGAAGAGAACGGACACCATTGGGAACAACAAATGATCCTCTTGTTTCACACGCGCTAGAAGCACCCAACTGTGACTCTGTGTGTTCACAACTGCAGGCTATTCCCGGGCTGCACTGCCACTGAAACGAATCAATTGGTCACCTCGATGGGGGTCTTAGCGGTTCAGCCGGTGCGTTTGGTGGATTTCCGGTTTTCCCCCTCGGAAAACAATCACTTATGATTGGTGCGTTTGATGCCGTCAAGGGGCACTTACTCTTTCGTCTTCCTTTGTGTGGTGTCGCTGTAAACAATTGTCGGCCCTGTGAAACCACGTGACTTCATTCCCGTCAACGAAATGTAAACACGCGCGCAGGCTTCAAAGTGTAGAATGACTATGTTCAAAGCGATGGGTCCGGCCGAGTGTTCAGAGAGAAACTGATGGAACTTCAGGCAGGTGGTCCTCCACAATTTTCAAATCGTACGCGGTCACTGGTGATTTGATCTCATTCCTGTGGGCAATTTCAGCGGCATCGTCTTCTTCCCAGTCATGTGGTTGGTTCGAAAACATGACTGAGGAGCGGAGACCTTCATTATTATGATTGGTTTCTTTGGTATTCGGGTTATCTTGGAAATCAGTTTCTCTCAGCACTGACTTGGCAGAGTGAGGGGGGGGGGGGTGGTGGAGGGGACACAGAGACTGAAGAATGCGGAATTAGCTGAAAGTTTTATGTTATGATGAATTCAGTTGTGTGAATTCATGTGCGTACATTCGAAACTTTTCTTCTCAAGAGGTCACGTTACAGCGTGTAAGTAGCTGGTGAGACCATACCAGTGCTCAATTTTCAGTAAAACAACAAATCAAAACAAACAACAAAAACCTCTCTCTCACTCTCTCTCTCTCTCTCTCTCTCTCTCTCTCTCTCTCTCTCTCTGAGACCAAACAACAAATAAACAAAAATCGCTTGACTCATTTCAGATTAGGGTGTCAGAAACATGCCAGACAAACTTCTCTGCCTCATAACTTTACATTATTTAGACAAAACAAAGTCGGCAAAATGGACGGGAGGGACGGAATTGTGATAAAAAGTGTAACCCAGAGAGCAACGTCTACAACTACAAGGCATTTATCAGCCTCACAATAAACCATGGAAATGGGTTGTTTGTCACGTGGTGCCTGTGTGAACGCATGCTGACCTTGCAAAACAGAAGGCAATTCCGTCAAACGACATAAATCCACACATCAGGACAGCGATCGGTATTGTGAACAATAGCACCCTGCAGTGTAACCTCGTTGGCATATAATCCCACCTCCCCCCCCCCCCATCTCGCTCCGGACCCCCCACACAACCAGAACCCAGGAACCGCTCCAGCACTTTTTAAGACACCAAGTACAGTGAAACCTGTTTGAAACGTTTACGTAGTTCAGAGCGTAAAATCTTCCACCTATTGGTGGATTTTCACCTTTGGCTAAACATTTCCTCCCCTCAAAAAGTGTTACCTCCTCTGAAGCACTTAAAATTATTCCCAAAACACACCAAACTTAAAATTATTCCCAAAACACACCAAACTTAAAATTATTCCAAAAACACACCAAACTTAAAATTATTCCCAAAACACACCAAACTTAAATTTATTTCAAAAACACACCAAACTTAAAATTATTCCCAAAACACACCAAACTTAAAATTATTCCAAAAACACACCAAACTTAAAATTATTCCCAAAACACACCAAACTTAAAATTATTCCAAAAACACACCAAACTGCACAGATTTTAGTCTAATTCTAAAAACATTGCTCCCCAAATAAAGTGTTTCCTCTTCTGAAGCATTTAATTCATGCCGAAAAGCACCAAACTGCACATAATTTAGTCTTCTTTTTCAAAAAGCCGCGGGACACCCCCTACTGTTACGCAAATGCTTTGCAGGCACGTGGTCGTGGCTTTGCCTAAATCCTACACACTTCTTTCTTTTGAATCATGGAATTTTTAGTCCTGATGGTCACCACTCCAAAGGACTTGTAGGAATTTTGTTATTTGTATCTTCCACATTCTGCCTCATCAGGCCACACTTCGCGACTTGATAATCAGAATTTTGCATCTTCCCTTTTTATTTATGAGAAGGCCGCTAGTGGCAAGGTTGCTATGGCATCAGTATGACATCATCAGTACACGGCGCTCGTACAAAATGAGTTTCAGAAAGTCATTTCGCTCACCTGGAGCCAAATGTTTGTGCTGGTTCCTTTCTCGTTGCTCCGATATCACCCACGTGTGGTGGAAAAGGACGTTAAACTCTCAGACACCCACCCACCCGACCCCTGTATATTACTCTGTCCAGCTTGGTCAACAACAATACTCCTGACCAGTTACCGAGTTCGCCGTCAACAAGCATACATATGGGATCAAGTTTTTGCTGACAAAAAGCGTCTTGCACAAGTTGTTAAAAGTAACATGTTTATCAGTATACAATCTCTCTCTCTCTCTCTCTCTCTCTCTCTCTCTCTCTCTCTCTCTCTCTCTCTGTTTTCGTTGTTGTGTGAGCGGTGTGGGAACAGAGGCCACTGTCTGTACGAGTCATAGAGAACGATGCTCTGTTGATAAAGGTCAATGAAAAACGAGCAACACTCGTTCTGTGTTGACAAGTACTGTAAACACGTGACTCTTATCTCTCTAAGTATCACGGGGACAAGAGTGGTTGGTGTGTCACATGCTGGTGAGAAGCAGTATAGGGGATCCGTCCTTAGTTCGTCTTAACAACCTGAGGTAATACAGACTTTGGACCGTGAGACTGAGTGAAGTGAGAGCAATAACGTACTAGACAAACAGGACTGTGGCACTAAGATTTCAGACTTCAAAATGACTGCAGTTTTAATTTCATGCATTTGAAATATACGCATTGAAAATGAAATTGAAAACTGACGAGCCGGGGAGGGGGGGGGGGCGTTTCCTTGAAGATATTGTTGGTGTGGTTTGCAGGTGAATGTCCATTTCCATCAGGAAAGGGTGATAACTGTATTAATGGCAGAGCAAGGGAAAAAAACTCAGCGTAATCAATTTTCGGATTCCAGCCACAGATCGAACTCACCCTCCATTCACAATTCAAACGCCCTTCCAACACGCACATCTCATTGTCGCAAAAGACATTTTGCATTTGTACTTGTGTCTTCATTCAGAATTTCATTTCAGAATTCATGTTTCAGTGAGAATCGAGATCAGGAGGGAGAAGTGTGTGTGTGTGTGTGTGTGTGTTGTTGTTGTTGTTGTTGTTGTTGTTGTTTTGGTTGGTTGGGTTTTTTGTTTGTTTTGTTTTGTGTTCTTGTGTTTTCTTTATTTTGTTGTTGTTTTGTTTGGCTTGGTTTGGGTTGGTTTGCAGTTTGTTGTTGTTGTTGTTGTTTGGGGGAGAATGTTTTGTTTCTCTTTTTTTCTCTCTCTTTTTTTTTTTGTGTGTGTGTGGGGGGGGGGGGGGGAGGGGAAGAGACGAATATGTCCTGACTTACCGTGTGTGTTTACACAAAGTTGCCCAATCCTGTGAGCCGGGCCCTGAGGGATCCAGTCCCTATTCTCTGGCTGACGTATATCAAGTGTTGTATCTCCCGTCTATGGCATAGCAATCATACAAACCCACCTCCCATCAAGGAAAAGAATTACCATTGTCCTCCGCGCAGAAAGCTGACGTTGTGATGGGAAGGGGGGTTGGGGAGGGGGGAGACATTGGTTCTTGAGAGGAGTGTAGAGAGGACGGAGAGAGGGGGGATGATGGAGGTGTGTGGGGGGGGGGAGGTAAGTGTTAGCCTTGAGGTCTCCACGTCTAGAGAGTCACGACACACTGGCGCCGGCGAAAAGTCGAGGGGGTAACGCGGACGTACGGCGGGAAAGGTTTTGGTAAATCCTTGCTATTTTCTTAACATTTCCACCTGACTCTGACAGCCCACCCCCTCCCTCCCTACCTCCCTCAACCCACCCCCCCCCCTCCTCCCCCTCCTCCCTCCCCCCCCCACTGTCTCCCTAAAAGAGTGGTCTATAGAGGGTGATTTATTTTTAGCTGGAGCTATACATCGAATGTTGCGAGGTCTGGCGGGGCTAATTTGACACCAATTAGTTTTAATGATCTGTTAGTGCTGGATGAATGTAATGACATAAAACAAATTGAAAGTGGTGCAGAATTTGTGTAACCATGATTCATCAGAAATGATGACGTCATTCGACTCAGTGTTTTTTCCTTGTGGTAAACATTTCCGTTTCTTTTATTTAAAATTCATAACTTTGTTGTAACGTCCTTGACTTTTTTGTCGTCTCTTTCAGAATTTTGTTTACCAAAAGCAGACCTCACATAGAATTTCAGTGTTCTAATACAACCGCTTACGATTTTAGTCAAGCATCTGGGCATACTTGCTTGAGTTGCCCAGACGAGACAAAGGCCAGGGTAGGTAATAACACGAGTGTTGTCCCTTGCGTCGGCTGCTCGTCTTTCTTGGATTTTTTTTTTTTTTTTTTAAGCCTTAGAGAAGTGTAGGAAAGAACCGGAAAGTGAAACACATTACTCTTTCTTCTGCTTCTCCTTCTGCTTCTCCTTCTGTGTCTTCTTTCTGTCTGTCTTTTTCTTGTTTTATCTTTCTTTCTTTCTTTCTTTCTTTCTCTTGCTTTCCTCATCTTGCTTTCTTTCTCTTGTTTTGTCTTTCTTTCTTTCTTTCTCTGGGTTTCTTTCTTTCAGTCTTTCGCCTTCTTTCTTTCTTTTGCTTTTTTTTTTTTTCTTCCTTCCGCTTTTTTTCTCTTGCTTTCTCATTCTTTGATTCTCCTACTTTCTTTTGCTTTCTTTCTGCGTATTTCTTTCTCTTTCTTTCTTTCTCTTTCTTCCTTTCTCTTTCTTCCGACCTTTCCTTCTGATACGCTGGTACACTGCTTTACCTGTCCGCAGTGACCACAACGCGACCTGCAGCAAATGAATACACATTGCACGTGCAAGCCTAACGGAACACTGACGGCCATGCACCCATCCAGATGCATACCAGACCCGAGTCGCACGTGCCGAGTTGTTAATATCAATAATTTCTTCCATGTCCGCCACTGTGCATGCGTCCAGTGCAATGTTTACCAAACCTCCTCAACCGGAGAGCTGTAGATGGGAGATTACGCGAGTGGCGAGGCTGCGGTGCTGATGGGTGGAAGGTCCGGGCAGGCCAGGTAGACACTTTGCAACATAGCACATGTATAGCGATCGTGTGCAGTTCGAAGCCGGCCAGGGGATCTGCCTGAAGATGTTCTGCGTTTTACGTTTGACCAGCGGAGACAATATTTACAGTGTTTGTAGACGGGGGGAGGGGGGGGAGTTTGTGGGAGGGGCAAAAGAGGCGCCCAGTCTTGCTTCTGTTAGTGTTGTGATGTTCACAGAGATGATCTTATCAATATCACTGAGAACACTGGCGTCAGTCCTCCAGAGAAACACCGAGACAGATTGTTATATACAATACTCAACTTAAGTTTGACGAATGATAAGTCAAAACTGAGGTCTGCAAGATAACAACGACTGGTGTCACGTGTTTGGCCAAAACAGTCAAGACTGAACGCCCTGCAGCAACGTCATGAGGTTTTACCGTTTATTGATTATAATGATGATACGACCCAAAAGACAAAACTTTGCTGACCGCCAACAAACAGAGGAAACTGAGCCAACACTGAGAAGCAGACCAATGACGCAGCGACCACACTGAGCCATCCGCCAGCAGTGACTGAACAACAGTCGTACAATTTGAATGTTCAAAGTGTGAGCTACATTGTTTCGCGTTAAGAGCTGTGCTAATCATCAAGATAGAGCAATTCGAGCGTACGGGCACACTGAGAGCGAAATTGTCCCAAAACATAAGTTGGTACAGCAAATTAGCCGGCCGTGTGATGGATAGTGTGGTCTTCACAAAATGTTCACATACAAGAGAGAGACACAGAGAGAGAGAGACAGAGAGAGAGGTGGGTGGGGTGGGTGTTTGGGAGTTTAACGTCCTTTCCACCAAGTCAGTAAGGGTGATGAGAGAGAGAGAGAGTATAAGAATGCCTATAAATGAACTCCTACGCTATTTCTTAATTCTTAATTAATTTTAAATTAAATAATTAGTTGAGTCTGTGATTAATATTGATTGTTCCTAATTATTTATTTGTTGATTTATACTGAGCCTGTCTTTATAAATCTCAACTGCCCGTTTCGGGATGAATAAAGTGCATTTGAATTGAATTTGAATTGAATACCAAGAACGGCACAGGTCGACGTTTCGGCTTACGCCTTCTTCAGGACATAAACAAATGGGACATAACTTCAACAAACAAGCAAAAGGTAACTCTGCGGACGTACTGACATACACGGCGCGGAAAAAAAAAAAAAAGGGGGGGATTTACCCCCCCTTTTTTTTCTTTTTTTTTTTCCCCTTTTTTTTTTTTTTTTTTTTTTTTCCCGCGCCGTGTATGTCAGTACGTCCGCAGAGTTACCTTTTGCTTGTTTGTTGAAGTTATGTCCCATTTGTTTATGTCCTGAAGAAGGCGTAAGCCGAAACGTCGACCTGTGCCGTCCTTTGTCAAAGTTAAGTGGTTTCTGTCCCTTTTATGTCGCTTTTATTTGCTTAACTTGTAACCACTTCGCAGTCATTACCGTTTCCGTTTCTATTTGAATACCAAGAGGCAAAAGTTCTACACATGTAGTTTTTGCCAAGCCCATTTTTACACGTATACTACACAGACCAGGACTGAGTGGTTACATAATGCTGAGGTTAAACGCATTGGCAAACTTCTCTATAATGTCTGGACAGACTGACTATTTACACGAAACACTCCGCTTGGGAACCTGCCCGCCCCCACAGTGACTGAGTTCTGCTCCAGCCTGACCGCTCGGCGTGGCACCTTGATGGAGACCAACACAAACACGTGGGTAAGATGAGTTCTGACAGGTAGGACCAGATAACAGGTCAGCACGCTGCACCGGACAACACACAGCCATGCAGGTGAGGGGGGACGGGGAGGGGGAGGGGGTGTTGTAAGAACGCTGATATTATGCCGGTTTTCTGTCTTCTCGGTGTAGCTGTATGTTTGGGAAGAAAGATATCGGTGTACAATCAGTTTGATAAGGAAGTACTAATTACTGCTTTTGGTGTCCTTACTGGCACCCTGGCTGAACTGCCAGGTTATGCGGATGGTGGTGGTGGTGGTGGTGGTGGTGGTGGTGGGGTGCGTGTGTGTGTGTGTGTGTGTGTGTGTGTGTGTGTGTGTGTGTGTGTGAACTCGAAAAATCATCCCGATTATATAAGGGTTTGTTTGTTTGTTTGTTTTTATTTGTTGTTGTTGTTGCTGTTGTTGTTGTTGTTGTTGTTGTCGTCGTCTTCGTCGTCGTCGTGGTGGTGGTGTGTGTGTGTGTGTGTGTGTGTGTGTGTGTGTGTGTGTGTGTGTGAACTCGAAAAATCATCCCGATTATATAAGGGTTTGTTTGTTTGTTTGTTTGTTTGTTTGTTTGTTTGTTTGTTGTTGTTGTTGTTGTTGCTGGTTGTTGTTGTTGTTGTTGTTGTTGTTGTTGTTGTCGTCGTCGTCGTCGTCGTCGTCGTTGTTTCATAGAACTTGAAAGGAGATGAGGAGGCTGGGGTGGGACTAAACCTTGCAATAGTAATGCGTAATAAAGTAAACTACTGAAAGGCAAAGTTTCACTTACCCAGAGCACTGGTCGTTATATCAAAGACAGTTATGTCTCTAAGCAGGCACATATCATTTAGACATGAACATACAGATTCCGATGAAGGGAAAAACTTTCTTCATAAACTGTTCAGCGGGTATGGAAAATCGGTTCACTTTGTTCTTGTCAGAAACTCTCTCTCTCTCTCTCTCTCTCTCTCTCTCTCTCTCTCTAAAAAAAAAAAAAAAAATCTTCATCAAAACTGGAATGCAGACCGATTATAGTGTTGCCGACCAACTATAGCGCAGTTATTTACGATATGCACGTGCTGTGGGGAGGGACCGAATAATCAGGCCACCTTGCTATGTTGATGATGATGATGATGATGATGATGAAGTCTCGCACTGCCATTTCTAATTCTATCTTACAACACTGATCCACTGGCTGACTTACGCAATATTCAGTTGACTCGCACAGTTGGTTAGTGGTAACGGGTTAACGTCCCTTTCCATCGCGTTGGGTGATATTAAAGATGGGGCAACGAGGTAAAACTGACACCGTTTGTTTGTTTTTTAGCATTGACCAACATACGCTGTTCCAGTTCAGCTATAAAGTAAATTGTGTAAAATCAGTTTCCCCGTACTTCTGTCGTCAGTTCTGGTCATTTGACTCCGGCAAAGGGTATATATTTTCCTGCTCTAGAATCTTCGCAATAAACTTGATTTGGTATGCAATATGTCAAATGCTGATTTACCAATCAATGCAACTGATGATATCATAGTTTTTGAGCGAAGATTTCTTGTTTATTTTTAGAAAGCGTTACAAAGGGGCGTGGGTACATGAAACATTTTCTCCCCCAAGCCATTGGTTTAAACTGATTTATTTTGTTGCACTGGTGAAAGTACAGGAAAACAGTTTAAGCATAAACAAGACGTGCTTATGACATGCTCAATAAAAATTCAATTAAAGCAACCTTTGCAACGGCGGTTCACGAATTATGTGAGAGAGAGGGAGACTGAGCGAGAGAGAGAGAGAGGGAGGTCTCAGTTTGTCAGTGAGCATTTTCATATCAAAGCCATTCGCCCGGACAACTTTCTGGAGGGCTTCTGGAACTTTTCCCCTGAAAAATTTACAATAATTTACTTATAAGTCTCAGTTTCAAAGTGATAGAAATCAGAAACGCCACGGTTTCTCATGTACTACCTTCCTGACAAGATGGCCACCAAGATAGAAAGGAAAACGCCTCAAGACAAAGTGTCATTGTCAACTGGAGAAGATAGTGAACCAGTCGAGTGAAAATCTGCACGCTATACGTGCTTGCTACCTGCACGCACCGTCTACTCTGCGCATGCGTACCAGGCGGTGACATGCTGTGCGCGCGCAATGCACGCGAGGCGAAAAGCATTCCTCGGGCAATGGACACATTCTCCTGACACTGGCGATTAGTGCTACAGAGTCACAGACTAACAGGAACGACGGGTGAGAAGAGTGCCTGCATTATCAAATTTCATGCACTCCGACACACCACGATCTGTTACCAACGGCTGAAAGTGAAACAGAACACGAAAGACAAACGAGTGAACATAGATGCATGATAATTATACATCAGTGTTGGTGAGGGTCAAATTTTGTCTAACGCCACCTTTATCAGTTATTGTATCAGTTTCAGTACGGTTCTGAAGTTTGTTTCAAACAGGCTCAAGCTACCGTTTGTTGTATGCTCGCAGGCAGGGGCGTAGGAACCACGGGGGCCCAGGCGGCCCAGGCCCCCCTTGCTTTTGATAAGAGGAGAGGGGACCCACCAGTGGTGGGGCCCTCCTGCTCTGCTGTCGCAGGACACAATCCTTGGCAGTCAAAACACACACACACACACACACACACACACACACACACACACACACACACACACACACAAACCCTCCCCCCCCCCCTTCTTCACCCGGGCCGTATGGCTCACCCGACTTAGTCGGCCCCCCTTCCTCTCAGCATCTTCCTACGCGCCTGTCTGAGCTGTCAGTTTTTGTGGTATCCATCATCACACCACTTATTAGACACTTGGACAGTGACAGCGTCTGTAATACTGGCACTGAGCCAACAGAAGCGCACTCGACGACGCGGCGACAACACTGAGCGCTCCAGTAGTGTAACAACAGTCGCAGAATTTGAATGTTAATGTTCGACCGCTCTAGCAAAGTGTAAACAACATTGTATCGCATTAAGAGCTGTACTAATCATCAAGATAGATAGGGTTAAGAGCATAATAATTATCGAGCGTACAGGCCCATGCACGAGCAAAACTGTTCCAAACTATGCTGGCTTAGTAAAGATGGATTTAGTCCCTCTAATAAAGATTGTCAATTATTCTCACAATTCACATCCGTGTAATTCTTTAAACCTGATTGGATGAGATGATATTCGAGCCGAGGCCGGCAGAAGGTTGCCTTACACTGAATACGTCCGAACGACAGTTGACGTTTTATGGATTGGTGTGTCGATAATTTTGTAGTCGCGGGCAAACTCCAGCGGCCCGGCTGACGCATCATGGTTATGTTTGGAGTAATTTTCTTTCCTAGTCTTTATTCGTTTGTTTGTTTTTTCCTTTTCTTCTTCAGTATGTTTATTTGGTTTTTGTTTGTTTGGAGTTTTGTTGTTGTTGTTTTCGTTTTGTTTGTGGAGTTGGTTGATTGGTACGTTATTTTGTTGTTGAAACATAATTTTATTTCATTGATTTTTGTACGCACAAGATATTCCAGTAAAACTGAGCAATGTGTACAACCTCTACCTGTTTACATTCACACAGTATCAGTGTAGACCAGTACAACTGTTTTCCTATATAACACAATGAGAAAGCAACGTTGTTGTTGTTGTTGTTGTTGTTGTTGTTAAACTGAACTGTTGCTGCTGATGATTCCGACGCTGCTTACGACGAACCAGTGACAACGGTGATGAAATAGTAATCTGATAGTGATGGTGTAACCAAGAAGAAGATTTTGCCAAGAAGATTTTTATTGCCGGCTCTGAGCCCAAGGGGCTTTTAAAGCCACGATACAATCACAATTTTATCACCGCGAGCAGCTGTGTCAATATGTACATATATCAAAATCAGAATCGCCCACACTACACATTTCTCGCACACATACACAAACATTAAGAACATAAACATTACTGATACGGTACACAGTGCAGCAAGTGGATAATAATTATGAGCAACGCAAGACTGGATAATAAGAGCAACTGAAGACTCAACATCAAACACGCGGGTTCTTCTAACCTCAAGTATCGTGACGTCATTCCTAACTGTACCGACGAAAGCGTGACAAATATTACATCATCTGAGGAATGCACGAGTATATTGAAAACACGCACTCCGTCGCCTCGAATGGCCGTTCATGCACCTGACCAAACCTTCTAACGGTCACTGAGTGAAGGAAGCCTCCCCGAGCCAGCCCAAGAAGCCCAGAAAATGCCCCCCCCCTTCCCCCCTCCCATAACGGACCTCACCGCAGCCCGCCCCTCCCCGTCGCTTGATGAGAGGGAGTTAATTTTCCTATCAGGGACCACCAGGGAGACGGAGAATGTGATCCAAACATGGGAAGCGTCTCTTCTCGCTTGAGATGATCAGAAGGGAGATTTCGCTTTATCATATTGCCGGGATCGCTTCATTCATTTTCCACAGTGAGAGGGGGCTGGGAGAGAGGGGGGGGGGGGAGAAGGGGGCGTGTGTTTGGTTGCGGTAAGTTCTTGAATGGATGAGGTTCAAGGCTGCTTTGTTCAAGGCATTTTACTCTCTCTCTCTCTCTCTCTCTCTCTCTCTCTCTCTCTCTCTCTCTCTCTCTCTCTCATACTTGGAATACCCTTCCAAAACATATCACATCAGCACCCTCGGTTGCATCTTTCAAGGCCAAACTACTTAAACATCTGGAGAACAGCTCGTAATGGTCCTGATCGTACTTTTTATTATTTTGTATGTTCAAAAGCAGCGACAAATGCCAGTTCTCATTGGCATTACCTTTTTCCTGTTTTTATTGTTGTTACTGTTGGTTTCCTAGACTGTGGCAACACACATCCCGTCAGGGTTTATCTGAATCTCTCAATTGCCACATTCTTCGGTTCTAATTCTTTGTTTTATTTTCACCTTATTTACTTTCTTTATGTAAATACTGATTTTTTTTTTTTTAAACTACTATTTTGATGTACATAATCGCATAATCGTTTTCTCTTCTCCCCCCTCCCCCACCTCCCCCCATATATCGTGTGTGTGTGTGTGTGTGTGTGCACGCGCTTTACTTAGTTTAACTTACTTAGTTGTAGCCTAGCAAGGACAAGATGTAAGACAGGTCTGTGCACCTAATCTTTTATCCTTGTAAAATAAAGTTTCGTTCGTTCGTTCGTTCATTTATTGTTTGTGTGTGTGTGTTTGTTTTTTTTTGGTTTTTTTTGTTCTGACGGATTTTATGTGATGTTTGCGTAAGACAGATTGTAAGGTAGGTATTGCCACGTATACAGTCTCCATGTCTGAGTTTGAAATCGAGTTCTCTCTCTCTCTCTCTCTCTCTCTCTCTCCATGGTGTGCCGTGTGTGTGTGTGTGTGTGTGTGTGTGTGTGTGTGTGTGTGTGTGTGTGTGTTAAAAGATTAATCCCTTTGACTCGAAACGCCTGTTGCGGTCAGTGAACGGAAACTTGATTTCTCAGCAATTCATTACTGACGATGAATTCCAAAAAAAAATCTTCCATTCTTGTGGGCCAAATACCATCCAAAATCAAACAGTAAAACAACTTCTTTCAACAGTTCCAACAGTCTCACGGACGTCATCAGGGAAGATGTGAAGAGGTACTTTAGTCGGAATTGGGACGGCGACTGTGCCGCGGGGACGGGGGGTACTAGAGGCTCATAACTGCGGTTTGACCTGAGGGACTGGTCAGCATAACCTCCTTAGTCTCACCATTCCCCCGGTATCTTCTGTTTGTTGACCTTGCTCACGACATCAAGGGAACTGCCCAAGGAGGTCTTCCCCCATCCCGGCTTTGGTGTTCACCGTGCCGACATGAGTGAGACCCTTTCGGCTTCGCTGGGCCTGCTTACCTGTTCTCCTCCCTCGTGGGCGGCGAGGGCAGATTCTGAACCAGGGGGTACAGACCTTGTAGTTTCTCCCGTGAGGGCAAAACAAAACATGACGGTTGGAACTCATCTCTGCTGGTTTGTTGAGTCGACTGATGAAGTATTACGGCAGCCATGTACCTGTGTTGCTGTTCGTGTTACGACGGGTCTCGGATGAGAATGGGGACTGAACCCCGTGGGAAATATGGGAGAAACCGAAAAGGCAGATTGTCCTGGTTACTTGGTTTGTCTCATTTTCTGCTAATTTGCTGTGGCATAATGAAGAAAATTAGCGTATTTTCCACCAGGATTCTGTCTCAGTGCATAGGAAACCGTCTGTTTTCCTGTAGAAGCTCCAATTCCTTGAAAAGCGTTTATTCAGTCGGTAAACAGCGCTGGTCAGTCAGTGACTGAAAACATCAGCGAACCGTCCCTTCTTTGTCCATGTTTGCGATACTATAAAGGAAGGTGAATCTTGTCAAGACCAATGTGCAGTTACCTGTCACCACATGACTTGCAGTTTTGGTACCATTACCTGTAACAACTTTCTTCGAGCTAATTACCTGTACTGACTGGCCTTTGTGCCATTACCTGTATCAACTTTATTCGAGCTAATTACCTATGTACAGCTACTGTCTTCAGTTGTGCCATTACCTGTAACGACTTTCTTCGTACCATCAGTGACCTCGAAGTAACGACCCTCATTCATTCATTACCCGTAACGATTTTCTTTGTACCACGACCTCAGAGTAACGACCCTCATTCTTTTAAACATAACATGTAACGGCGTCCTTCGTACTTTTACATATAACGACTGTCTGTCCCATTATCTATAAACTGCCGTCCGGTCAGTTACTGACCACACAAGCACTCAGTCCGTCTCACTGGAGGTCCCTCCCACCCTCCATCCCTACCTGAGACGAGAAGCCTCAAAGAGGTCCGCTGGCTTCTTCAGTCCTCCAGGCTGATCAGAAATTAATCTCTACGCCTTTCAGCCTCAGCTAATTGACCAGCCGAGCTTTGAAGTGGACGGGAACTTGACGGGACGAGATGAGAACCATGTGTGACCCCGACAGTCGCCATCTTTCCCCTGACCTTTCCGCCTCGGGACCTGCCATTTTACGTTCGAAGTGCGCACTCCGTCGGGTCGTTGGAGCCGGCCGTAAAGTCGCGTGCGGTGTGTCGCCCAATCATGCACGAGCCATCTGGTTACGTCACTGGGACAGATTCGCACGAGGCGGGCTGCACGTGCAAAGAATTAGACATTGCTGTAGGTTGCTGAAAGCTTGCTCGTGCATTGAAGTGGGAATCACTTGCGCGTGAACAAAAACAGTCATCGTGAGATTACCAGATCTGTTTGCACTCCTGGAGTGGGAGGTAACGTTTCACTGGGTGATGAATGACGCTTTTGGCAAACTTTTTTTTTTACCTCTTGAGAGAATTATAAATTTTCAGTTGCTAATGAAAACATGTCCGTTTATACAGCTGTCTGTACACTGCACTAGATGTTGAGCTTGTAATGCGCTTGTTGTTTTATTATTCAGTTTTGGAAACGTTGTTGTTGCCTGAGGCTGACATTTGGTGTTATCATAATTTATAGCCCGAATAGATTTTTGCAGTTCTGCAGTGCGATGCCTGAATTTGCCTGCATGCAGTCTGAGTCTTCTGATGTGGAACGCCCGTATGCCCGTTCTAGTTGACAGCAATACGCCTTCTTGAAATCTGTTACTGTCTCACAGTTTTTGGTTGCTGTTGTTGTTAATAATAATATTATTAATGAGGATTTTTATAGCGCCTAATCTCTTAAGCCGGGGCTGTAGGCGCTTTATAAGAAAGGGGGGGGGGGAATATATGTATATAAAGGTGATAACTAAATACATGAATAATAGATAAATAAGCACTTAAATAAATGCAAATAAAACATACATACATACATCATTACATACATACATACATACATACATACATACACTATATATTCAGACATACAATCAGACATACGTACAAGCACGTCTACATCCAAGTACACACCTACACACTTACACACTGCAGAACAACAGGTTGAGCTTTTTAACAGGGCAGTTGTTGTTGTTGTTGTTGTTGTTGTTGTTGAGTAACCGTAGCCAACTCTTTTTGCTCCTGATACTTTGCTTCAATCCACACGCATTTCATCAGCTAATGGCTCAGACAGTGAAAGCTTTCCCTTCTTCAGAGTCTTCACCGGCGGAACTTTTTCCTTTGGCGCCGCTCACGCCCTCCTGCCGTGATATCTCATCAGTGGCAAGGGGGAGGTAACCATAGAATTATCGCCCCTGGGTTCCTACCTGGAGACTCCGCGCTTCAATCAGGCGGCGTGGTTTTTATTGGGTAGATGAGTGATAGTAAAAAGACAGCAAGACGCTTCTCATTTCGATACCTGATAGCGGTGAGTAGCTTCAAAGACGGCGCATGCATGACGTATCGTGCTTCACGTGCAGTGAGCGCTGTAAGATGCGCGTGCAGGCACACGAGCAATGCACGAGGGAGTTTTGTTATCTACAAGGAGGAAGGATTTGAGCGGGTTTTGTGTCCCGTTGTTGTCGCTAGTTTTACACCCGTATGCTTCTTTGGCGTAATCGTCATTTTGATGGCCTTTCATCTATTCCGTTGAAGCGGTTGTAATCAGATAACCCCTAAACACACACACACACACACACACACACACACACACACACACACACACACACACACACACACACACACACACACACACTTTCTTGTTATGAGTCGGTTGTTTTGTTTCTTTCTTTCTTTTGTTCAGTTTTTGTTTTGTTTTGTTGTGGTTTTTTCCTGCGTTTGTTTCTTTGTTTGGGTGTTTTGGGGTTTTTGTTTATTTTTTGTGTGTTTTTGTGTGTTTTAGTTGTTGGGGTTTTGTTTTTGTTTTTATTTTTGTTTTGTGTGTGTGTGTGTGTGTGTGTGTGTGTGTGTGTGTGTGTGTGTGTGTGTGTGTGTGTGTGTGTGTGTTGTTTTTTATTTTTGTTTTGGTTTTGGTTTTTTTGGGGGGAGATGTTGGGATTTTTTTGTTGTTGTTGTTTAGTTGTTGGCTTGTTTTTGTTTTCTGTTTGTTTGTTGTTGTTTTTTGTTTGTTGTTGTTCTTCTTCTTAGTTGTAACTTTTGTTGTTGTTCAGTTCGGGGTTGTTGTTTTTTTCGGGGATCGTGTTGGGGGGGGGGGGGTTGTAACCGAAAGCTATCCTTGAACTTCCTCAGTCTCATTCTGAACTCCCTGCAATCGTGTTTCCTTGTTCCGAGTCAGTGGCCCATTATTGAAGTTTATTCAGCTGCTGTCATAATTCAACATACCGGCCGGAGAACTGACACAAGAAATACAACAATCGTCGCAAACGAGGGAATAAAAACATCCATAACGAAATGGAAACGAGATGGACAATTATAGTTGATATGAAACTAAACGTTGCTGGCTGACAAAACCACACGACTCTTGCACCTTTCCCAGGAAATCTACCCCCACCCCCACCCCCACCCCCTCCTTTCCGTTTGGTTTTGGGGTTTTTAGACCCCGTACCTTCCCACCCTGGCCACCCCCCCTCCCCCATCCGTACACCCTCCGTATCTCCATCCCATCCACTTCTTGTGGGGTCGGATCACCGTTAAAATTGCTGCTCCTGCAGTGTGGGGTAGAGGGGGGGGGGGAGGGGATCTAGTGGGTGGGGTCAGTTAATGTTAGAGTCGCATCGCGAGGCGCTGGAAACACAAGCGGGTGGCGGGTGATCCGTTTGGAAAACACAGGTGTCGGAAAACACACCGGGGACACCTGCCCGGGAAAAGCAAACTGATCATTTACACTGGGAAATAGATACCCAGGACTTTGGGATGTGTGTGTGTGTGTGTGTGTGTGTGTGTGTGTGTGTGTGTGTGTGTGTGTGTGTGTGTGTGTGTGTGTGTGTGTGTGTGTGAGAGAGAGAGAGAGAGAGAGAGAGATGAGACGATCTCGCAAGAATAAAAAGATTGCAAGAAAGCGAATTACAATTTCCGTGGCCGCAGCTATATCATTATCATGTTCTCACGTGACTTTTTACAAAACTTCCATAGGAATCATGACCTCCGTACCAAATGTTTTAGGTTTTCTTCCAGCGCGGCCTTTGTCTGGAAACTACATGTATAATATTTACGGTGGAAACAAGGCCGCATTCACTTTCCAAACACCAACCAATGACTTTACCCAGTCTGCCCGCCCTCTTCAAGTTTTAACACATTTCGTACCGCGAACGAGTATCCCACGTGTCAGACTCTCTCGGTTTTGGCCCTGTATGCAAAAATCAGGCGGTTGGTGATCGCGTGGTTAAGAGACTTGTCACCAGTGTGAGAGGTCAGGGATTCGAGTCCCACTCGGTGCAAAGAAGTTTTCCTTCTCGTATGTGGCATCGTTCATTCGGGCCGATCGTCGGGGGTTCTCTCCGGGTACTCCGGCTTCTTCCCCCTTTGCTCTGGGAATGTTCAGCCCGCAAAATTTGAAAAATAAATGCAATTCTCAATTCCGAATTGAAAGAGCTGAGCTGACCCTTCGGACCACGTGATTGTAATGTGTTTAGGTCCAGTGTTTGAGAGAATGCATGTGATTCACGTGAGCGTGCGTGTTGGGCTCAGTTCGCGGCGCTTTGAGCCGATTCACGAAATTGGGCAAAGCGCCTATACAATAATTATTATTATTATTATTATTATTAAGATCAATGGTTCCTTGGCGGGTCTTACTGCAACAAAGATAAGTACATCTTGATCAAAGTGCAAACCATTCCCACTGAGCAAAATTTAAATCCATCAATATGATTGTTCGTTTTGTTTTGTTTTGTTTTGTTTTATTCAGGCCACTGGTGTACACCCCCAATCTTACTTGGTAAGAACTGAGTTAAAAAGCGTTTTAGTTTTTTATAAAATTTACTCGTTCCTTCTTTTTCTTTTTTTCTTCTTCTTCTTCTACGCTGACAGATTCTCCAGAGAAAAGAGCACCAAGTCCTTCAAACGTCATGACGCGAGTGTCTGCGATACCTGTGGAACTCTCCACACCTGAGAAAACAGCAAAGGTGGACCGTGGGAGCAGCCATGTTGCTCGCGCGTCTTATTGGGTCCAATAATTTTGCCCCAACGACCCCGGGTCCCTCAAAATGTCAGGCAGGGGGGCGGTGCCCGGGGAATGCGCCCAGGAGAGGTGAGACGTTCCGAGCCTCCAGTGCCACTAGATTTCTAGAAGTGGTTTGGTTTTCGCGAAAGCATAGTTTTCGTTACCCTAGTGCGATGAACTCTGACAATAGACCATTCTTGAAGGAGCGTGTGGTGTGTTTTTGTGAGGAGTGAATAGGCTGAAAAAGAAAGTAGCCGGAAGGGGGGTAGAAGGGATGGAAAGGAAAGTAGAAGGGGGACAGAGGAAGGGGGGGGGGGGGGGGAGAGGGGATCAGGTGGAAGGAAGACTGGGTTAGGCTTTTGGGGAACTTTTGTGAAGATCCAACCTATGCTCAGAATGTGCAGCGAAGGTAAGTGAGAGGGATGCAGGGAGCAGATGATGCAACAGAACAATACTAATGGCTTGTCACTCGTGTGCGGGCGTGCACGTCACGTGAACTGCGGCTCCTGACTCAGGTAATTGTTCGGGACACCTGGGGAGAGTGCCGGCCTTCCTTACACGCATGCGCTGTCTGTCGCTTTGAAGAACCCTTCACCCAACCATGACTGTCGAGGCTTTATCCTTCAGGACAGGCCTTGTGACGACAACAGTGTCGGTTCGTTGATTGGTTGGTTGATAAATTATATAATATACACCATCAACGTGAGAGAACAAAAGGCGGAGAATCTGTTTGTTTGTTTGTTTGTTTGTTTGTTTGTTGAATGAAACGCTTTGCTGGGTGTAGCTATCTTGATGGTCACCTCGTCCACCCTCTCTGCCGGCAGTATGTAACTACTGATAAGCAAAGCATGTATGTGAGAACTTTCAAGGGACATTGGTACCGGGACTCACTGCCGAACTGATCGTGCGCTTGGCTTTCAATGTCCGGGTCGTGAGTTCCATTCCCGTCTTGCAGCTGCTTTAAAAAAAAAATTAAAAAATTAAAAACGTGTGCTACCTATTTTCCCGTTGTCCCGTCTTCTATATTACTCGGCTTAAGAGGCGGGAACAGGAGGTGAAATGAACCCAGACACCCAGCTAACCGGCGAAGGACGTCTAAAGGGATAAGGCAGCAACAGCAGCAGCAACACACATATGTATCTCCCACTGTGTGACGTGACGTGACGTATAGTGGTGGGTGTATGGCCGTCATCCATTGTGTGTGGAATTGCACGGTTTGTAACATGCACCACTCAGCCTGACTCACGCCTTTCTACAGGTAACGCCAAACACGTACGCAGCAATTGAGTCAGGAGAGAGAGAGAGAGAGAGAGAGAGAGAGAGAGAGAGAGTACAAACTCATGTACCTCTCACATCGTCACAAGATGAATGCCGCCCTGTCAGCCCAAACACTTGAATGGGAGACTCATAACTGACGCCTGCCATCTTCCGAGATGCGCTTCAAAATAGGGTTTTTGTCCCTTTTTTTTCCCCCCGCTTTTTTTTCTGGTTTTGCCCCTTCCAGCTTCGTTCCGCTTGCTTTCAGTTTGAGGTGCAAAGGTTTTGTTTGTTGTTTCTTTCTTTGTCTTTCTGCTCCTCCACCCCCACCCCCACCCCACCCCTTTCCTTCTTTCGTTCTTCCTTCTTGTTGCAGTGTTTTTCTCCGGGGATTGTTGTTGGGTTTTTTTTTTTTTTTGCTTTTTCTTTGCTTTTGGTTTCGTTTCGTTTCGTTTGGTTTGTGTTTTTGAAGTCGCTTGCTGTCAGCTTCAGGTGTAATATAGTACATGTAAAGGAGAACGGACGTGTTTGAGCTAACATTTAGTAGTTTTTAAATGACGGAACAACTGGTCTGTTCAAAGAGATAATTGGTTTTCTGTATATCAAATCTGTTTTTCCTTTTTTCTCGAAACAAGAAATGGCGACCACATTGCATCGTCCTGACATGACATCGTTCTCCCAAAAAGAAAGCAGAAACCTGCCCCTACCCCTTCACACGAACATGGCGTTTTTGCAAAGAAATATTTGTCTGTTTTTCTTTCTTTCCAAATTGATGTGTACTACATTGTAATTTCATTCTTCTAAGACAAAAATCTGAGCATCAACAAGCAGCATCCGTTGTGCTGTGACAGGAAAGACCTGTTCTATTTACACAAACCGGGATGACTCCAACCCTCGACAGCGCCTCGTCCTGCCGTGGCCAATGTGTTAGAGATTAGTAACGATATTCCCGCCAATCGTAACATTTGTTTCTGGTCACTGGAGGCGGCGAGACGCGGGATTAGTGCTATGAGCGGCTAAGACAATGCAGGCAGTCAGGAAAAGCCGTGTTGTCGCTAGACTGCTCCCCATTATGCGCCGTACGCTATGACCATGTGGATAAACAAACCGGCTACCCTGCCCCCCTTTCTATTTCCCGCTACTACACGGGGGGTAAGGAAGATGGCGGGCTGTGTTGAGGACAAAGCCGTGTGTGTGACGGCATGCAGCCGTCTTTCAATTCAATTCAAAAATACTTTAGTGTTTGTTTTAGACTGTAACATTTCAAACAAAAAAATTGTCTTCAGACTCATGCACTTGCTTCGTTCAGTTCATTATAATATGATCTTAATATAAAATAAGTCAAATAAGCACGCGCGCGCGCGCGCGCACACACACACACACACACACACACACACACACACACACACACACACACACACACACACACACAAGGATATAATACAAAATACAAGTCAGACTAAGAGCGAGATAAATAAGTGAGGTACGACTATCAGTCATATCACAGTGTTACAAATTAATCAAATGAATACTGATAAACCGTAGGGATGTGCCAGTGTTAGCAAAAATTGTTTTCTGGTTGAACTGAAAACGACTCATTTCTTCCACGCATGATACGAACCGATATACAAGGAGTCTTTTTGGTGCCGGTTAATCATACTTGAAAACTGGACTGATTCACTGAATTTAGTTTAAATATTTTATTCACGTACAGACACAAATCGCCGTCAAACACAGAAGAGAACATATCAAACTGTACTGTGCAGTAGAATGCAGTAGGGAGCGTGGGTTGGTGGCGACAACTGGATTTCGGTTTGCATGTGTGAAAGAACAAGGGCTTGTGTGAACCAGGTAACACCTTGAAACTCTGCTAGACTGTAATGACATGTCACAACAGTAGAACATGTTACCAGAATGTAATGACATGTGAATGTTTATATTTTACACCAGTGGCTTAACCTGAAAGCAATTGTGGTCACAACATTCCAGTCGTGGGAACACAGGTAACTCTCTTCCCCGTGTTGTGTAGTCCCCGTGAACCAGCCTGGCTGACTCTGATCTACTCGGGATTTGGATGGTGATTGCACGTGCGACACGGACCGGTATGATTTGTGTGTGATATGACGGACTACAGCGAGAAAATAACGGTGGTGGGGGCAGAATATATGATTGTTTGTTGACATTTCTCCCTGTAAACGAGAAAAACACTGAATGCCCATGCTCTGCACATAAACGAGTAGCCGGAACACGCGAGAAATGTCCGTGTTGTACGTGCACCTGGGGGGAAGCGAGATTTCCCGGTGGTCCTGACACATTGCTCGCATGTCATATTCAATGATGGACCAGTGCCCTGCTTGCATTAATCAAATAGTGCGCGTTCTGACAAAGATTTAAACCACTCCTCCATGTTCACTGGGTCTGATAAACCACAAAGTGACTGGAGACGGCTCAAGTCAGGATTAAGACGGTTAGGGAGAAGGGACAGCAACACGCTGAACAGTCCGTACACTCGTCAGCCCGAAGTGATTGTGATGACCACGAACAACACTGAATTCAGTGAAATGCTTTCTTTCCGAGTCCTTAGTTTCTACGAAATCCATAGCGTGCTTTTTGTTCTTTGGGGATAATGTGAGAAGCTTGTCATAACTCCTGAGAGAAACTGATTTGAAATCTTTTGGCGAACATTTTCTGGGAAATGGGGGTGGGGGGGGGGGGCTAAGACTGAATTACCTTAACGTTAAGACTCACCGTTAAGAAAAAACAATTTCACCGTTGGAAAGAGCATTTCTTCTTTTTATGCTACAGATATCTCAAAATAGCCAAGAAGTGACTGACTTACGACTCATAATGGATCGTGGTGTACAGTCGTCAATGTTTAAGCGTTTTGCACCGACACTGACCAGGGTTTCCTGACCGACATTCAAGTCGCCAGCCAACTACATAAATCCCGCTGCAGTGAAGGACATGTATCAGGCAACTTTACCGTCAACAGACCAAATCAATCTGGCGCCATGCTTACGAGCTCTTCGGCGTGGGAGATAAATTAATTGCACAATCGAAAACGAGGTCTTCCATCATGGCGCCCCGAAAAGCGATCAGTAACGCCCTTTCCGAGGGGAGACCACTCGTTTGATGTGCTAAGTCTGTCTTTTATTAGCGTGGTTGGCGACCAGGACAAATAAACGCCTCGTCCTATTATTGTGGAGGTCGGGAAGAGCGGAGTTTTAATTACGCGTGGCGGTGTTACCAGTGGCAGCGTGTTGCAGCAGCAGACGGCACGTGACTGTAGCCAAGTCCCAGACAAAATAAACGCTGCCGCTACTTCAAAGCCGACTTCAGTGTTGCACGCTCTGCCTCACTCTCTACTTGTCTCCCTGTTACAGGCTGAATGGGTGCTGCCACAATCGCTTCTGTAAAGGATTATGACCTAGTTTTATTTCTATGGGACCGCCATTTTGTTTGGTCACATTTCAGCTATAAATAAAACTTTAAACTGAAAATGTTGTCCCCTCTCGGGCTTTCGATGCTGTGAAGCGAGACTGACAAACATTTGAAAGTCCTCAGCTGTTCAGTTGCTATAAGTGTGCAAAGGCCGGACACACTCGTTTTCCCTGTGGATGGTTGGGTGTTTGGGAGTTTAACGTCCTTTTCCACCACGGGTCGGTGATATCAAAGACGGGGCAACGAGAAAAAGGCCAGCACAATATTTGACCCCAGCCGGGATTCGAACTCACGACCCGAGCATTTAAAATCCAACGCTCTACCATTCGGCTGTCCCGGCTTCACACGTTTTCCCTGTGAAAGTAAGCCAAGTTGAGAAAAACAATGACAAGAAAGCAAAGTTGCAATCACGCGTGTCTGAGTTACGTAATGCCGGGGGCAGCCATTTCTGAAACGCACACAGGCAGGAACTAAGAGATCAATGTTAGATGAGTGAAAATAATTCAGGTATTACAATTCTTTTATTGCAACAGTCAAATGTTGATTGGTTTGTTGACGTCATACCATGTAAACTGTACACCTGAAATGAAGCATGATTTGTTGTGCGTGCTACTTATATCACTGATGATCCAAGGCGAAGTTTTCCTTGACAGACTGACCAAATTCCCTAAATATTTCACAGCCTATAGTGTGTAGTTTAAAGTTTACACTTATTCCCCATTGTAGCAACAATGTTCTGTTGGAAATGTCTGAAAGAACAGAGACGAAAGGACTTCTCCCTGTGAATTGTGTGGCACGGTGATAGTCGTTACCCTTAGAAAGCTCAAGAAAAAAGGGTGAAAAAAATGATTCCTCCCTGGAAACATGGGGCCCGAGCATGGAAGCAATCGTGAGCGCTGTTGACGCAGTAACATGGGTCGACATTGTTTTCTTGACATTTCACTTTTCCTGTCAACCCCTGGAGGGCCCCAGCCACCCAGGGAGTCTTCACGGTTTACGTTTTTCATGTGTCGCGAGGGTTGCACGTGCCGTGTGCCACTTGACGGAAAAAAGCGTCATCTGTACTGCTCACAAGTACATGTACAATATATTTCTGAGTATGTGGTCACCGTGTTCTGCTGCGTGTTTGTGTCATTTGTAATTTTTTTTTTAAAATTTGCATTGTACTGTATTATTTTCATGGTACTACTTTATGACACTGACCATTATTTGGAAAAATGGCGGATATGTTTAGTGGTGGTGGTGGTGGATCATAGTATTTGTTGTTTTCACAAACACATGGACGTCATAAGAAAAAATGAAAGATAGTATATATGAAAGTTTGGAAAATTGTCTCAGGATTAAATCAGTCAGTACTAAAAACTTACTAACCGTTAAGTTTTTACCCGGCAAACAACCACGAAATACCTACAGTTTTTTGCTGTTGTTATTGTTGTTGTTGTCGTTGTTGTCGTTGTTGTTGTTGTTACATTTATTAGATTTGCAGTGTATCCGGAAAACGTTTAAAATGTATCAAAGAGTTTCCTGTCGTTGTAGATATTGCGATACCTGTACTTACTGTATAGATCACAGTGTTAAGTAGTCTATTCAGCTCGTGCAATATGTTTTTTGCGTAAATAATCTTGTGGCTAACAGAGGAATACAAAGACAACAGTGAGAACATATCTCCTCCATAGATACGCCTCTCTCCTTGGCACTCGCACCTAATTATGCGGCGTTTTATCCTCGTGTAGATGCACCTCAGATTAGCCAGGGAAAGAGAGAAGAATAAAGAAGGAAATGATAAAAAAATGAACTCGGGTCACGCGAAAGATGCAATCGTTGGGAGCGGATTAATCATATCTCCAGTGAATGGGCTGACCTATGTTCCGAGATAGGAAGTTACGAAATGGAATGGTTTAGGGGTTTTTTTTTCTGGTTTTGTTGTTTAAGGGTCAGATTTTCTGCCAACTTTCCCATGAGCGAAATCTTGCCCGAGTTCAAAAACTACGGCGGTACACATCTTGCAGTATTTATGACAAAAAGATGTAGATGCCTGATACTCTTCAGAAATGTGAAACCCGTCGCTCCGTTGCTTATTATTTTGATATCGTTTGTACCCAACGCTCATGAAATTCAAATTGTGTTTGCAAATGCGCAGATCATGCAAGTTTTGAGAAACCGTGGAGCGTCGTTGTAAACTACAACTTGTTCGTGGGAAATTCGACTTCGGGTGTTTCTCTACACAGTGAAAGCTAATCTGACATAGAAATTGGCGAAAGTAGACAAAGCATGTTATGAAACTATGTACGTGTCGACCCGGCGTCATAAGTAACTGTTTCAAACATGTGGTCATTTTTGCAGTTCTTTTTACGGAGAATATTTTTGTAATCAGTGGGGCGGTCGGTGGTCGGTGGTCTAGTGGTTAAGAGACTAGTTACCAATGCGAGAGGTCAGGGGTTCGAGTCCCACTCGGGGCACAGAATTTTTCCTTCTCGTATGTGGCACCGTTCATTCGGGGTTCTCTCCGGGTACGGGGAGCCGGGGTGGTCGAATGGTAGAGCGCTGGACTTCTAATGCTCGGGGAGTGAGTTCGATCCCGGCTGGGGCCGAATATTTGTGCTGGCTTTTTCATCGTTGCCCCGTCTTTGATATCACCCTATGTGGTGGAAAAGGACGTTAAACCCCCAAACATCCACCCACCCACCCTCTCCGGGTACTCTGGCTTCCTCCCCCTCTGCTCTGGAAATGTTCAGCCCATCAAATTTGAAAAATAAATGCAATTCTAAATTCCGAAATTTAAATAGCTGAGCTGACCCTTCGCACCACATGATTGTAACGTGTTTATGTCCAGTGTGTGAGAGAATGCGTGTGATTCACGTGAGCGTGCGTGTTGGGTTCAGTTCGCGGCGCTTTGAGCCGATTCATGAAATTGGGTAAAGCGCCTATACAATACTCATTATTATTATTATTATTATTTCAAAGTTCTTTTCACAGAGAATTTGTTAAAACTAAGCTAGTTTGTTTCTTCGAAAGAATTAATATTGACTTCAAAAGAAGTTTTGCTGAAAGCAGGTGTTCTCGGCAGTACGTGTGATTTTGCCAGCTCACTACTCGTGACGGAGTTAATTCCATTCCTTGCTTCATAAGCTCATCACGTCACGACCTATCGCACTCTACACACAACACTCTCACGCCCGCCATGTTGAGAGCGTAAGGTGAAAATTCAAACCACGTGTCAGTGTGTCTCTAGATTCACTCACTGCCTCACCTACTGATCTTCTGCTTTCTCAGTCAGTGGGTGGAGTTTTCGAACTATGATTGTGGCAGGATTTCACCCAACATTTTCTGTGCGAACAGGGCTTAGTTTTGTTAAGGCTTTGTCTGTCGCCTGTCGGCTTTGTAGCCTTCATCTAGCTTACACAATGGGTGGGTGTTTGGGGGGCTTAACGTCCTTTTCCACCACGTATGGGTGATATCAAAGACGGGGCAACGAGAAAAAGGCCAGCACAAATATCTGGCCCGAGCAGAGATTCGAACTCACGACACGAGCATTGGAAGTCCAGGGCTCTACCATTCGGCTATCTCGGCTCCCCATTTAACCTAGAAATATACAGAGGAGTCAACCAATGTTGAAGTCTACTCAAGTATCCCTCCCAAATAGCGGGCCAGTGTTTAGTGTTTTGTTTGTTAATTTGTTTGTTTTTGGTTCTTTGTTCCTTGGGGGATCCGGGACAATCGAGCGCCGTTAGAGTGTTGGGTCGTGAGTTCGGATCCCTGCTAGAGCAAAATCATAGTATGTAAGCTGGTGCTTTCTCGTTGCCCCGTCTTTGACATCACCCATACGTGGTGGGAAAGGACGTTAAACCCTCAAACACCCATGTTTCCACTCTTTTTCTTTCTTGTTTATCATAAACAGGATGTATTTTGATTTGTCTCTTTGCTTTGCCTGCTTTCCTAGCTTATGCCACTGAGTTTTGTTTGTCGTAAAAGAACAGTTAAATTACAAACACGCTTTCTCGACTTCTTTGAAAATTTTCCTAAATGTCTTTCACAAATATTTTGACAGAAAAAAAGTACATTTTGCCTACAGGTTCTCACATGCCCGTGTTGCTGCTGAACACATAAGTTGTTACGAAACTGTCGATTCACAGCTCTGCCTCCACAACACGCGCCTGTTTTTGTAGTGCACGTGTCTGGGCCTTCCCGTCGCACCTTGCGCTATGTGCCCATAATGTGATTACGTCACGACACGTTCACGGTAATTGTATTGGTTTAGAGGCGATATTACCGTTAGTCTCAAGATAAACACGCAGGTGATTTTCAGGGTAATAATCGTGACTTTTCAGGTGGACTCTGTTGAGAAAACTGAAATATGCGTTAGTTGTAAGACTACTCTATGTTATCTGAAAAGGCACTGTTCTAATAATATTGCACGAAGTACAGTTTAATTAATTCTGTGTCATATCAGCAGTAATTCTGCACATGGCAAACAATGTGATCAACAGTGATACTGATTTTGGCAGATGGCCCACACCGTGTTACGAGACTTTGCGCGCTCAGAACAAATTCCGACCTTACCTTTTCTCCTTGCCAAGAAAACCACACATGCATGCGATTTCTGGATTATGAAATACTTCCAGACACGGGCTTATGGGTGCAGGTGTGCGAGCGAACGCCCTCACAGCAAGAAGCACGTGCAGTTCGTGACATTCACGTGGCTCAGGCACCGTGTTTAATGGATGCAAGAGAAAGGATCGGAGAAGGATCGGACTATGGGCAAGTTCTTCACGTAACCTTCAACGACCCTGAGAATGTTTGTTGCTGTGACGTGGACGTCCACCACGTGACGGTTTGGGCTGAACGCCGTGAAGATTATGATGTGAGGTAGATCTAGGAAATCACGAAACATGTTGGACAGGAATTTGTCTTCTCAATGTTGGTCTCGTCAGGACCATCATTCCCGTCAGTTCAAATCTTCTAAGGGACGACAACTATTCCATGCGTCTTATTGGCTAATCGTACTTCAAGTGTCAACTATTCCATGCGTCTTATTGGCTAATCGTACTTCAAGTGTCAACTATTCCATGCGTCTTATTGGCTAATCGTACTTCAAGTGTCAACTATTCCATGCGTCTTATTGGCTAATCGTACTTCAAGTGTCAACTATTCCATGCGTCTTATTGGCTAATCGTACTTCAAGTGTCGTTTCCACAATATCAAGCTCAAAATTTGACAAGTGGAGCCAGTGAGTGCAAAAAAAAACCCAAAAAAACCTGTAATGACTCTTGGTGCTAGGTAATACTGTAGTTAGCTGCGGGCATTTTGGAAGATTTGCAAGTCAAGCCGTAATGTAATATGGGGCCCTTGTTGGTCGATTCCTAGCACCTAGTACTGTATACTGAATCACGTGCAGCACGCCAATCTTCCCCGCGACCTTTAAGTTCTTCTTACATTCACTCTAAGACGGCGATGAATATGCATATTTATTGAAATGATTTGCGTTTGTGGAAATCAGTACGACTAAACTGATTCGAGATTTTTTCACTTTCTTCTGTTAGAAGCTTATACTATCCAGACTGTGTGGATGTTTCGCATTATCATATTTGTACTTTATCAGAAATTTGTAACACATCCCATACGTTCTGCGCTTCAGCCATCAGTGTTTGGTTCTTGGCAACTTTAGTATAGACATCGTGAGCACGTAAATAGTTTTCACACATTGCAATAGCTAAACTCTAGGCCCGAAGTACTATGTAAGCCTCAGTGAAGTTACGTAAGCCTCTGTCAAACTGAACGAAATATGAACATCAATCACGTTAGTACTAGGACCTATTCCAGACCGTATGAAAATATTTCTTTTCCTGAACATCTGTGAGCACTTTGTGTAGTAGTAAGATCCAGCTCCTATTTCCGTCTTTGAAAATGAGGCTGACATGCAAATACTACACCATACACACGCTCAACTCTGCCCTCGTTTTATGTCTTGCCGGGCAAATTTCCCTGCTTACCGCGGAGCGTTTAAACAAAACCTCGGCCCTTCTGAAGTGTAGGTTCCTATACAATCTCGACCCCCAGCAACCGGAAGTGAGTATTTATGTCATACACAAGAAACGGAAGAGGAAGACGGAACATGCGTAATTAAATGTCTGTTGTGCAAATCCGGGCTCTTCACAAAGTAAACGACGGTAGGGGTGGGTTTTACCGGGGTTTGTTCGGAGTTAAAGTGTCAAAATCTTCAAACACGCTAAGACTCGTGGGAACCTGCTTGGTGTTTTGTCAGTTATGCTTAAGATTCAGTTACTGCTCAACAAAGAGTACAAAGAACACAAATGGAAGGGGCCTCAAAGTGTCTATATTCCCTGTTACCCTCAAGTATCACAGTCATCCCTACAAATGCTTCTATCTAGAAACAACAATTACCATGCACAGACCATTCCAGGGCACGCACCTGACAGGATTAAAAAAAAAAATATGAATCTGATGTGTGCTTTCCGCTCGGGCCTCGCTGAAGCAACGCAAATCTACTTTATGTTTTGGCCAGAAAAACATTTAATATGCGCAAAAAGTCTCAGCTTCACTGGCAGCTTGCCTCTTGTTACAACCCCCTCTGGCATGCACCTTGCCCTACACAATATACAAATCAGGAAAATCACTACAGACTAGCAAACTCGCCATACAGGGTTCTCCAGCTAAACACCACGCATGACTCTGATCACCACGGTCAGTTTGTGTCTTTACGCCACAGCATTCTTTAGACCATTCATAGAACATTTTGGTTTGAGTAATACTCTGCTGGAACCGGCGGCTCCCACAATGCAACACTCTGACACCAGTCTTTGTACCCAACATGTGTCAGCGCTCGGGTCATGAGTTCGATTTTCGGCTAGTGTCCAAACTTTGTGGGATTTTTTTTAATTACTACAGACATACTTACGTACATACATATATGTACGAACAGACATATAAACATATTTGCTTACATGCTTAACATGCATACCACATGCTGGAAAACGATACAACTGTAATCGACAGGCATACATGCAGGATTTTGGATTTGTGTGTGTGTGTGTGTGTGTGTGTGTGTGTGTGTGTGTGTGTGTGTGTGTGTGTGTGTGTGTGCGTGACACACGTAAACGGTCAAGCAACCAAACAGAATCAGTGGGAAAATGAAATAACCTGCAATACCTGCCTTACGCTTTCATCCTTGGGGACCTCCCCCAACCTCAGCTTCTGCACCATCCCTTCTGTCCACCTCCCCACTCTGTTCACTGACGTCACGCAAAGTGTTGTAGGTGGAGAGGGACCTAGTTCACTGAGTGACAATGAAGCATCATGGACATACAGCCACAAAGTAGCGCACCTGCAACCTCCAAACATTTACGGGCACCAAGACGCAGCAACACGCCCCATGATCTCAGGCGGTAAAGTCAGAAAAAGCGAAAGCCCTGTCGGCCGCAAAGTGCTACGACTTAATTTTCTGATCACCGCCGCATTTAGCTCTCGGTGGGGGATTAGTTAGCTGACGGGGCCAGGGAAACGCTAGTTCTCAGCCTCTTGCCCAACCCGCTCCCCGGAGACTTCAGCGGGGGGTTAGCACTTGCAGGCTCTAGTCGGTTAATTTCATTTGCTGCCTCTTCTTTACAGGGGCCGCCGGCTTCAATTTCACGTTCATGTCTCTTCTCGTGTCAACAACATTTTAAAAACTCCATATTCAACAGTTTACTTGTGCCAGACACTTTGCATGTATGTATTGTTCGTGGCTGGTCGTCAGGATAGATCACCCGTATGTGGTGGCAAACATCCACCCTCCCTCCCTCGTCAGCGGCAAACATCCACCCACGTCCCTCGTCAGCTCAGGAATCACAGTTCTCTACAGAGTTTAGAGACCGAACCTTTCCTACTGCAAGTGAATCTTTCAGAATAGGCCTTATGGCAGCATGCTTCGAACACTTCATGTTTTCTGTTTTTGGGTTTTTTTTTAAACGATTTGATGTCTTTAAAAAAAAAGGAGACAAAAAAAAGAGACAAAAGACAGAGACAAAAGACCGCCTCAAAAAATAAAAAATAAAAACCCATCAACAACAAAAAAGAAAAACAAGGAAAAGAAAGAAATAAAGAATTTTTTTAAAAGGCAGGGGTGGAGGAGGGTATGAAAAAAAACCAGTTCTCTACAGAGTGTCCACACTGATGGGTGGTGATCAAAATGGACGATCTTGTCCCCGTTGCTACTGATACCGTTTCAAAGGTTTCGACGACGATCGCTCTCATCTAAAGCAGTCAGTTGAAAATATGAGCACAAACACGTCGTTAGACTGCACTAACCTATCAGTACAAGTCCGTTTCTGGGTGGTAAACGAACCCTGTTAATCGTTTTAACCTACGACTGAACATTCAAAGCGTTTTTGTTTGTTTGTTTGTTTGTTTTCTCGTTGCCCCGTATTTGATATCACCCATGCGTGGTGGAAAAGGACGTTAAACTCCAAAACAACCAACTAACCCACCTTGCCAGATCAACCCTAGGACACTTCTTGCACGCGCAGGAACGACCCGGCGTTTTATTTCCATTCGCAAAACTGTCACTGACTCCTCTCTCTCAAATGAATTAACATGAGTAGGATCTATCGCCTAAAAAGGGACCCGGAGTCATTCCTGCGTACGCCAAACTGATTCTCCCCGGAGTCCCGCTGACTGGGGAGTCAGTTAATCTGGCCTGTTATACGCCGCGGAGTCTTCGCTGTTGGTGCCGTGGGGATTCAGCGAGGACATCAGATTGAAAGGCGTCGAGAAAACGTAAACTTGAAATTACCAGCAGGGAGAAAAGTTTTCAGGTCTCCTTGATGGAAAACTGTAATGTGTCGAAGCCCGCAGAGATGATTCGGTGGGATAGGAGCCCATCCCTGTGAGGGCCTCGTTACGTTAATGGGAACGTAAAACAATCTGGGTGAAAACGACTTGCCGGCCCTAAAACATGAAGAACGGGGCGCCTGAGATGGGGGTCAGTAAGGGGCAAGAGACTTAGTTCAGATTACAATCTCCACCAGAAAACTGTGTGTGTGTGTGTGTGTGTATTTCGATTTTTTTTTTCTTCTTCTTCTTTTTTGATTTTTTTTTAAAGGGGGTGGGGATGGAGGAGGGGGGGGGGAACATCTCGAGGGGAAGTAGTAAACATTGCTGCGCTTTTGCTGAGAACATTGCATAGGATCGGCGAAATCTCTCTCTCTCTCTCTCTCTCTCTCTCACACACACACACACACACACACACACACACACACACACACACACACACGCTGCGCCGTTTGCCTGCATTAAAAAAAAAACCGAATGCTTATCTGTGTTTCAGAGCTCCGAGCTGTGGCCAACGTGAATTTATCTGATCATGTACGTGACGTTTGTATACAAACTTGAAACTGATACCTTGTTGGACGCCACATGTTCAGCAGTGAATGTCAGTATACGTTTTTCTGGCCATTGATTTTTCACTTTAAAGGCATGACAATCGGGATATTTATTTGTCAGTTAATCAATCAATCAATCAATCAAACAGTGGTAGAACCGGCCATCCAGTGAATTCGCTCACCCACCAGTTGAAAGGGTTTAATGCTACCAGATGGTTCTGAGCTGTTTTCATGATATTTCTCATCACACCACTTAGACACCTGGACAGTGACAACGTCTGTAATGCTGGCACTAAGCCAACAGAAGCGTACTCGGTGACGCTGCAACCTCAGTCACTTAGCGCTTCAGTAATAATAATGATAGCTGGTATTAATTTTGTGGGGTGCATTTCTTTAAATTAAACTCAATGCGCCGATCACTCGCTGACACTCACGCACGTTTTACAACGATGTGGAATTTGAATGTTCCACCGCTCGCGCAAAGTGTAAAACAACATTGTATCGCATTAAGAGCTGTACTAATCCAGGTAGAGTATTTCGAGCCTACAGGGGCACTCACGATCGAAACTGTTCCAAAACATACGTTTGCTTTTAGCAAAGATGGAATTATGCCGTTTAACATCAGCCCAAACTGGAGGAAGGTGACAGGATGAGTAGGATACACACCGGATACACAACCTGGTAAACTGGTGAAATGTCCATCCTCAAAACAAAAATATCCCAAACTATTCCCAGGACTGAAGAGAAAATATCCTCTTTCAAAAAAGGTTTCTTCTTCTTCTTCTTCTTCTTCTTCATCCGGCGTTACAAAACGGATTTCATAGTCTGTCACAGTCTTCCTTTCACTTCCCTCGAAGGAAAAAAAAAACCGCAAACTTTGACAGGGCCATCTGTTGTTTTATGTATCTAATGTTAACGCTATCAGCAGGGCTTTGGCTCTCTCTTTCAAGCATAATGTTATCACATAGTGTGTTAAACATGCTAAGGTTTCCCCCAGATTACCTTCAAAAAACCTTGGAAAGCGACTTGATGCACATGTAATGACCCCTGTAGCCAGGGTTTTCACTTCTCGTGGTGTAGATGTCTTCTCAGGATAGTTTCCTATCGCGGTATTTACGACAAATTATTGCAGAGTCCGTGTGAGCGAGCGGTGATCGTGACCCTGAGAACTTGACTGCTCATACATTTACTCATGAAATGGTGGGGTGTGTGGAGGTTTTTTTTATATCGTTTATGCTATCGTTTTTGTCAGCGTGTCAGGTCGGATAGTTTAAGATACATATCTCAATACAGATATGTTTTTGGACTACGTGTGTGCGCGTGAGAGAGTGAGTGAGTGAGCGAGTGAGTGAGTTTTTAGGGTTTAAAGCCACGAGCGAGAGGTAGAGAGAGAGAGGTTCAATGACCAAGCGAACAGTGTAGCAATGCTGAAACAGCATGTAATATATTTTACGTAGTTTTAACTCCTTCTTGTTTTGAGGTTTTGTTGGGTTTTTTTTCTTTTACCTCGAACGTTTGACGATTTTTTGTTTGTTTGTTTCTTTGCGACTGTTGATTGGTTGGTTGTTTTTTTAAACGTATGACAAGATTCTGTGAAATATTGCCGCACTTTGTTCACACACACACACACACACACACACACACACACACACACACACACACACACACACACACACAAAAGAGTAAACCCATAATGACACATCATTTCAATTGTATTGGTTGTCCACAATCAAATTCGCATAGTTATGGAATGCCACAGTCAAACAGACGGCCATATATTGTCTTCCCTTCTTCATTACAGAGTACATTTCCACACACACACACACAACAATTTGATCAAATCTCTTTGTCACCCTCCATCCCTTGCGTGTGAGTCCAAACTTGAAATCGCTGCATTCAAACAAAACCTCAGTATACATCTAATAATAATTATAAACACTTTATGTATACAGAAGTATGTGATAATATATTTTAACACAACGCGAACGAGGACTGGTGAACCAATACCGATTGTTGTTACACTGATGGCAATACGGACATACACTGAGTGTGGAACATGGCCGACACAATACAAATCGTGTTTGCCAAATACTGATATGGACGGCGTGAGATCACGAGAAAATCTTCAGAATCAGAAAACTTAAAGTAGACTACGAGGTGGTTTTCAGGCACAGACAGACAAATGTATTTTGCTGAAAAGCGTTGTGGCAAAAGCTTAAACGGTCGCTTATAAAATATTGGATAAACGTAAAGAAGGACTTAGCTTCTGTGTTCGGCTTTCCAAATCATCTTCTAAGATTTGTTGTTAGCCCAAAAGAGTTCGTTTAGTCAGTTCTGGTCACTAAAGCAAACAATGTGAACAATTACAAACTGACGCGTCATCTGAGTGAATAAAAGGTCCACCGGCGATAGTGTCAGTACTAAACGTAGCACGTGCCCTCTGATAAGAATACTGATATTCATGTAGGACAAATCATGCTGGCACACACTTTACTTAAGGCACAAAAACGCTTCACATGGCAAGACCTTTGTTTTGTAAAAAAAAAATGAACATCATTCGTCAAAGCCCGTCAGTGGTATATAGGCGGTTCGGCCGACCAATCGCTGCAGGCGTTACATCGCCTGTACTTGAGATGAGAGACGCCACTACAGCCCGGCCAGACCGCTGATTAACGGGGTCTCTCAACTCTTCACCTTTGACCTTTGCCTCTTCTGACTTTAAAGAGGACATGCTGAATGACCGACTCATCACGAGTGGCTTGCGAGAGGGGACGGAAAGAGGGGAGAAAATACTGAGGTGTAAAGGCGCTGAGGGTTTGAAAATAAAGCGGTACGTCAGTCAGTAGATGGGTTTCTTTGATGAGGCTTACTTCCGACATCAGACATGTTGGTGTGGACTCTGAAGATTGCACAGGAACCCCAACTATAGCACATGAAATGGAGTACAGTGTATGTTGTAAAGCCTTCTTATTTTACGACAGCCGGCAGAGGGCGTTGACACACACCCACATACACCGTGGAGCACGTTGCTTCCGAGCGACAGTGGCGTTCTTTGTCTACTAGTGGCGTTCTTTGTCTACTAGTGGCGTTCTTTGTCTACTAGTGGCGTTCTTTGTCTACTAGTGGCGTTCTTTGTCTACTAGTGGCGTTCTTTGTCTACTAGAATAAACAACCAATAAAAATGATTTTTTGTTAAAAGTGCAGCGTCTAGATCGGTACGCACTGGCTATTTTCTGTACACTGTGGTTTCTCATGAAATGGGGGAAAGGAGATTTCAACGATCACTAGTACTACTCGTAAAGCCAAGGAGGTGGGGGGTGGAATGAGGAGGCAGTGGGGGGGGGGGGTCACCCCCCCCCCCGGACTTTACATACGGACGGGCTTTTCAACAACGCAGACATGAACCTTGAAAACAAAACTATACATCTCAGTTCAAACCCGCGCTCTCCTCAATCTCCGGTTCATTGAAATCAGACCGACGTCACTTTACGCAGAGCCGGAGATCTTTGTTTTGTTGCGATGACATCCTGCCCAGCCTTCACTCAGAACTACACAAATATAGTAATTATGAGATTCGACTGTCGAACAGGACTTGGGTTTTTTGGGGGTTGGGAAGTCTTGGTATCTGCGCAGCGTGATGAAGTGTTGTTTGTGTAGAACACTCATCAACAAGGAACCCCGGCAACACTTGACTTGCAACCTCTCAGATTATCAGCGATTTCTCGCGAATACCCAAACAGTTCCTCTCTCTTGCCGAGAAAGAAACGCGAGTTAACAAATGCACGAAGACTGAAACATGGAGGTTCACTTGTTTCCCCCTCCAGCACGGAGCCAGCTCTAACTGCCTGCTCAAGGGTGGGTTGAGAACTAAACAAGCAGCGAGTTTCAACGTGTTTTCCTCCTAACACCCCCAAATACCTCTTTTAAAGTGTTGCCTGGGTTGCCGAGCCCCCAACTTTACCATTCTGACGTTCAGGTCTTTCTGCCATGGTTAACTGGCCTCGTCTGAAAGACTGCAGTCAAATTATACTCGCGTGAAAGTGATGGTCCGAGGAGAGAGAATGAGGGGGAGGGGGGAGCCGGAGAGAAGAGGGTGGGGTAGGGGGGGAGGGGTAGGGGGTGGACTACAGTCTAGAGGGAACCATTTACGAAGGTAAACGGGAGGCACTTAACCGACTGGCATTCTCTACTGCCTGGGAGGCATACACAGGTATTAGTGAAGAGGAAACTTAGGGCCGCCAAATAGGTTTTTCCCCCTTCCAGAATAAATTCTTTCTCTGCAGCTTCATGGCTTTTCGCGTGTTTCCCCCTCCCCAAAACACTTCACTTTTGTGTACTCTATATTCCTGCAGCACTGTCTTTGTTTCCCCATACTGACCGAAGTAATGTGGTTCAGTTCGCTTTAGCTAAAGCACAAATTATGTAAATTGTATACTACAGGAAAACAGATTTAAAGTTCTTGTTTTTGAACAAGTTTCCAGCAGGTACATAATATGTACTTTAAAATATTTGGCAAGATAAGTGTAACATCTATAAAGCACACTTACAATGAATGTACTGATCAGTTTCAGCCTATGAAATACTTATCACTAGTTTCCAGTTTACAATAAAAATTATAATGATAATGATAATGATAATGATAACAGGGCGGTAACCATAGACCGGCAAACACACACACACACACACACACACACACACACACACACACACACACACACACACACACACACACCGGAACTGAGCTATCCCAACTTCAAGAGGGGATTTTAAGAGGATACCGTGCCGTGCTGGCATAAGATGAAGTACATGTACCTACAATATTTCGCAATTTTAGAACTTCTACAAACCCTTAGTTACAGCCGGAAATCCGTATTTCTGCATCCTGACAATGCTGCGCTATTTGCTTCAGGGAAACACAAGTGTTGGCGTTGTTTTCACTCGCCAAAAAGCCTCGGGACTTTCCCACAACACAAGAAAAGGTCACAACTCTCGCTGCATCTTCCATCACTCCTCTATTGCCCCATCCACCAAATGCCAACTCAATAGTATTGGCCGCCGCCATGCCATTATCGTCTTGTGAGATTTGACGTGCACTGGGGGTTTGAGGGTTGTCGGTTTTTGTTGGGTTTTTTTTTTTTTTTTAACAATTAAACAAAAAGTATGCCTTCTTTCAAGAAACTGAAATTACTCTGCTCTGAAATTACTTACTTATTTTGTAAGTGGTCAAGAAAGGAATAAACAGTGGATTTCCTCTTAATGATTTTTTTTTTTTTTTGTGGGGGGGAGGGGGGCTGTCAGTTTACGTCACGTCAGTACTCTGCCACAATTTATGCGAGCAACAGGATGCAAATGCGACTGTAATAACCATTATTTCGCTCACCGATCATTGACAGCGGTACCGTCCAGTCGGTCTGAAGACTGTACATAACTCTCGTTTAGTTTTATATTTATAGTACAGTGTATGTCTGACTTCGGGACGTACATTGCCCGATAAACAACAGTCACGTGTTTATTAGAAAGAGTTGGCAGTAGTAGGGAAGCAGTAAAGTAAGTAGTTAACCCAATAACCTCGTGCCGCAATTCCTGAGGAATCCCCAGAAAACAAGGCGATGTAGACAGCAGGTCGTGAGACATTTGGCACAACTATTCCCTTGTATTCCGCAAAAATCCTTTCTACCGAACTTCAAAGACGATCGCACAGAATATGAAGGATCGGAAGAATTTCTTTCACCTAATACAACAGTTCATGTACGTGAAGCTTAGCACATCAGTGGAAGAAAGAGCCTTTCATGTATGAATGGTCTGGGTGGCATTTTTAATTAAAGATATTCATGGGAAAAATACGCAGCGATAACAAAGTGTAACCATGCATTTTGCTGTCACACCTTTACGAGTTTTTGTTTCAAGTGTATGTGGCAAGCGCGGTACAAAAAAAAAGTTATGAAAAGGTTATGACAATTCAAGCCAACTGAGGTCAGAAGAGGTCATTTTAGCACCATAAAAATCACTGTCCTACAGAGTATATCGCTGAAACGCCATTCGCATGTACATATGATTCAGTGACATTTTGGCAACGTCTTGAACTGAACTCAACGAAAACTGACATTAAGCATTGCGGTATAATCTGCAACATTCAACCACTGTACGTTTAGTATTAGTTTGTCCCAGATCTGACATGGATGGTACAGTACACTAGAAGAAGACTTAAACTGCATCAAAAACGGATATCTTTTCATGGAATACTTCACTTTCATGAGTCCCGATGTTTTTAGTGCTGCAGAGTCGTAAACAAGCGAATTACTAGTTACTCATGTGTTTCGTATCGTTCTCTCTCTCATTTCACGTGGACACAAACAGCTCTGAATAATGAGATTCAAAAGATGCAGTGTGTCATTTTATGACCAGTAAAAGACAAAGCCTCTCTCGCTTTTATTCCACACCTCTTGACAGACAGCTGGAAGCTGTAAGGTTGGGCTGTTAGGAGACACTCAGGACACTTGAACACTTGGCTCTCTGTCTTCTGACTGACGGGCTTTTCGTGATGTGAAGGGGTGAACACATGCATGCCAACAATCAAACCATTCGTCTTCAGTCAGAAGCTTTAGCCCAGGACTTTCCATCATGTTTTGTTTCTTTTCTTTCGAGGTGAGTCAGTTGTGTATCTGGAGGCGTGCCAAACCGTCATAACGGGATAGTCCTGGCACCATTCACAATGCTAGGAGTTATGAAGGAAACATGTACTCGGGTCTGTCCTGACCCCAAGGCACTTTGCTGAAGAAGCCGTTTGGCCGGGGTAGAGGTGTGGTTGCCAGAATGTACATCTCTGAGAATACGCTCGAGTATTTTTCCAGTAGCACCGACATATATTCACATAATATATTCACATGTGAAAAGTCACACAAAGATAGAACTAACTTCAGAGAGATTCTCATGTTGCGGACAAGACACTGACACAAAACACCGCCAAGAGTCACAGTTTACCAGAAAAAAGTATCATCATTCAGAACCACATAATTAATGGAGTATTCTGTCTTTACAAACATCTTAAAACAGTAAATGGTATACATAACAATATAGCATTTGTTTTACCTATGATGCAGATTTACCAGTCAGAGAAAACTGTAACTGACATTTCTATTGAGTTGCTGGCATTAGACACGCATATTTGGCACTTTCTAATTGCTTGGATTGGAACACCTGACCAGCTCAGAGCAAGTCGTTTAGTGGGCAAGGGATAATCTTTTTTTTTTTCACGTCCACTCCCCGACGATCTACACGTGTTTCTGTGGAGGAGATCACGAACAAACATGACTTTGTCAACGGGCGAACGTGTCTCTGGTTGGCCTCTGACGTGCGTGTCACGGTTTGGTGGGCCCTTGACGCACAAATTTGTCTGGTGGGCATCTGAGGGAGGCACTGACACATATGTCTCGGTCTCGTGGACCACGGACGCACGTCTCACTCTGGTGGGTCCAGAATGCACGTGTCAGTCTCCCGGACCCTGGACACACAAGTCTGTCTAGTGGGCCCGTGACGCACAAGTTTGTTTCCCGGCGAACCCTGGACGCACAATTCTGTCTGGTGGGCCCGTGACACACAAGTCTGGTGGGCCCGTAACGCGCAGTTGTGTATGGCATGCACTGACACACGTGTCTGTATGGCGCGCCCTGGACTCACAAGTCTTGTGGGCCATGGACGCACCGATCCCTGTGGTGGACCCCTGATAAACGTGTCTCTACAGGAGGTCCCTCAACATTCACGTTTCCTCCTCCTAGAGGCGGCAGGCGCAAAGAACAACCATGTCTCTATCTTGTCAGTCCCGTACGATCCAGTCTGTATCAGTGCCCGTGCATCTGCCAGGCTCCCTCCATCCTCCACACGGAGAAAGCGTAGGACAGCCGCTCGTGGGCCATGTAGGAACAGCTCCCGGGAAGCTTCATGTCGAAGTCGTCAGACCGCAACACCTGGTACAGGAAGTCAATGTACCGCGAGGCCAGCTTCAGCGTCTGGATCTTGCTGAGTTTGTCTGAGGGCAGGGTCGGGATGATCTTCCTCAGCTGGGAGAAGGCGTCGTTCAGGGACTCGGTCCTCTGCCTCTCCCGGACGTTGGCCATGACGCGTTGGGACTGAAGGTCCTCCAGCGTCTGTGGTTTCCGTCGTGGTTTCTTGCCGCCCGACCCCCCCTCCTGCTTCATGCTGCGTTTCCGGCTGTTGACGCCGTTGCTGATGGTGTTGGGGCTGCCGCTGCTGCCGGCGCTGTCACAGTCCCTGTCACCACCGTCCTCTGACGTACTGGCTGAGATATACTCCTGGTGAAAAGATAAGATATACTGAGGTATAGATATAGTGTATGATGTATTGGATGAAATATACTCCTGGTGAAAAGATAAGATATACTGAGGTATAGATATAGTGTATGATGTATTGGATGAAATATACTCCTGGTAAAAAGATAACATACAATGAAGTATAGACATATTGTATGATGTATTGGATAAGATATACTCCCACTAGAAAGAAAAGATACAGAGTTACGGACACAGTGGCTGAGACATTAGAAATGAGATGCCGTTGGTTAAAAGAAGACACCTGGCACTACTGGTGGGAGAAAAACTAGAGCTAATAACTAAAAGACTCCTCCACTCATGTCAGTCGAAAGGGGCGAGCCCCCTGAATTCAGCCAATCGCGTGTCGTGGCATAATGAGCACAACACGTGGCATGGTCTGTCAATTTTTCTTGCCAGACACTACAACGAGGGAAGCACGTGTAGTTTGACAGCAGTAAGTCCATTGACGTCATTTGAGGGAAAAGACCATTGCGTCAATCTCTTTCATTTTGAAATCACCCGTTTTCCATAAAAGTGACGTCATGGACGTACTGTGTTTTGCAACTACACGGCAGAGTAAAGGAGCGGGCTCTCGTCTCGGGGCTTGTGGAGTGGAGTCGTCTGTTATGAAGGGAACCAGTGCGACTTCCAGTACTAAGCTAGACTGAAGAGGGCCGTTTTGAAACACGTGCGATATCAGAACAGTTTAACCTCTGGGGCGCAACCTCTTTCAACGTTAAAAAGTTGTTTTCAAAAAGCTTCTGCTGCAAAACTATGACGATTTAAAAGCGTGCTTTGCCCTCTGGTAAACAAACAAACCCCAATCCTATAGCATTTATGAATCATGTAAATAAGCCAACCCACAGTGTTGATATTATCAACAAAATATCCACAGGCAAAAAGGTAAATAAAAACAACCGAGAGAGCCTTTGAAACAGATGGTGAGTATCGTGTACTGTTATACAGAATTTTGCTGCAGATGCTGTGCTAGATAGGCGAGAAATTGGTGTAGTTTGAAGCCGAAGGAAACACCAGAATGAAGTAAACGACGCGGGGAGAGGCAAGAGAAAAGTTGCAGAGAGAGAAAACAGCATGTATGTTTACACTTCTCTTTAACATCAAACTCAGCCGGCTTTCCTGCTTTCTCTTGTCGGGTTTTTTTCTTCTGAAATTTGAAAGTTTAAAGCACAGGCCGTCAGTAAGGGAAACCGAATATTATTAGGATGGATTATTATAGATGGGAGAACGAGGCAAAAATCCGGCACAAATGTCTTACTACAACTAGAGCGGAGAGCCGGGGTGGTCGAATGGTAGAGCGTTGGACTTCTAATGCTCGGGTCGTGAGTTCGATCCCGGCTGGGGCCAAATATTTGTGCTGGCTTTTTCATCGTTGCCCCGTCTTTGATGTCACCCTATGTAACCCTATGTGGTGGAAAAGGACGTTAAACCCCCAAACACCCACCCACCCTACAACTAGAGCTCGCCGAGCATAAGAGCTATATAATATCCATTATTTTATTATTATTATTATTATTTAAACCAGGGAATCGAATTCACGACCCGCGCATTGTGAAGTCATGGCACTAAAACGCACACAACCCCGTTTCCCCAAGGAAGAAATATGAACATGGGAAATGTGATCACATATAATAAAATTTCCCATCACGATCAGAATCTGTCACCATGTTAATCTATATACAGCACACAGTATCACCCGTGAGATGAATGGCAACACACAGCACCAGAAGACAGCACTGGAAAAACGATCCCTCGGCCCTCCCCGACCACTAACACATACTTGTGTGTAAACTATCCCCCCCAACAGAATGTTTCCCCTGCATGTTGTTATTTGCGCTATGTGCAAAAACTCCCCAACCCGCACCACAAGCACCGCACTAACCGTGCAACTGAGCTGTTTGGGTTGTGGGAGAGAAAAAGACGCGTGAACAACATGGTTGCACATGACTGGTCCCGTTACACAGATCTTCATTCCTTTCTCTTGCCGGTGGCCCGGGTTCAGGACACGAGGAACAATGTATGTGGGGGGAAGAGATATGTGCCGGGGTATTGCGAGACGAACGGGGAATGTTGATGGATGAAATTTATAGCCCTGTGCACCTCATCACCTGTGTAACAATACCTCATCACCTATGTAACGATGCCTCATCACCACAGTAAGGATCCTCATCACCAGTGTTACAATACCTCATCCCCGTGTTACTAGTACGATGCCTCATCACCATACTAAAATAAATGAAACTGGCAGTGTTAATTAGGTGCTCAACCATACAAACTTCAAGACAGCAAAAGAACTGAGGGCCGGTGCGTGGGTGTTTGGGAGTTTAACGGCCTTTTTCACCACGTATGGGTGATATCAAAGACGGGGCAACGAGAAAAAGGCCAGCACAAATATTTGGCCCAGCCGGGATTCGAACTCACTACCCGAGCACTGGAAGTACCAACGCTCTACCATTCCAGTCGGCCACCCGGCCCGGCTCCCCTGAGGGCTGGTACACTAAATTGTAGACGGCAACTATAATAGAATGCTGTTCCAATATTTTGATTCAAAGTAACTTCTTGCGCTGCATTCTGGGATATTATTTATTCCAAAGGAAACTGATAAGGAAACAACTGATAAAAACTTTCGCCGATGTAGTGGCAGCTTCGCGGAGATTAGACAGAAATACACCGATAATGTAGATAATAATGTAGATAATAATGTAGACAATAATGTAGACAATAATGTAGATATTAAAGGACAAAGTGCATACACTGACACACAAAATAAAAATAATGAAATTCACGTCTTGTACAAACTAGATTATTAAGTTCTCCTTGCGTCACTACCATTCCACAGAAAATAAAGTTCGGAGGGGGAAAAAAAACCCTGAAAGTGTTCCACAAGGCAAATTAGTAATTTATCGTCAGCATTCATCCAACATCTCAATATTACAATTGATTTCTTACGTAATCGATGCAGTCGGTATTAAAATATACAAAACTAATCAAGAAATGACAGGACTTAGTTGTAGATACACGCTTAATTAGCGAGTGCACAGTCACGGTTGTTGGGTGGTTTGTTGGGTTTTGTTTTGTTTTTTCGCCCCAAAGTGCATTTCTTTCAATCGACTTTTAATTCGCGACCCCGGGGATCTGTAACAGGCAGGGACAGCAAGAGAAATGGTCATCAAACTGTCATATTTGACTGACAGGGTCTGATAAAGCTCTGACGTTCTGTAGTAATCAACGCCTACAAGTTTGCTTGCTTGTTCTTTTTCCCATTGCCCCGTATTTGATGTCATTCTTCGGTAATGAAAAAGAACGTTAAACCTGCAAACAAACCACACACGCACGCCCCCCCCCCCTTCCCTCTCCTCCCCTCAGTACGGTCCGCTACAGACGGGGAGCCGGGGTGGTCGAATGGTAGGGCGTTGGACTTCTAATGCTCGGGTCGTGAGTTCGATCCCGGCCGCTGGGCCAAATATTTGTGCTGGCTTTTTCGTCGTTGCCCCGTCTTTGATATCACCCTATGTGGTGGAAAAGGACGTTAACCCCCCCCCCCCCCCCACACACACACACACACACACACACACCCCACCCCACCCGGCTTTGAATCAGTGTATCCGGTTTTAAAAAAATCCGTTCAACTGTGAAGTGTGACGTCAAATCTCCAGCCAAAGAGGCCCGGCATGCAAAACGTGTGAGCTGTTTTTTAGCGTGTAACGATGAGGTCACGTGGTGTTTCCACCTGTCACTAATTATAATTCTCGGGTCACACTTCAGGTCGGCACGTGCTTCTCGTCGAAACTCTCTGTCAGGTGGTGTGCACACGGTTGGCTGAAGATGGAGGACAAGGTAATTGGTGAGGAATTTCCAGACAGTCTTCCGGTGATCGCCATTACGCCAATATTTGATCTAATGGACGCAGGTGAGAATGAAGCTTCGTAATAAATCAGTTATTAAATTCAGTCACGCCACTCGCCAGTGCACATTTTCGGTGGGTTAACTACGAGTGCTTTACGTCCGAAAATAGTACGGAAACAGAGAGCGAAAGTGTAGATTATGACTTTCATAACCCACTCAGTGCTTTACGTCAACGGTCAAAGACAGTCACGAAAGTGCGTCATTTTGGAACGTTTGGAACTCATACGTCATTTTGTCATTGCAGACGTCACGGCCGGTGCAAAGATATTTTGGGGTGAAATTTTATTTTTGTTGGATCACGTAAAATTGGTCGCACAAACAAAATCTCTGCGAAGTATTTGCGAGTGCACTTTTGCGTACGTGAGCACATGATATTCTTCTTAACATCAAGCACTTTCAACTGCTCTATGCAACATTTTCTCACAACTGAATCAGGGCGCAGAATTTCAAGTTGAGGGAGTACTCCATAAATCACTTGTCACCCAACATGATAATGACTATGATGTGGCAGAAATTGCATGCTATTACTGTTAAAGATAAGAGTCAGATTGCTCCTTGTAAAAACGGAGGCTGGGTAGCTACGGCAAAAAAAAAATGAAACATCTTGTGGTTTCTTTCGTGGTAATCCACTCGAACTAATCATGTAAGCTCTATTTAATACTAATACTGAATTCTGTTTTTCAGAAGAAAAAAAACCCACAAGACTTACCTCTCCACACGGTGACTGCTGCTGGTGGAAGACATCTGACGTCATCATGTTGTGTCCTCGTGTGAAGTCCCCCCTCCCATCCTCCGGTCCCCCCTCCACCTTGAGCTGTGTGATGCCCAGTCCCTCAGTCTGCACGTGCGATGTTGTCAGACGGTCCATGCCGAACTTGAGGCCGGACTGCTGCTCCGGTACCATGACAACGAACCCGCACACCCGACTGACCTGCTAAACTAATCAAGAAATGACAGGATTTAGTCTTAGATGTACGCTTAATTAGCGCATATATGACAGCACACAGTCACGTGGTTGTAGGGGGGGTGGGGGGAATGTGCATTTCTTTCAGTCGACTTTTGATATGATAAGATAAATAAAGTACTTTACTGATCCCTCATGGGGAAATTAAATGTCTGCAGTGCTAAAAAAAATCTGCGACCCCGGTGATCTGTGACAAGCACGGACAGCAAGATAAAATTATCTTCTCCTCCCGTTCTCTGTGGTAATTCTGAAAGAAATTCCTGTGATAAACACCATTTAAATGATTTGCACCGGGAAAAGAGCAGAAACAGTGACGTGACCTGTAAAATGTCTGTTGTATAGAAAACCTGCCAGAGTCTACTCTGAGTATCACACGAACAGCTGTACTTGTTTTGTCAAATAATAATAATGAGTATTGTTCAGCTCATCATAGTTTAATTGTTTACACGGACAAAACGGTAAGAAATATTGAAATCAATAACTGATGGGTGTTGGGAGACTCGTATATTCAGTCTAAGGGTCCCACAAGCATATCTTTCAGTTACAAGCGTGTCTTTCACTTACAAGCATGTCTTTTATTAACAAGCATTTCTTTCATTTATAGCCGGTAGCGAGTAGGTCCGAGCTAGTCATTACACATAGACAATAAAGTGATATTGTTCCTGCCTGGTGTAATGGAATTTAAAATCGTTGAACTATGCAGATGTCGAGGTGCCTCGTATTCAAAAGGGTGGCTGAGGTCATTGCGGCTTAAGAAAGTATAGTCAGCCAAATGTAAACTAGCGTCCACAGATGCCGTCATTACACTGACATGAAAAACAACGCCCTGGCTATAGAATATAGCTATGACAAAACAAACAAGAAAATGAGATAGTGACTGTCACTTATTTGTGCGGTGTACACACGGCCGCAACTAATGTCACAGAATTACATTGGGGTAGGGTGCGGGAGGGGGCTACTTTAAATTTTTGTGTTTTACAAGTCTCATAATAAAACGAAAAGCCGAATTTTTTTTTAAACTTATCTCAGTTTCTTACCTCCGTTTGTTTCGTTGACGTTAGTCCGTTCAGTTTCACGTTCAGTATCCGGAAAGATGAGACAAGCTGTCAGTTGTAATGTGAAGACAGACTGCTGAAGACAGCTGAACAATTGATACCTCGACACTGAGCACGCTGACAAGTTATCTGCCAGAGAAATATGGCCAGCTACACCGGCTGAGCTGAGGCCAAGCAAGACAAGAGAAACTACACTACACCACGCTACACACGGGACACCATTCACACTCACAGCACTCACAGCACGCGGTGCCAGACAGCTAGACAGAGAAGTCAGTTTGTCGCAGCTGATCAAGTCCCAGCGACCGCTGAACCTTATACACTGGATGTGAACCTTGAGGAGACACGAGCGCAGAACACACCCTCCCTCTCTCGCTTCTCACCACAAGTGTTCTGCTCTGCTAGTGGTCAGTAGGCGTGGGAGAATGACCAGTGGCTCCAGCCCCCTTCGCTAAAACCTTGGCAACCGCGGCCCGCCGCCTTGGCAACAGCCAATCGCGGACCGAGCTTTTCTATCCACTCCGGACTTGCCCCACCTGTCAATCACGCGTCAGTTTCAAGGAAGGAGGGATTGTTGGGAGCCACGTGGTCTTGGAAGAGAGGCGCGTGGACAGAGTGAGTGGAGCTCTTTCGCTTCATGCGGCCCATAGAATTTTATATCTTCGCAATAGACCGTGTATAATGCGTTTAGAGGAGTCGGTACTAGTCGTAGACACGGAGGTCCACCCACACCCCCTCTCTCATACCCCGCTCTTCAGCCCCTCAGCGCACCCCCCCCCCCCCCCCCCAGTGTTGCCTCATAGGTTAGCCGGCTTTTGCCAAGTCATACATCATAAAAACACGCACTTGGACGATTTTCCCACTATTGTGCGCGGCTCTGTCAAATCTTGCCCCGCTAATACGATACGGAGTAAGATGCTTGTCAGTCGGTGTTAAAAAAAATGCATTGTGTGTAATATGGCTCTCACTTGCCAAAAAGGGTTTTTGCGTCAGTCAGTGTACAGTAAGACTCCAACTGAGCCGAGCCTTGGAATCGTTCAAAACAGCTGACACAGTGAATGTCCCCTTGTGTCGAGTTAATTAGCATACATATATATTAAGTATTACGTACTGTGCGCTCTGTTCCCAGGACACATCTGGACGGCAAAGATTTTTTTTATGTCTGTTTTCAGTTTTTGTTTGGTGGTAGTTTTTTGTCTTTTTTTTTTGTTTTTGTTTTTGTTTTTTTGTTTTTTTGAAAGAGATAAGGGCGCTTTAGATGGAAGACAAAACCATAATTATGCAGTGGTTTTTGCTTGGGGGGTGGGGGGTCTTTGTTAGTTTGTTTTGTGTGTGTGTGTGTGTGTGTGTGTGTGTGTGTGTGTGTGTGTGTGTGTGTGTGTGTCTGTCTGTGTCTGTGTGTCTGTGTGTGTGTTTTCTTTTAAGGTTATGTTTGGTTCACTGAGTTGCGGAAGACGGGGAACGAAGGGTGGAGACCTGAAGAAATCCTCAGGATTTCTTCAGGTTTGTTCTTTTGGGTTTTTGTTGTTTTTTGTTGTTGTTGTTGTTGTTGTTGTTGTTGTTGTTGTTGTTGTTGTTGTTGTTTTTGGGGGGTTGTTGTTGTTTGTTTGTTTGTTGTTTTTTCCTTCTCTCTCTCTCTCTCTCTCTCTCTCTCTCTCACACACACACACACACACACACACACACACACACACACCAAACTTTACACGCCATTATCATTATTTTTAGTCAAACAAGGAACAAATCGAAATACACTCATTCTCCTCAAAACATTTACCATCATTCCCGTCTCGCTCAATCTGTACCACACGACCCCGGCTCTGGCCGCTACACAACTCAGTCCGCTGACAGGAAACTGTTGTCCTACAAACGATACATCGTTCGAGCGTTGAAAGGTAAAACTCGTGTCTGTGGTATAGCATATAGCATATTGTATATAGGTGGGCGTATGTGCATGTGGCAGCTTTCATCGTGTGCCGGGTAATACAGACGCAACATGATGGGTTGGGCTGTTGCCATCACCTGAGTGCTGTCTTCTGTAGTTGTTTTTCTCCGTGTTTCTCATTGTAGCAACTGACGCCTCTAGCTGCTTCTATGTCTTCTAGGCAACAGGACTATTAAGCGAAAACTAGACCGTGAACAAGTTGAGTATGTTGTTTTGTTTTGATTTGATTTGTTTGGTTTGGTTCTGGGTTTTTGTGGTGTGTGTGTGTGTGTGTGTGTGTGTGTGTGTGTGTGTGTGTGTGTGTGTGTGTGTGTGTGTGTGTGTGTGTGTGTGTTTTGTTGTCACGGTTGTTGTTGTTGTTGGTTTATTTTTTGTTTGTTTGGGATTTTGTTTTTGTTTTTTGCTGCCCCAACTCTTTGCAAGCTCCGGTGGTCATGGGTGGAATCCACGGAGGGCTCGAAACCTGGGGCAATTTTAATTAGGCATGATGATGGAGATGAGGATGATGGTAACATGATACTATGGAGGTCCGTGTGGTTTAATTGGGACTGCGGGACAGGACTGCATTCTTTGCTTCCTATCATAAACTAGTATTCCGGCGTTAACCAGGCCCGGTAACTACGGCACCTGCGGTGCCGGCTGTGTAATCATCCACATCATAAGACGTGTCATACCAAGGGAAGCACCCCCAAAGTCGCACCCGTGAAGTGGGTGAAGCTCGGCTGTGTGGCATCAGCCTGCACATTGGGCCCATAGTACACCCGCTCTGGGTAGGAGCCGAACTAGGTAGGAAAAATCCCGCTTGCCTCGGCTGGGACTCGAACCCGGGTCTGCCGGTCCATGGTCCGAAGTGCTAACCACTACACTACGGGGGCCGGTTGTTGTTGTTGTTGTTGTTGTTGTTGTTGTTGTTGTTGTCTTCTGTTTCTTTTCTTTGCTTCCGTATTTTGTTGTTTTGTTTTTGTTATTTTGTTTTTTGTTTTGTTGTCTTGTTTTGTGTTTCAAGTTGTTTTTGTTGCTGTTGTTGTTTCAGTTTTAACGGGTGCGGCGGGGATATTTTGCTTGTTTGTTTGTTAACTTATCAGAGTTTATCGTGATGATAATGATGATGACTACGATCATCATAATGGTGTTGATAGGGCGTTCAGTGTAGAGAACTTTACAAAGTCTAGTATGCAGGAAGCAAGCCCAATGCGTCTTTTGGGTTTCAGTGGTGAGGGACACTGAAAGATCGATCTGTGACTGAGGAGATTTGTGGCATGAGGTTCAGCCTGAACCTAACATCATGGACCCAAGACAGGAATACCTAAACGGTCTATTCAAACAAATACGAGAACCTGAGAACAGTACATAAAAAAAAAATCCCTTATATCTTGTCAAACTGAGCGGATGGCAGCTTTAACTAAAGACATGGAGTTCACACAAAGTTAGCGAGCGGCTCTCACTCAATGGCGGTCAGGTTTTACTGTTAACGTCACGTTGACGACGGTCGTGAGAAAGCAATTAGCCATCTCGGATTTCACTTTTATCGAATCCTTCCTCTCCAACTATATCTTTTTTGTTTTCTTTTAGTACCTCCGCTCTTAAAGTTCCTAATGACAAATGTGACGACACGGAACTGAAAGTGGGAAAGAACGAGCGTAGTGTGTGACAACCACCAGATAAGGCATTGCGATACGTGAGGGGTTATCTCAAAACAAGGTCATGTCAGAGCGCCAGATTGTTTGGGATCACATTTCTACAACTGTGGAGCCAGACACGTACACATAGTAGAGTTTTCAATGTGCACGAGGCTGTAGGCTTCATTACTGAGCAGTGTTTGTGGAAATGAGAACCACGGTCTTTTGAGTACGTCTCAGTGTAGAAACGTAGAATGAATGCAGATTCTAAAGACGTCAGCAGATTGAGTCAGGTTGAGAGAGGCATCGTGATGAGACAACCATTTGAAAGGAAAGTTTTCTGTGGTTGTACGTGTATCAGTGTAGCTCTCGCAATGCCTTTCCGACTCTGGGAGCGCGCCGTCCATTTAAATCACGAGGACGAATGTAATTTATACTTTATTCATCTCTCACTTGTTCAAACTCCGGTTATTTTTTCCCCGTTTTCTACCCAACCCCTCCCCCCCTCACCCACCCACTACCCAAAAAGAAACAAAATAACAATTTATCACCATCAAACCCAACCCAGATCCCGCCACCACCTCTTCTCCACTGAAAGTAACAGAGAGCAGTGTATACTATGACATGCTCTCTGAGAGTAACGGCGACGCCAGATTTGGAAATGGTCAGTGTGTCTATTGCTTTCACAGTTGAGAAATAAGTGAAGGGCCAGGAACTGACTGTCTTTGTAACAACAAACATGATGGCAGTCATAAAAATAGTCATGTAACTGCAACACCACTACTATATATGTATTGGTTACTGGTGTATATATGTATTGGTTACTGGTGCTTCAACTTCATTATACTTGTCCACAGTAACACACTGGGGGTCCTTAGGGGAAGCCGGGGTGGCCGAATGGTAGAGCGTTAGACTTCTAATGCTCGGGTCGTGAGTTCGTATCCCGGTTGGAGCCAAATATTTGTGCTGGCTTTTTCGTCGTTGCCCCGTCTTTGGTATCACCCGTACTTGGTGGAAAAGGGCGTTAAACCCCCAAACACCCACCCACCCACCCGGGCGGTCCTTAGAAAGAAATCAGAGAGTGAAGGAGGTTTCTCTAACTTTTCTCTAGTCACTTCTTGCACGCTCACTGATCCATGCAGTATTTTACTCGTGTTTTACGGCAGTCGGTCCCTTGCAAACCATTTTCACAGTCAGTTCATCCAGCGGCGGCCGGCTGGGTTTGTGTGCATGCATGCAGACTTTTCCGTCCACTTCCGCTTGCACTCATGCGCTTCTGCACGCGCCGTAAAGAACGAGTCTTGCCTTTGATTCTACTCTACACTCCGAGTCTCCGGGCTGAACGATTCAGTCAGAACTGTATTCTATGTTCTCTTCTGCTACTGACATAGTCTGAGAAACTGGAAATGTGCAGGCGGCGTGACCGGTTAACCAGCACGTGCCTTGTAAAACACTTTCCGGTTGTACTTTTTCTGTTCAAGTGTTGTTGTTTTTTGTTACTCAAACTGAATTTTTTTAAAAAGACATTAATTATTTTTTTTAAAATCTTTTTTTTTTAAAAACGACTCAAAACACGCTCCATGGACGAGCACAAACTAATACCAAATATTCGGCCCAGTGGCCTTCATCAGGGTACAAACATTCATAATACTAAACATATAACAAGAAAACAAACGCTACTTATCTGCCGTGAAAGAAAATAAATAAGAAAAGAAGACATTTGGTAGTACATCTTTGTTCTTTTCGTTTGTCTGTTTGTTTTTTAACCGACCACGAGCACCGTTTTGAGTCGTGTTTGTTTGTTTGTTTGTTTGTTTGTTTGTTTGTTGTTTGTTTGTTACCGGCCATAAGCATTGATCGGAAAGTGCCAGTAAAACCAGAGTATAACTAAAAGAGACTGAGAGAACTGCCTTTGGTTCAGTAATTAGTAACTTGTAATGATAATATACTTGTATCTCACAAAGAGGATCAGTTCTAACAAAGACTCTCTCTCTCTCTCTCTCTCTCTCTCTCTCTCTCTCTCTCTCTCTCTCTCAGGACAGCTTGTAAGACAGGCAGTAATGCCTAAATGCTCTATCCTGAATAGAAAAACGTTTCATCATCATCATCATCATCTCTCTCTCTCTCTCTCTCTCTCTCTCTCTCTCTCTCTCAAGACAGTTTGTAAGACAGGCAGTAATGTCTAAATGCTCTATCCTGAATAAAAAACGTTTCATCATCATCATCATCTCTCTCTCTCTCTCTCTCTCTCTCTCTCTCTCTCTCTCTCTCTCTCTCTCTCTCTCTCTCTCTCAGTATTTTAACGCCAATACTGGTTTCTTCGTAAACATGAGAAAATCTGGCTGGCGCTTCTGTTTTGTCCAAGAGGATTCTACAGCTGTGTTTCCGGCATGCATCCAGCTTGTCAACTACTTGTCACCACTACACACACACTCACCGGCTTACCGCAAGCCTACGTGGGCAGCTGGACAGATCATCGGCCGTCTTTCTTGGCTGTGGTCACTCACCCGTGACGGATGGCCTGCAGAATGGAGCGTTGTGGCGTTACCGTGTTGGGAAGCCAGTAGGGTCATCAGCAGAGCTCTAGAACACGGACGTGCTAAATGGGGTTGCTGGCGGCCCTTTGATCGTGACTGATGGACACGAGAGGGTGATAATTTCTAAGTGCTCACCTCAACAGCCTCAAGATGCCGGCATTCTTGTCAGACTGATTGGGGACTTGGAACTTTGTCAGATGATTGTATTGAAGTACATGTAGTAGATGTGGTCACAGGCAGCTGACGTGATGTTAATTAACTGTGAATCAGTCGGCTAGGGCCGCGCGGTCAGTTCTGTACTATGTCGGGAAACACACACACACACACACACACACACACACACACACACACACACACACCCCAAAGTTGCGCTCAAGGAATAAACTTGGAAGTAAATTCAAGTTCTACCTCTGCCGATCAGTGTCCGGCTCTTTACTTCTTGTTTCCGGCTTTCGTACACTGATCTCGTGCGCCGGGGACCTTACGACTTCACAGGGATTCCCGCGACAGAGCTGCTAAAACGAAGGCTAATAAAGAGAAAGAGACACAAAGAAACAAATTACAGAAACTCGTGACAAATTACAGAAACTCGTGACAAATTACAGAAACTCGTGACAAATTACAGAAACTCGTGACAAATTACAGAAACTCGTGACAAATTACAGAAACTCGTGACAAATTACAGAAACTCGTGACAAATTACAGAAACTCGTGACAAATTACAGATCGCATTTTTCCTTTCGCCTTTACAGTTTACAGTTTCATTTTTCATATCTCAACTGACTGACAATCTGATTCACTGAGTGAAAGCATATTTTAAAAAAATCATAGAACAATGTTTTACCTTGAGTGGACGCCTAAATATTCTACTGACGTGACTAACACAAAGACAATCATCAGCTACTGGCTGTGTCCTCTGGACAGTGCTCAAGTTCCCAACGACTCGGAGGAGGTTCCTGACGACTGTTCCAAGGGAGGCAACTTGAGGTGATCGCTTCCCATGGCCGGTGGATCCCCGGTGGGCTTTCTGAGCGGGTGGTCGCTGTTTACAGACCGCTCCTGTTTGCTTAGACTGGCTTCTCCTCCCCCCGTCTCTACACACTGCTCTCCCACTCGCCTCTCTTCGTCCCATGCTGCACCTGTTGGCCGCCTTAATCTATCTGTTTAGGGTCGTCACCCGAGAAGTTATTTGTTTCGAGACAGGACCAGTCTCAGTCCAAGGTTAGCCTAGAACCTTATATTAACGGTGTAAGGGTCTTCAGACAGGACCAGTCTCAGTCCAAGGTTAGCCTAGAACCTTATATTAACGGTGTAAGGGTCTTCAGACAGGACCAGTCTCAGTCCAAGGTTAGCCTAGAACCTTATATTAACGGTGTAAGGGTCTTCAGACAGGACCAGTCTCAGTCCACGGTTAGCCTAGAACCTTATATTAACGGTGTAAGGGTCTTCAGTTTAAAAAAAAAAAAAAACCCAGGTTAATCCTTATTGGGGATATCTTGGCGCGGAATGCATGACCTTGCTTATTACTAACTCTTGTATCATAGCCGGTTTTCTCGAATTCATTGAATGCATTAAAAGTTCGTTTCGCTGCAGCGTATGTACATGTCAGTATTGATGGTTTGTTGTTGTTGTTGTTGTTGTTTCTGTTTGCGCGCATCGTATATTTTTGTTTAATGTCGCTGCTGTATCATGTATGCCTGTCTTGCCCCTTTTACTTCGTCCATTCGTCCACACCCCGATAGGGGAGAAAGGACTAAATCTTTGACTCCGTTGGACATAATGTGTTTTGAACTGGTGGCTCCGTAGGAGAAAGCGTCTTCCCGAGGGAGCAGCCGAATTTCCTCCCAAGGTACAAGAGCTGCAGATCAGTTGTAAATGAAACTTGAACGCCTGACGTACAGGGATTCAACCTTTCCACAGTTACGTGGGGGTGAAAGAATACAAATGCACTCGTAGTTTGTACCGTATGACTTAGTCTTGTTTTTTTGTTCACACTTTTCTTACCCCCACGTCTACTGGCTATTGTGGCGTTGCCGATAACTTAGAGCACAAAAAAGCAGTCTGCTTGTTCATGGTCATATTACCATTGTTTTGTGTGTACAACGTGTTATAAATTATAATAAGCATGTAGAAAACAAACACCTCCAACGGCTGAAGCGGGATGGAGTGTGTATTACCGCGGTATGGAGATACTGCAGCAGGTGTTTAGCAGTTATTGTTGTTGCTAGTTGTGGCGGCGAGAGTCTGACAGCGAGGTCACCCCCACTGTTTGTACGAGCGATTGGGCGTACACTGACATGCTGACATGCTGATTCTGGTCGGAACTTGATGCACGTGCAGTCTGCTAAACTCGTTGGAAACACTAAGTGCTTGAAGAGAGAACGGTCGGGAAATAACACGTTACTGCAGTTATGGAAATGGCGAATGTATGACTTTTACAGAAGCCCATTTCAGAGAACTATAATGATGTTGTGACAAACATTGGAAAACATGAAAAAAATGGACTACTTAGTCCTCTTACAATGGGTTGATAAAACCTGACATAATTGTCTTCAGTGCTGGATGTCAGTTGATGGGCTGACATAAGTGTCGGGCACTTTCAAACACTGCAGAAACTGTCCTGTACAGCAGCGGTTCCTCTGCATCCAGTCCTGCAGTGGTCACGTGCTGCAGCCGCAGTTTCAAACCATTTGCCGCTTCACAGTCACCGGGTCACAGTTACGACGAATGTGGATGGAGCGTTAGACTCTCAATGCTCGGCGGGTCGGGAGTTCGAATCCCGGCTGGGGTCAAATATTTGTGCTGGCCTTTTTCTCCGCCATGCGTTGCTCCGTCTTTGATATCACCCTTACGTCAGTTGTGGAAATAAACTACCAAACTCCCACCCACCCACGGAGAGTGTGGCACAATGATACTCTACTCTGACTTTTGTGAATGTCAGTTGGTTCAATGACCGATTTATATGTTTATTTGTTTCTTCAAAACCATTGCACCACTACGGCGGGTGTGCCCCAATAATACACGACAATGTCAAGTGTACCAACAAATTGTTTTTGTTTTGTTTTTGTTTGTGATCTGCTTTCTTCTGTTCGTGTTTACTTTTATTTTTGCATGAAAAGAAATATATGCATTACATAAAATAGTTTCAATGATTCAGTCACGATTTCTTTTCCCTGTAGTTCTAGGCACCAGTGTCCAGCTTCACGCACTACGCCTCGTCCGTCAGTTGCAGCAGTAGTAGCCGAGCAGTACCATCACCGTGTCCCCAAGGGACGACCAATGAGGGAGATTAATGAGCGTGCGCATGCACGTGCAACCAACAGCCGCGCACAGCTAGACGTCCACAAATGACCTGTCTGTCCGTCTCTCATCGCCACCTCCCCATTGCCGGACACTGACCATAACATAGGGGGGTGGGGGGACCAGGATGGTGGTGCTCGTGCAACACTGGAGGGTATCCGCTATGCTTGGATTGTCAGTTCCATTCCCGATCGGGAGCTGCATCTTTGAGTCGACCTTTCACTTTTCTTCTGTCTTTAATACCATCAAGAACAGATGACGTATTGGATATTGTGACACGATCTGTTATGTGGGGACGTTAAACCCTTGTCAGGACGCGTGATGGAAGGGTGGGTGGGTGTTTCGGGGTGTTAACGTCCTTTTACACCACATGCGGGTGATATCAAAGACGGAGCAACGATGAAAAAGCCAACACACATATTTGGCCCCAGCCGGGATACGAACTCACGACCCGAGCATTAGAAGTCCAACGCTCTACCATTCGGCCACCCCGGCTCCCCTCGCGTGATGGAAACGGGCGTCAAACCCAATAAACTGTTCCAAAGACTGAACTGAGTTTGTGGTCCGATGGGCCTTTCCTATGTCCTTCACATCCGTTGTAGTTGTTTGTGTAAAGTTTGGCAGCGTCACTGACTGAGTAGCAGAACCAAACTGTTGTAGTTGTTTGTGTAAAGTTTGGCAGCGTCACTGACTGAGTAGCAGAACCAAACTTTAGAAACCGAGTTAATAATGACACTCACAACAACCGCTCTAGAACTGACTTTTTGTAGGGGTTGAAACCGGGACGGTGAACTGTTAATCTTATACTTTGAAATTTCATTATTCACTCTTTGCCTGTATCATAGTCGAGACCACTCCACCAAATGTGCTCACTTGCTAGTGGTGTTATGATATTAGACTGGGAGAAAGTAAGCAACACGTGCGGATATTTGCAGGAAAAGTCTCTATATTGCCCATTGTTACGCACTCGCCAAATCTCACTTGTTTTCTGGCCAAACAATAGGACGGGCTCCGTTCCAACTCCCCCGGCTCCACCCATCGCTCCCGGCTTGTTAGTAAACACGGAAGCGAGGGGTGTGTCACGTGATCAGCCCTCCACCAATCACAAATAAACACAGCCCGCGCATCAAAGCCGCGTCACCGGAAACGCGCGACCGCCGCCATAGCTGCAGACCGGAGCGCGCGCGCCTCGGAACGTTTGCACGAGCAAGGTGGAAGCAATTGTCCCGAGATTTTGGCTGCTGCCACCTTGGCTTGGCGAATCAAAACATTATTTTCTTAACATTTCACTTTCTTCCCGTCGTGCTAGTCGTGAAGCAGGCCGATGCGGGCAGGCGAAATGTCTGTCAGGTGCACACTGACGATACACGGGGCCTGGGAGAGTGATCAAGACACGTCCTGATGTATATAGAACCGGTGTACGAAAGGTTACAATGTCCGTTGGGTCTACTCAGTTTCGCAGTCACATGACCCGAAGCAATGGGACTGCAAGCTCTTCTGGGACAAAATCAAGATCTGGAGGCGGCGTAGTTTGTCTGTGAGCCGTAGCAAAAATCACCTGAAATTTCACGAGCTTGCAGATAACCGGCTGCCTGAATTGTGTAGTGTTCAGGTTGCAGCTGTGCCGTGACTACATAAGTTCCTCCCGACAGGCAAAAAAGTTCTCCCGCGCTTCTTGACTCGTTCCTGTGGATCACCGGAATTGTAAACATACTACTCCGACCACAACTGATATTTCTCACGGGACGGGCGGGGGGGGGGGGGGGGGGGGGGGGGGGGGGGCTGAAGGCAGAATGTGTATAGCTTCTTGTTTCCAAGTTACTGCCAGACACGTCCAACTTGACATCGCGTTCAGCGCATGACTGAGCCAACTGAACTACTGTAGTGTATGTACCAATAGACCTACAAACTTCTTCAACATTTGGAGAGCCGGGGTGGCCGAATGGTAGAGCGTTGGACTTTCAACGCTCGGGTCGTGAGTTCGAATCCCGGCTGGGGCCAAAATATTTGTGGGGGCCTTTTATCGTTGCCCCGTCTTTGAATGATATCACCCTTACGTGGTGGAAAAGGACGTTAAACGCAAAGAAACCCACCCACCCCATTCTCTTTAACATTTTAAACAGACCAGAACAGAGAGCAGTAGGAGCACATTCACTTCTATCACCGTGTCAGTTTGAGTAAAACAAAACAATAAATAATGCAAGAAAGAAAACCTGGCACTAATACTACAAGAAGCAGAAAGTTGAATGGTAGAAAACTCTTCCTGGCATTCTTGGACGACCCGCCAGTTGGGCGAGGCTGACAGAGACAGACTAGCACTTTTCTCACAGCCATTTACAACCTGACCTTGTCATACCCGCTGTCTTTACAAGCTTCCTGGCTGTTTTATTCATATGTCTGCGTTGCCAGTATTCAGGTAGGGTTCTTACAACTCTCATTCATCAGTCTGCCTCAACACGTATTCACAGCACAAGGACACTAACCTTTTGGATAAATGTTACACTGTTGTGAGACTTAGAGAGTGTGCGGAACTTTTCAATGGTACAATCAGAAACACGAAAACAGGTCGTCAGTGACAGTCAGGTTTAAAGTCTCTATGTTCGAAACGCCGCTGAAATGAAAACCTGCCGCTTCCGAATCTCTACGGTATTTGCTAGATTTCTTTTGAACGTCACAACCGTTTTCGTGACTTTGTGGCTTTTAAAATTAGAGATGTAAGGATTTCTTTGAGCCTACAATCCGTTCCTGCACAGACTGGGACTCGACAAAACTTCTAAATATAGCCACCAATCAGCGCCGTCTAGCTGGTCGTCAGTCCGCAACCAACATTTCACTTGTATCGGCGTCTGCCCGGTACGCCGCTGTACGCTTTTACGTACGAAGAACAACATCAGATGCTATACTGAGTCCCGTGTAATTGATTCTGATGCACGGATTAAGCGCTTTGGGTGAAAAGGTTTTCACAGCGTTGTTGTATGCCTTACAAACGTATCACTGGAGATTTTAACATAAGTTGGATGACTGCTGATTGATCACACTCCAAGGACACTTGAGGACAAACGCCAGCGTGGGCACGAGTGCCAGATTGTACTCAGTTTCGAGATGGGTAGACTGACGTACTTTTGGCGTAAACCCTGGATATAGAGGGACGAACAACAGCGGCTCGGTCACTGGAACGCCGGATTGTTAGGTTTTGAATGTCAGAACTGAAGCCGAGCTCTGAAAATACACTTAGATGTACGCAACGCAAATGCATGCTTTCGGTGGATTCGTATTTGGAGCATCAATCCACACTATTGCAAGCGTCGGTAAAAATGACATCATTCATAAAACCTCCCCGACCAACCCAACCGCTGAGTACCCATAACCGGACGGGGACTAATACAAATATGTGGACAAACTACTATTCCTATATTCCTATATTCCTATATTCAGGCCAGTCAGAAATGACAACTGTGGGTGGTCCAAAGCAGGCGGCACCTGACTGACTGACTGACTGACTGAAGACATCGAGAACTTTACACACGGCTAATTCTTGACGTTTAAACAGCAAAACATGGTAAGAGAAGCTGTCCCAAGTACCTCAGTCTGCACACAAATCGTAGATGCAATGAAATCATCAACTTGAAGCACAAAATGGCAAGGGGAGGGGGGGGGAGGGGGGCAGTCCTTTCAAACAAAGAGCTGGCAGTCACTGTGTCAGGCTGCACGTGTTCACCTCCACGTTAACGCGGGAATTCCGGTCACCACTTACCCCGCGCCGCTCTGGAACCCATTGTCAGACCGCGTTAGTGACGACATTCTGACGTCACGCTCTGTCGCAGTGATCACCCTTTGTTTCCACTCACACCGGCGCTGGTAGGGGGCGCTGGAGTAACGGGTCACGGCACGTGCAGATCGTGAGGTATGACGTGATTTGTAACGTATTGTGCAAACTGGAAAACAAGGCGTGCAATAAAGCCAATGCCTCTCGTGACTGGAGTTCCGGGGATGTGGAGGTTGTCTGATTCCTGGTCTGCATTTCAAAGCGGCAGTCTGTGACTTTATTCGGGCGGGCGGTGATCTACCGGTTAAGACTTTGTCACCAATGCGAGAGGTCAGGTTCGAGTCCCAGTCGGGGCGAACTGAAGAATGTTTCTTTCTCGTATGTGGCACCGTTCGTTCGGGGGTTCTCTTGGCTGGGCACTCCTCCTTTGCTTTGGAAATGTTCAGCCCACAAAATTAAAAAATAAATGCAATTCTAAAATTCCGAAACTTAAATTGCTGAGCTGACCATTCGCACCACGTGATTGTTATGTGTTCATGTCCAGTGTGTGAGAAATGCGTGTGATTCACGTCAGCGTGCGACTTGGGTTCAGCTCGCGGCCCTTTGAGCCAAATAACTGCGAAAAACCTATATTAATGCGAGTAGTAGTAGTCGTAGTAGTAGTAGTATTCAGTATCGCTTTTGGAACAGTTAGGTCAGTCGATATCACAAATGGCGTTGACCGCTGAAATTAAGCAAACCAGTTTTTGCTTCTAAAAAAAAAAAAGGACTCGTACTTTCTGTCCCGTTCCTCTCCCGGCCTCGACCCCACCCCCTCCCCGTACACACACACACACACACACACACACACACACACACACACACACACACACACACACCCCGTGACTCCGAATCGCCTCAAATAAAAGAGTCCGACGGTCACTTACACCAAAAGTCTGCATAAAAACGTCCAACTACTCCTGCAAAAATCTTGTACAAATAAAAGTTCACAGTACAGTCATCATACGTACATGTATATACAGCCGGTATCACATGCTGGTTTGGCTTGACTGAAGAGGTGCTCAGCTTTAGTTTGACAAGCCCCAGTCCACACCGGTATAAGTAAATAGATAAATATTAAAACAGACAAATACATGACCTCTTAATCCCCAAACACAGCAAGATCATGCGACTAAAATGATGACTTCAGAAACCCTAGCAGCTTGCCGACTCACAGGAGGTCCAGCTCTACAATCTGCCCTACTGACAGACTGCTGACAGCCGAGCGGGCCCGCCGATACGCAACGCTCCACAATTTGTTTCCGTCAAGTGGCCGACCGTCCAACTCCTGTGAGAACACCTTCCCCTCGCTTTCCACGCCGATAGTAATCTCATCTTCACCAACGTCCCTCCACATTCTATTCATCCCAACCTTTCTCACCACCGCTAATCTCTTTCGTTTATAGAGAAAGGACAGGCAAAACGGACATCATCAGTGAAACAGTGCAGGCTGTGGATTTGTGAGATGAGGCGAGATAAGGGGGGGATAAGCGCGGCCAATGTCTCGTCGTCCCCGGTCACTGGCACCGTGGGAAAGGGAGACCACTGGTGGTGGTGTCACACGTACGTATGGTTCATCTGCACGTGACATCTGATGAGATTAGAGTTTAGTGCAGCTGAGAGCAGGTTGTGTTGAGTTCAGACATGTCGTGAATCAACGTGTCACATGAAATTCTCACGACAGTTAATACCACTTTACCCAATAACCGCTGCCCAAAGGGAACTTGACTTTCCATCTCCATTAATTCTTTCCATCTTCTATTCTCTCTCTCTCTCTCTCTCTCTCTCTCTCTCTCTCTCTCGTTCCGTGTGGTTTGTTTCTCAGTAACTACAGTAACAAGTCGGACTTCAGTTGCCACGCTGAAACGCGACAGTCTGCGAGGAATTTCGAACTTGTTAGATCATACATGTAGTCACGTAGATAAAAGGTAATGGATTATTATTAGTCACGGAATACAGACAGGCCAGTTTTGAATTCAGAAACAAGAGTTTCAGGCGAAAGGTGTGGCTTTTCCTCTTTGCCCCGTCGCTGACATATTTCTGCTGGCCTTTTTCTTTTTGCCCCGTCCGACCTTGATATCGTCCAAACGTGGTGGAAAAGGACGTTCAACTCACAAACACCCCCCCCCCCACCCATCCAACCACCCAATCGCTGATATCACCCGTATTTGGTGAGGGGAAAAAAACAGCAACAAACAACAACAAAACCCGAACATACTAATGGGACTGGTAGCCGGAATGCTACGTATATCAACTGTAGAATGGTGAGCGTGGTCTGTGAGAGACAAAGTGGCGTAACCTGGGTAGGGTATGGCGTGACGAGTACCTGTCGGTCAGGTGAGTGGTAGGTATGTAGCTGACAGGTGAGCTATACACCTGTGCACGTGCCGCATGTATATAATTGGCAGGGGTCAGGGACAAGTTCACTCTGCGATGCTCGTGTGTCGCGAATTTTCCACAGTGGAGAAAATTTTCAACGAAACGTAAATCAGTAGTGACCGTCTGTCCTCACCACAGATACGATAGATGTACCAGTCTTCGGACTCTGTCAAGGTGTGCCACACAGACAGAAGCCTGGCTGGTAGGTTGTTTGGGGTTGTATCATTCTTTTCCTTGATATAAGGGTGATCGATATCGAAGACGGGTGTGACCATGGCTACCCCCACATGATCGTTACCTAATCGTTTGAACCGCCCAGAACTGAAAAAGAAAAGAATCTTTCTTTGTGTAAAATTTGAGAAACTGAATGGCAGGGCTTAAAATCTTCCACTTGTTGGCGGATTTCCACCTGTGGTTAAACATGTTCCTTCCCCAAGAAAGTGTGTTTCCTCTTGAAGCACTAAAATCATCCCGAAACACCAGCTTGTACAGATCGTAGTCTAACTCTAACAATGTGCATCCAAACAAAGTCTTTCCTCATCTGAAGCATTTAATTTATATCAAACAGCACTAAATTGTACATATTTTAATCTAATTAAAACTTGACTGAAATTCCGGGGGAGCTTGCCCCCCCCCCCCCCCAGGCACCCCTAGCATAACGCGAATGCTTTGCAGACACGTGTTCGTGACGTTGCCACTTCATCACTACATGCTACACACTTTTCCTTCTGTCGGATCATGGACCATCATTAGCTCTGTCTGAACGAAAGGAAGCGAAGCTCTTCTTTCGACTGCAATTTCCGTACCGTCGTCAGTTGTGAAAGTTACAACTGACACCGCACAAGACTGAACAAAACAAACATCACCTTCGTTCAGACACTTTGTCAAGACTGTACATGCTTTATTTATTTTATTTATTATTGTGTCCCAGCACCACGAGATGTAAAACAAGCAGTGAGCGAGGACCGGAATGTCCGGTACCATCACCCATCGGCCTTGGAACCGAAACCAGTTTGTTTCCATCAGTCATAATCCATCACACACCACTTCCTCAGTTCCTGGTTTGAACACCTGACAGTAACTACTTTTCCTTAGTACCCCATGCTAGGCTGGGTAAACATTACGGCAACGTTTGCATTCACACGCTTGCCACTCCGCGGTCACTCATCGCTACACGAGCCTCATCTTCCTCGTCATAGTCTGTCAACGTCTTCAGCTCACGTGGCATTACGTCACTTCCTGCCACGCCGTCAGTTCCAGAGACTCGAGCGTGTATGCCGGGTGCCGGGCGGAGGGTGTGGGTGAAGGAGGGGATGGGGGAGGATTTGGTCAGACACCTGCTGGGTGGGGGAGGGGGGGGGGTCAATTAATCAATTTTCTCCAGAGCATTGTGGCGACCTGGCAGGTGCCGCGTGGGGTGAGGGGGGAGGGAGTGGGTAGGTCAGACACCCCGGGATGTGGAGGTCTGCTGACGACCTCCCACAACTTTTGTATACGCTTGGATGCAAATCTCCGGTCATAATGACCTGTCATAGAGAACCTATACTGACTGACGTGTCTTCCTTCGAGACTGTGAATGTGATCAGTATTGGGTCACGGTCTTGCACGCCGGGGTCCCTTCCATGTTGAAATTTTTATCGACGCTGCGCTCAACTATTTCAGTATCGCTCCTACCACGAGAACCACAGCAAAGAGTCATGAAACACACAAAAATAAAAGTAAAAGTTGTTGTTTTTGTTGTTTTGTTTTGGGGGGTTTGTTGTTGTTGTTGTTTCTTTATTGCTGTTGGTTGGTTCTTAGTTTGTTTTTGTTTCAAGTTTTGTGTGGTTTTGTTGTTGTTGTATTTGGGGGGGTATTGTCTTTGTTCACTTTTTCTTTTTAGTTGTGTTTTGTTTTGTTTTTGTTGTTGTTTTTGTTTGGTTGGGTTTTTATGTTTGTTTGTTGTCAGGTGTTGTTTTTTGTTTTGTTTTGTTTTGTTTTTTTCTTGTTTTTATTTTTAGTTGGGGGGAGGGCTGTATTTATGGGGGGGGGGAGGGCTGTATTTATGGGGGGGGGGAGGGCTGTATTTATGGGGGGGGGGAGGGCTGTATTTATGGGGGGGGGGAGGGCTGTATTTATGGGGGGGGGGAGGGCTGTATTTATGGGGGGGGGGAGGGCTGTATTTATGGGGGGGGGGAGGGCTGTATTTATGGGTTTCTTGCTTTGTTTCAGTTTGTTTTACGGCAATAGATCCAAATGAAGGTCAGTGTCTGAGAAACAGGTTGCTCGTTTGCAACAAAGGCCAAACGTCCCGCCGGCGATCTGGACATGATGAACACGGCCACTGTCACGAGCACAAGTCTTGTCGGGGTACGTCACCAGACACATGCCAGCCTATGCAAGTAGCATCACACAGTGCACTGACTGACGACGGAAACATGCAAACACAACGCGGTGGGGTCCGGAGGTGACAGGGGAGATGCCAAACGAGTGGGGGGGGGGGAGGAGGGCATAGAGTAGTCTGCCGGCGAAAGAAGGAGTCGGGGGGGGGGGGAGGAGGGGGGCAAGGAGAGATATAAGCGTGCATTACTATAATTAGATTAAGTGCACTAGTCGTGTAGCGCGCCGCGTGCAGCAGCCGATGAGATGCCCGATAACGCTGCTGGACAGCGGCCCACTTGATGACCGTAACGATGATGACAGCAATGATTGGACAGACGAGAGATGACGATAAGCAACATGTGTCCCGTGACTGACACGGCAGACGCCCTGACTGGGCTGCTGGACACCAGAACTGATGACGCTGGACACCAGAACTGATGACGCTGGACACCAGAACTGATGACGCTGCCAGCGTGTGACGATGTGAAGTTATCACGTCAGTCTTCAAGCAGACTATGGTATCTCTCGTCTAGAGAAGTGCTTAAAAAATTAATAGGGTGGGTGTTTGGGAGTTTAACGTCCTTTTCCACCACATAGGGTGATATCAAAGACGGGGCAACGATGAAAAAGCCAGCACAAATATTTGGCCCCAGCCGGGATCGAACTTATGACCCGAGCATTAGAAGTCCAACGCTCTACCATTCGACCACCCCGGCTCCCCCTTAAAAATTAATAATAATAATAATAATAATAATAAAAACTAAGACGTGATTGGCTGGTTGGTGGTTGGTTGTTTCGTTCGTTCGTTGTGAGCATAACGTCCTTTTCCAGCACATAAGGGTGATGTCAAAGAAATGTATGAAAATCTTGAGTCAGCACAGTTTTTGTACCCAAGCGGGACTCGAACCCAAGACCTACGCACTGACAGCTCCGACGCTCCACCAGTTCGGCTAACCCGAGTAAGACTGAAAGAAGAGAACGAAAGACGATCATTGGTGGCTTCGACTGAAAAAAATCACCATCGTTTAGGTAAACACTGTAATTGTGTGCGTTAGTCTGAATGACAAATTCTCAAACAAAGATGCCTCTAGACTCACTTACAAGTACTGGAGATCATAAACTAATAAAACTATATTTTTAGAGACTAAATTCGCATCAAAACGTAGTCTGCTTTGCTTTGCTTTTTTTTTTTTTTTTTTCATTCATCTCTGGGTCTTTGCCATACGCAGTTTTTCTCCTCGGATGGCTGCTGGGGAGCCGGGGTGGCCGGATGGTAGAGCGTTGGACTTTCAGTGCTCGGGTCGTGAGTTCGAATCCCGGCTGGGGCCAAATATTTGTGCTGGTCTTTTTCTCGTTGCCCCGTCTTTGATATCACCCTTATGTGGTGGAAAAGGACGTTAAACTCCCAAACACCCACCCACCCACTCTCGGATGGCTGTAGTTAAATAAACTAATAGTCAACAGTACAAGAGAAATGGCAAGTTGAGAAACTGCAGCTCTCTCTCTCTCTCTCTCTCTCTCTCTCTCTCGTTTATGAGGAACGATAAATAGGCGGCGATAACCCCAGGAGAAAAATGCTATCAAGGGAGGTTATAAGGGCCCAGGGGTCGCAACTCGACACCGCGGCTGGTTCTCTGATCTCTCACGTTGATAGCCACACATCGAGTCTCCTACACTACACGCCTCACACGTCACTGTGACACGTCATGCACGACGAAGGACGACGAAAAAATGAAAATTAAACATTCTTTTTCCTGCCCTACTTTGCTTGTGTGCTTTTTGGCTCACTTGTGTAACAAAGTGAGTCTATGTAATAACCCTCCGTCGTCTGTCTGTGTGTCTGTGTGTGTGTGTGTGTGTGTGTGTGTGTGTCTGTCTGTCTGTCTGTCTGTGTGTCTGTCTGTGTGTCCGCAGTAAACCTTAACATTGGCATTTTCTCAGAAACAATGTGCAGCAGAGGCACCAAAGTTGGCAAGCTGATAGACAGCCACAAGACCTTTCAAAGCATATTTTAGTGATTGACCTTGACACAAGGTCAAGGTCACTAAAGCTGTCTGTTGTGTGGAGGGGAGGGGTGAGGCGGAGAGAGCAAAGTTGTTTATAATGTTCGTTAAGTTGCATTTTCTTCAGCTCATAATGGTGTGCGTGCGTGCGCGTGTGCGTGTGCGTGTGCGTGTGCGTGTGCGTGCGTGTGTGTGTGTGTGTGTGTGTGTGTGTGTGCGTGGAAGGATGGGGAGAAGGGGCGGGGGGGGGGGGGGCAAAGATGATCAGAATAAAATCAACACTGACATGCCAAACACTGAAACGATTTTTAACGACATGTATTCATGTAACTGCTTTTCCAGGCAATCAATACCAAAACCACTTCTCTACACATCAAATCAAAGCAACGTGCTCTCTGTTCAAATTCCTGGCTGCACACACGAACGTCATCAAAGACATCACTCACCTCTTGGTCTGAAGTGGCCTTGATTAGCACCTGGGGCCAAGCGGCCATCTTATCACGCCAATAACGATAACTCTGCGTGATGCAAGGGGAGGTAATTAAGTAATCAGACGGAGGCGACATTGAGACAAGATGGCCGTGAGTAGGATGTGTAAGATGTGAAGTAGGGATCTGCTGCTGGCTGCCGATTGGTGCACGATTGGTTGGGGTGCTGATATCAGGAACCATGCAGATGGAATAATGAGCGTGTGGTGTGAACCAGCGGACAATTTTGATAACACGAGACACTTCGGTAGCTTATAAATCTGAAACACTGTCGCAGAGTGCTTTTCCGTGTTTGAGTACCAGGCTATTGTTTCTGGGCGTTCACTTTAGTACTATGTTTCACCAAGTTTGGTTAATTCGTGGGTAACCGTATGTGGTGGAAAAGGACGTTAAACCCCAAACACCCACCCACCCACCCTCCGGCGTAGGTAACCAAGTTGATTATTCTCGGTAACCATGTCGTCCGATTTCCCAGTGCCAGTGACCATGAATAACCATGTTGTCTTTTCCAAGGATACACACTGACTGACTGGGGTGGGGGGTAGTGGTGTGTGTGTGTGTGTGTGTGTGTGTGTGTGTGTGTGTGTGTGTGTGTGTGTGTGTGTGTGTGTGTGTGTGTTGGGGGGTGGGTGGAAGTAGTTGTATGTGTGTGTGGGGTGGGGGATAGTGGTGTGGGGGGAGGGGGGTGGTGTGTGTGTGTGTGTGTGTGTGTGTGTGTGTGTGTGTGTGTGTGTGTGTGGTCGTGTACCATAACTGGCTGACGGATGTCCGAATCGCACAGCGGGCCAGGCCAGAGCGGGACTGAGTGACATTTACATGGTCATGAATCTCGCTCACTCCGCCTCCTAACTCACCCCAACATCCCAAACTCTCCTTTGACGACCCCGGCACGTCTTGGAAGCGACATTCATTGCCGACTTATCGAGAACCGAGTGAAAAGGTATCACTCAGCTTAGACCGTCACATCATCAGGCGGCACGTTTCTGTTCGACAGGTTCGTTTGTCTGGAACAAAGTGGCAGATACTGGTTTTCAATGAAGTAAGCTTCCGATTTGATTGTTCGCGGTGCAACACAGAAACATTCAGTCGGACGAGTTGCCATTTTTGCTTTTCTCGATCACACTGATGAGTTTGCATGGTTAGGCAGTCGAGCCGGCGGTGGGCTGTCATATGCTCGGGATGTGAGTTCGAATCCCCAGCTGGGAGCCAATCATTTTGTGCTGTTTTTTTTTTTCCCCTCGTTGAAATCTCGTTTGTGTGGTGAGAAAGGACGCTTAACACTGAAACAAACAAAGAAACAAACCTGAACTGGACAGCACCGGCAGCTAATCTGCAATATTTTGCGACTGCTAATTTCTCCCAGTTCAGTTTACGCTGCGGCTGAAGGACAGTCGATACTGACTGACATCCGTGCTTTATAATTCGTCAAATGATTACACTGGTACCATAACCCGCTCAGTTTAAGCAATTATATCAGTGATACTGCATGTACCGTTTTCTTGTCAAAGTATTTCTGCTGACTCAGTGACTAAATAAATAGTTATATCAGTGTGTGAAAAAAGCGTCCGAGCATGCAACCGACACAGCCTGGATGTGGGAATCAGTGATGAGCGGCAAGTGTGACAAATGAAACATGTTGAAGGCGGTCTCTGCACGCGCCATAAAATTGTTGGATCGCATGAGCATCGCTGGCCTCCCTTTGAACGGCGATTAAAAACCTTTCCAATCGGTTGGAGGCGAGACCGCGGGAAATGTACGATGACCGGTTCCTCCCTGACAGCCTGGGTACAAGCCGTGGACTAGTGGGTTCATGAAAACCGCAACCGGATACAAGTGAACTTCTTGAGCACCAGTAAATTTCCTTCCGTTTCTTTTTGTTTCCTCTACTTTCTTTTCCTTACTTGCAAGTTTTCAAAATTTGATCACTAGTGTTTCCGACTTGGTGTCGAACGAGAAAAAAAAAAAGGAAACTGATGAAATTTGTTGCTATAATCGTTATCATCATCATTATTTCCTTTGTCAGCACGATGCAGTGGCGTTTCAGGCACAAGCCTACGACAAAACAAAATGAAGTTAAACTGAATTGTACTGGAGCAACCGGCCCCCGTAGTGTAGTGGTTAGCACTTCGGGCCATGGACCGGGAGACCCGGGTTCGAGTCCCAGCCGAGGCAAGCAGGATTTTTCCTACCTACGTCGGCTCCTACCCAGAGCGGGTGTGCTATGGGCCATGGGGAGGCTGTTGCCACACAGCCGAGATTCACCCATTTCACGGGTGCGACTTTGGGGGTGCTTCCCTTGGTATGACACGTCTTATGATGTGGATGATTACACGGCCGGCACCGCAGGTGCCGTAGTTCCCGGGCCTGGTTAATGCCGGGATATTTATGACAGGAAGCGTGGAATGCGGCCCTGTCCCGCAGTCCCAAACCACACCGACCTCCATAGCATCATCTTACCATCATCCTCATCTCCATCATCATGCATAACAAAAATTGCGCCAGCTTCCGAGCCCTCCGTGGATTCCACCCATTACCAGGGAGGAACACCATTGGAGCCGGCAAAGAGTTGTGGCAGCAAAAAAAAAAAAATTGTTCTGGAGCTTCTAAAGCAAACTGTCAGTACCGGAGTGTGTATACGAAGTATCCTCAAGTGTGCTTATAAGGTCTATTTATCTATGAAACAGTTTCATCGTGAGAACAACGCTTTGCGGTTCTCACCACGCCAGTTTCCCGGTAGTATACTGACGGTTCAATCTGTTCAAGTTATTGTCATGAGAAATCCATTCCCAGGTTATCCTTCACAGAGACTGACGCGGGGACTTGGAAAATATACTTTCTCAGCATGAGAGGCCATCCGATATGAACAGACCTAAATTCCGTGTAAGCATTACTTCACCATTTCGCAAGACAAGAATTCCCTCATCCACTGCTGCGGGTTAAGCATGTTACTTTTCAAAACAAACTGGTTTCCTTGCCACAACACGAAAGTAAACGATCCGAGCAGTGGTCATTGACTATTTCCCACCCTAACGATACATGCAGCGTGCAGACCTGACGGTAGTCCTATTAGTAGCCCCGACACATCAAAGCCAACAACTTGGCGACCTCTCGCGAGCGAGTGAAGATCAGCAGGACATTCATCTCCCACGGGGAGGTCCGATCTCTCAGTGTTCCAGCAGCCGCTCCATACAGACACATGGCTGTTTTTCCTGACCACTCAGGCATGGACACGCGTCACGCATCACTGGCTCGCAAGATCTTGGCGTGACGTAAGTTTGCATCTGCTGGTTGGTGCGATGGACCTGCAACCGGCCACGTAAAAAAAAAAAATTAAAAAGGCAGCCTTTAATAACGTAACGTTTGGTGTGTGGTTAGTTTACGATGTCAGTGGAACAGCAGCCGAAGTGGCAGGCGGCTGGAGTTGCTCTTTTTTCTCTCTCTTTTTTTCTTTTTTTTTTTTCCTCTTTTTTTTTTTTTTTTTCCCCTGCGGTAAGAGGCACCGAGGCCGAGGAAAGCACGAGAGAGTCCCCCACCCCCACCCCCACCCCCGCACGCACACACACACACACACACACACACACACACACACACACACACACACACACACACACACACACACACACACACACGCACGCACGCACGCACGCACGCACACACACACACACACACACTCCGGCCCAAATAACTAGGGTATAAGATTCAAGACCCGATCACACCTGTGTCCAAACATCTTGCCAACCGCCGGCGTTACATGCCTGTAATCAGTATGTCAAATTTTATCAGACACTGTGCCAGAAAACTGTTTTCTATTCAGTTTAAAGAATAAAACAAATAAACAAGTCCACACCACACAGTATACTTACTTACCCTCCTCCGCATGCACCCCCCCCCCCCCCCCCCGCTTCCTTCTTTTCCCAACCCCGACTAACCCCCAAGATTACAGAACACTATCCGTGTGAAATCTTTACCGATGACCACGAGGTGTGGTAATGTTGTTACAACCTCAAGGCACCCAGTTGTCTCCCCCTACTGAGACTCTTCAGGAGGGGCCGGAGTGAGAGAGAGAGAGAGAGAGAGAGAGAGAGATGTGACAAAATTTACGAAATCTGCGTGAAATCACATCCGCGTGCTGTATGCGCATGTAGAGATGTTCTGTCGCGCGGAAAATGTGATTTTGGAAGCGTGAGAATGCCACGTTACATGGTTAGTGCCAGGAACTATAACCCCCTCTGGTGGTGAGATTGAGTGTCTGTGTGTGGGGGGGGGGGGGGGGGAGGTATTCTTCACAAACGGAGAGCCAGACGACTTATGATTCAGTGGGGTTTTTTTTCTTTTTGTTTTCTTCTTTTCTCCCCCCCCCCTCCCACCCCCAAGGCATTTCTTGTTAAATTTCCATTTTACCGTGTTTCAAATTTCTCGTAAATGTTAAGTGCTGGCAGTTTCAGTTGTTTCGTCTGTTTGTCTTTTCTAATTTAGATGTTTACCTAACAAACTTATTTCAGATGTTTTGTTTGGGTTGAGTTGGGTTGGGTTGGGTTTGGTTTTGGCTTCTTTTTTTTTTTCTTTTTTTTTTGGGGGGGGGGGGCGGTTTTGTTTTCTCTGTGTGTTTTTGTTGTTGTTTTTTTGCTCGGGGTTTTTTGGTTGTTGTTGTTGTTGTTGTTTGTTTTTGTTTTTTGTTTGTTTGTTTGTTTTGGGGGGTTGGTTGTTTTTGTTTTGTTTCTTGTTTGTTCTTGTTTTTGTTTTAGTTTCGTTGTTGTTTTTGTTCTGTTGTCGTCGTTCTCTGGGGAGGGGGTGTGGCGGGGGGAGGGAGAGTGGAGGGAGCACTCATTATACATGTGTATATATACCGCTGTTAGCTTCTCTGTCGGATAAAATGTATTGTGCTTTGTGCAACACACAAAGGCAACGCCTCCCCTGCCAGGCGGAAAGGCATCGTAACTGTCCGCAGGAGAAAAATATACGGTTTGGAAGCTGAAGGAGAATTTTCTGCTCCGACAAAAAAAAAGTGCTGCGCGCACTCAAGCCTTTTTGCTCTCCCCCCTCCCCCCCCCCCCCCCCCCACCCCCAAGGCATTTCTTGTTAAATTTCCATTTTACCGTGTTTCAAATTTCTCGTAAATGTTAAGTGCTGGCAGTTTCAGTTGTTTCGTCTGTTTGTCTTTTCTAATTTAGATGTTTACCTAACAAACTTATTTCAGATGCGGGCTGATGGAGAGCGGTGACTGAACTCTTGTGATGTTTCACCGTAAAACTAATAGGCCATAAAGATAACTATTTGTGAATAATGATCGCGCAAAATTACAAACTAGCCTCTCTCTCTCTCTCTCTCTCTCTCTCCCTCTCTCTCTCTCTCTCTCTCTCTCTCTCTCTCTCTCTCTCGCGCGCGCGCGCGCGCGCGCGCACGCGTTGTTGACCTTGATATGTTTGTACAGAGTACCTAAGGCTCATGACACAAGAACCAACATGGAATAAAACATGAAAAACAGCTCAAAACACGCTCCGAACCAAATAGGGCTGTGGCAACCCTGTTCCGGGTACGTCGCTTCTCTAAGTCCCTACGACGACGCCCAAATCGGGCTAACCGAGACCGAGCCGAGCTTAGTGATACCTAAGAAGAAAAAAAAATAAAAATACTCGGTGACAAGGAAAGTGTACAGTTGCGAACAACTCTGAGGTTCCCGTGTTGTTCCACAGTGTGCACAAAAGCGGTGAAAACTGTCGCATTCACCAGCACAGTACACATGTTCAGCCTGTTGAGAGATTATTGCCTGCATGAGTTGTCCCCCGTGCATACACAGACTGACCCGCAGCATGCATTTTTCGAAGCAGCTTTGTGCTCTGCCACGAAAAATGCGTGCTTGTTGCGACAAAGGATACTGACAACTCATCAGGCAATAATCTCTAAACAGGCTGAAAATGTACTGTGCTGGTGAATGCGACAGTTTTCACCGCTTCTGTGCACACTGTGAAATTACATGGGGACCTCAAAGTTGTTCGCAACTGTCCACTTTCCTTGTCACCGAGTATTTTGGGGTTTGTTTTTTTTGTTTTTTTTTTCCTTTTTAGGTATCACTTAGCTCGGCTCTGTCTCGGTTAGCCCGATTTGGGCGTCGGCGGAGGGGTGTAGAGAAGCGACGGACCCGGAACAGGGTTGGGGCTGAGGCCGCGTGTCACACGAGAAACGCGGAAAACATCATGTTCGCTGTTTGTCTGGACTAAAAACAGTCCCGTTTGACCTCAGCCTAATTGACCCGCTGCCTACAAAACAATACTTTATTCAATGTACGTCAATCTTTCTCGCAAAACCCCTTCTTATTTGGCCGTGTTACAACTTCAGTGGCGGCAGCATGAAGAGTTATAGATACGAATTTAGTCTGCATTCTAAACATAACGAGAGCATAGGAGACGGACTGAAAACAAAGATTTATTCACACGTCTGTCACAATGAAACTCGCGTGATACCGGGCCCTGCATGCCGAATATGCCGCGCGTGTTTTTCTCCTTCCCCGCTGCCACAAATCTCCCTCTCGCATCAGATCTGACTGCCGCCATCTTGTTGTGCAGTTGACGCGAAACGCACTTTGTTACTGTGGGTTGTTTATTACAAAATGAGGGGTCGGGAACTGTAAACATTTAATGCCTCGTAGCGGACACATAAAGAGGCCGACAGGAACGGTTTTTAGTTGCCATCCCATCAGGAAAACTGAGCAGACGCTTGCGGCGAAACCAAGAAACTGGAGTTGCCTCTGATTCATCAGTCCTAAACTGAAATGTTGCAATATTTTCTTTTATTCAACCTAAACAGATCAGTGAGCCTAACACTGAATTTTACAGATTGCGCCTTTTAATGAAGTGTTCAAAGACTAACTGACGTTGCTGGGGTGTACTGACAAGACTTAAATTGACACTGGGAAATTACACTGCTATCAGTCTGCTGGGTAGAAGTCGAAAGTTCTCAGACTACGCATTTTTAGGTACACGTATGAACACAACGTTTTAATGATCCATTTAGATGTAGACATTTAGAGTGCCAGGCGTTACTATTACAACTTTTGGATGGTGCGGCCTACCAAAACAACTATGCATTGCGGAGACTCCATTGGGAGAAGCATGCGATTTTCATGCTCGTAACGGTTACAAGAACATCAGAATTGTTTATGGCCCAGTTCATACTATCTGCCTCGTTGATACTATCCGCCTCATGCACTGACCCCACCCCCCCCCCCCTCCTCCACCACTACCACCCCCCCCCCCCCACTCCATCGTGTCCTTCAGAAAAGGGTCTAAGGGTTCTAACCCAAGTCAGTTATGAGTGATGCCTTGAGTCACGAGTTTAGTCCCTTGCGTTCTTGGACGTTTCTTCGTCACGTTCAACTTCCAAGTTCCTGGTAAGAATTCTAGATCTTGCACTTTGCCGATCGTCAAAACGTGCGTGGCAATCAGCGTAGTGCCTTTCCTACGGCGCACGGTTTGTTTGTCCGCCAGCAGCCGCGAGGTATTGTGGATGGCCGGTGTAACAGGCCGGAGTATACCCCTGGCTACTTTATTCCCTCGGGTATAAAGTAGCCTAGGCCGGTTCAACCCCCTGGGTATAGATCAGCCCAGGCCGGATTCAGAGTACACCCCGGGGTATAGTCTGGGCTAGGCCAGTTTATACGGGGGGATAGTCTGGGCTAGGCCAGTTTATACGGGGGGGGGGGATAGTCTGGGCTAGGCCAGTTTATACGGGGGGATAGCCTCTGGGCTAGGCCAGTTTATACGGGGGGATAGTCTGGGTTAGGCCAGTTTATACGGGGGTATACTCCAGGCGGGGTATAATCTGGACTGCTACACCGGCATGTGATACGCAAGGTCACTGAGTCGGTCACAGCACTGTGACGTCGGAAACAGCTTTATACTGCACAACTTTTAATAAGGGTTACCAAAAGCACTGTACACAAACGATAAGCAGTAGTGATAACAATTATAATACATATATTTTGTCGGGGCATCTTTCTGCTTCACATTTTAGGCACTGCTCACAAAGTTTCTCTTCTTGCTGCAACTGATGATGTGAAGGTCCCTTGATAGTAGCGCGCTAAGGGACAAAACCCACATCAGATGTTCGATTACCGAACTCCAGTTTCGTCCCCTGGCATAACGGGTAAAGATGGAAGGGAAGTAACCTGTGATTTGAGTTAGCCTTGGTGGCGCAGCGGTACCACAAGCCTGTCTACAGGAAAGGGGTAGAGTAGTCCTTGGGAAAGGGTTATCCCACGGCCCGGCGGCTCAGTTCAGGACACAGACGCCTATTGATTTACGCACTGTTTGATCTACAAACACGTAGCGGTCTGCATCACAGATTTCACAAAAGACAGGCCAGATTCCACCCTCGGCCCTTACACTGACACCAGATGAACACAAAAAAGCAAAAAAAAGGGCACCTTTCCCAATTCATTTCCAAGATAGCATCACTCTCCACTGCCCACCCCCTCACAGCTCACAGCAGACAGCAGTCCAAGGGACATAACTGCACATGTTGTTTACATGTCAACAAGCCGACAACGAGGCTGCCACCATTCTCATTCTCTCACCTAAAAATACACCAAACATGCACCTTTCCACCCACAACAATGAAAAACCCTTCACTCAATTCCACTCTCCAAAAAAAAATTTCAAAAGTGAAATTTCAATACTATATGCAACTTTTTGCGCAATTCTATTGGGCACCTGTGTCCTTCACGGGTAGCCCACCAGCAGTCTTTGCTTCTCGTGTTGTGTCCCTTCTTGCTGGGCGTTCTGAGGTTAGCCCCGATGGCTTAAGTGTATCGAAAAGCCCGCTGATGGCTTAAGTGTATCGAAAAGCCCGCTGAGGCTACGAGTAGGAATACAGATGACGGTTTGGTACGGATCAAGTGGACTTGCCCACAACTGTGACAAATATGCAAGTGAAAACGTCAAATCAAAACATCGGCCAGCGTGATTTAGTCTTAGTTTTGCACGGTTTGGCTCGTCACAGGATGGTGTGGGCTTGGTCTGGCTTGTCAGTTTTTGTTTCAGTGCAGTATGGTCAGTTTCATATGCCGGTTTTGGTTTTGATTTGGACTTTGGATGTGAGGCACGGTTTGCCGTTTCCAGTGTCTCGCTTCATATTACCAGCTTCTCACGAGGACACCGGTGAGATGTACCGTGACGTAATTGTAACCGGCAAGCCCCCCCCCCCCCCCAAAAAAAAACCCCAACAAACCAACAACAACTACAAACAAACAAACAAACGTAAAGGTCAGATTTGACAAAGAAAGAATCATTTAAGCGGCTCAAGTGGTAGTGTTTCCTGATTTCCTCTATACAGTATCTACATGTACAATATACAAGACGCGCATTACTATCCTGAGGGCGGACTCGGCGTGCGGTATACGCCAGTTACATGTTGGCCGTTAGCTCCTCGAGAAGTCAATGTATATATCAGCCAAAGGTCGTGAACAGGTGCAACAATGCCTTTGTAAATGGTGCCGGCTGCACTGACAACAATTTCCGACCCCTCCTCCCCAACCCCCCCCCCCCCCCCCTTCCGACCCCCACCTCTCTCTCTCTCTCTCTCTGAAATGTGTTCGTTTCATGACTCACAGTCTCGTTCTGTTCGTCTTTATGTTTGTCTTTTTCACGACTGAGTTACTGGTCTAGAGCCGGTTTCTCTAGCTTTGTTTTAATTCCAGTGTTTCTTTTCCTCCTCAGTTTGTCTCTCGTTTGTTTTGTGTTTGTCTTTACTTTCAGCGAAGTTAGTAGCTGGAAGGAACCGCCGGCTCCAATCAGCTCACTGGTCGGCCACGAGTTGCATAAAGTTGAAACTCAGTTCAACAAAATGCATGTGCAATACTCAGTCTAGAATCAGTGAAGGGAAGGAAGATAGACGGCCATACACTGCCTAACTGTTAAAGTACAACGGCGGATTAACTTTCAATCAAAGGTCGGTTCGTTCACGCGCCCCTGACTGAAATCGAGCGAGTTGAATCATGGTGGACGGAAAGTGTCCTCCCCGGCATCAGGTGTCGTCTGACAGACGGCTGATCAAATGTCATATGATCACGTGTCTTATGCTGTAACTCAGTGTCGTCAGTTTCCACCCGTTCGGCGTTCTGAGTCAGTCGCAAAACTGACTGAAACGTCGGCGGCGATGAAAGAATAAATTAAGGGTCATCTTCCATGACTGATTCCCCCATCGATGAGTGCATCCTTGCCGTTGGAGATGGGGCTTGCGTGTCTCCATGACCCCGAGAGCTATGCTGGCGGGAGATTCGTCTCCTGGTAGGGCCACCCATGCTGGACAGGTCGAAGGGTAGAGGCCAGACGAAGCGCACTCACTGGTCCTCCAGGTTGGGGGTTTGAGTAGGGCTAACAACCCAACTCTTTAAAAAAAAAAAACTGTTACAGAAACTACAACCACAGATCTACAACGCAACTTGGTCCAGGAAGAGTCCTCTCTAGTAGAGCCCATGACGCGAGCTGGTGAAAGCCCTCGGGAAGCCAGTGCGCCGACTACTCTTCTGACGGCCAAGACCAAAGCCAGGATAGGGACCTGGAACATCCGAACCCTATACGAAACAGGAAAGACAGCACAAGTGAGTCAAGAAATGCATAGATACGATCTGAAGCTGCTCGGCCTATGTGAGACAAGATGGACAGGAACAGGACGCACACGACTCACCTCCGGAGACACCATCCTCTACTCCGGACACGAAGACGGCCAGCCACACATGCATGGAGTAGCGTTGCTGATGACACCTGAAGCAACACAAGCACTATTGTCCTGGGAACCAGTGTCACCAAGGATCCTGAGCGCCAGATTCAATTCCAAGGGCAGGAAAGTCACCATCCTCCAGTGCTACGCCCCCACCAACGTGGCGGACGAGGAAGAAAAGGAGAACTTCTACGAGCAGCTCCAAGCCATCCTGGACAAAGCACCGAGAAGAGACCTGAAGATCCTCATGGGAGACCTCAACGCCAAAGTGGGCACCGACAACACAGACAGAGAACTCATCATGGGCAAACACGGAACAGGGACACAGAACGAGAACGGAGAGCTCTTCACAGAATTCTGCACCACCAACGACCTGGTCATCGGAGGCACCATCTTCCCGCACAAGACCATCCACAAAACCACCTGGACATCACCGGACGGAAGAACTGTAAACCAGATCGACCACATCACCATCGGCAGAAAGTGGCGAAGAAGCTTGCTGGACGTCCGAGCAAAGCGGGGAGCTGATGCAGCCTCAGACCATCACCTCGTCATTGCAGCGATCAAGATCAAGCTGAAGGCCTACAGAGACCAGGCGGACAGACCATCTCACAAGTACAACGTGCACAGTCTGAAGGAGAGCGTCAAGACCAACGCCTTCAGGTGTGAGCTGAGGAACAGATTCAGCGCTCTTGACACACTACCTGAAGAGACAATCGAGGAGCACTGGCATGACCTGCAAGAAACCTGGACAGCAACATGCAAGAAAGTGCTGGGAAAGAAGACGAGACAACACAAAGAGTGGCTTACATCTGACACCTGGGACCTCATCACAGAGAGGAAACGCCTGAAAGACCTGATCAACCACACTGACGACCAAGACGACAAGCGCGACCTGCAGGCTCAATACTGGGACGTCAACCGGCAGGTCAAGAGGAGCGCAAGGAACGACAAGAGGAACTTCATCAACGACCTCACAGAAGAAGCAGAAACAGCAGCAGGACAACGGAACATGAAACGGCTCTACGAAATAACAAGGACACTCTCTGGGAAAAATAACAACCCCACCAGACCAGTCAAAGACAAGAACGGACAAATCATCACCAAAGAGGAAGACCAAAGGACAAGGTGGGCTGAACACTTCAAGGAAACGCTCAACAGGCCTCCACCACCAGTCCCACCAGACATACCACCGGCAGCCCAGCTACTCGACATCAGCACCAACCCCCCTACCAAGACCGAGATCATCAAAGCCATCAAGTCCCTCAAGTCTGGCAAAGCAGCAGGCCCCGACGGCATACCACCAGAAGCCCTCAAGGCCGACATCCAGACCTCCACCGACATGCTGCACCCGCTCCTGAGGAAGATCTGGGAGAACGAGAGCGTGCCACAAGACTGGAAGAAGGGACACCTGGTAAAGCTGCCAAAGAAAGGGGACCTCTCATCCTGTAGCAACTGGCGAGGCATCATGCTCCTGTCCATACCAGGGAAGGTTCTCACCAGGATCATCCTGGAGAGGCTGAAGACCGCGCTGGACAAGACACTCCGGGAGGAACAGGCAGGATTCCGCAACGACCGATCCTGCACTGATCACATAGCCACGATGAGGATCATCATCGAGCAGTCCCTGGAGTGGCAGACCCCTCTGTACAGCACCTTCGTTGACTTCCAGAAGGCGTTCGACAGTGTTGACAGGGAGGTCATCTGGAAGCTGATGTCTCACTACGGTTTTCCACCAAAGTTTGTCAACATCATCCGACAGCTGTACGAAGATGCCACCTGCCAGGTAATCCACGACGGGAAACTGACAGAGCCATTCACAGTACGGACCGGTGTTCGTCAAGGCTGCATCCTCTCACCCACAATCTTCCTGATGGTGGTCGACTGGGTCATGAGGCAAGCCACCGACGGCAAGAGGACAGGGATCCAGTGGAACTTAAGCAAACAGCTCGAGGACCTGGATTTCGCGGATGACATCGCCCTCCTCTCCCACAAACAACAAGATGCGCAGGAGAAGCTGAACAGAGTCGCCGAAGAAGCTGAGAAGACCGGCCTCAAGATCAACATCAGCAAGACCGAAGTCATGAGAGTCAACCACAAACAGCACAACCCCATCCGGCTGCACCAGGAAGACATCAAAGAGGTGGACAAGTTCGTCTACCTCGGCAGCGTTGTCAGCAAGGATGGAGGAACGGACGAGGACATCAAGAGCCGCACCAACAAAGCCAGACATGCCTTTCGCACTCTACGCCCCATCTGGAGATCCACAGCCCTATCCCTGCGAAACAAGATCCGGATCTTCAACTCAAATGTGAAGTCGGTCCTACTCTATGGCTCGGAGACATGGCGCACCACCAAGACAAGCTCCCACAGGCTGCAAACCTTCATCAACAGATGCCTCCGCAACATTCTCAACATCAGATACCCACTGGTGATCACCAACCAAGACCTCTGGGAGGGAACAAGACAGGTCCCCATCGAGCAGGAGATCAAGAAAAGGAAATGGGGATGGATCGGACACACTCTGCGAAAATCAACATCAAATGTCACCAGGCAGTCCCTTGACTGGAACCCCCAGGGAAAGCGCAAAGTGGGCCGACCGAAGCAGACCTGGCGGAGGAGTACGGACGCTGAAGCCAAGGCCGCCGGAACGACGTGGGCCGAACTAAAGAGGGCATCCCAGAACCGAGTGCGCTGGCGGAGTGTGGTTGCAGCCCTATGTTCCCCAGGGAATAAAGAGGATTAAACTAAAACTAAACTTCCATGACTGATTCAACGTTCCGCTTACGAGCCTTGAAACAGTTGAACGACATTTTTAGTTTAGTGCAAACTTCAGTTCCGGTGTACCAGGCCAGAATCTACCCCGTCCAGAATCTACCCCGCAGGAACTGGCCTAGGCCCAACTCTACCCGGGTAGAAACTGGACTAGGCCAGAAGCTACACCGGGTTTAAACTGGCCTGGGCCAGTTCCTATCCCCCCTGGCCCAGAATCTACCCCCTCCTGTTCTAGGCCAGTTTCTCTCACCCTGGCCCCGAATGAAATAACACTTTGAAATAATAGTACTTTCTCCAAAAATGGTTCGTGTAAGTTTTGTTCATGCTAGTACAAGAGCATATAAGTGAATATTTACTTTGTCAAAATTATGTGTTATTGTACGCGTGCACACACACACACACACACACACACACACACACACACACACACACACACACACACACACAAGACTGAGATAGATAGAGATGTTAATTAAAATGAATTTTAATGCAAACAGTATAACATCAGAGCAATCTGCATAAAAAATTGAGTAACTTGAGTTGCAGACGAAAGCACATGTTAACTGCACCGAGACGATAAATATTCGCCATGGTCTTATCACGACCAAAGTGGCCGCCTGTTGTTAGATTGTCATGACACGCCTGAAGAATGGCATTGACACGGCTTTTTTGTGTCACCTCTTTTTCGGTTTTGCTGTGCACCAGCACCGCCGACTTCAGTTTGTAGCTGGCCGCAAATTGTCGGAAGTTGGACTTTGCGACAGTGCGTTTCCTTTCGTCCGACATACTGTAGATATACTCTGGATATTTCTTTTCCGCCGAGGAAAGAAAATGCACAGCTTCTCTGTACTTCTGGTCGTCCATGATTGCAGTGATTCAGAATGACAAACTACTTGAAACCTTTCCCAATCAATGCCCCAGAGTTTGTGCGTGCGCTCAGTACAACCAGTTCGCCTCAGTAGTAGTCACTGTAGCAACTGGTGTAGTGAAATTGTGAATTTAGCTCAGTACAACGAATTCGAATTCAGCTCAGACCAAGGGGGTAGATTCGGGGCCAGGGGGGTAGAAATTGGCCTAGGCCAGAAACTACCCGGGTTTAAACTGGCCTAGTCCAGTTTCTACCCGGGTAGATTCGAGGCCAGGGGTAGATTCTGGCCTGTTACACCGGCAACTGACTTGAAGTGTTTTCGATAGCCAGTAAGCCTTTCCTTGTAAAACTGAGAAAAAAATAGGTCCCATCCTCAGTCTACGATTCATCTGTCTGGGCATTGATTGAAAAGACACTTTTACTGAATTATGACGCAGAGTCCCGGCAACTCATAGGCTACTTTGCATAAAAAGACGTCAAACTCCTAAACACCCACCCCTGTCCGGGCAACTGAGTTACTGAAATGGTGTGCAATGGACAATCAGACTTGCCGTATTGTCGGTCGGAGCGCGACGGAAAAGTAAGGCCGAGTCGTCCACCACGATTCAACTTTCTCAGTCTTGAAACGACAGTTGTGATTTAGTGCAAAGCGGTTCCCGGCAGTTTGACTGATAGTGTATGTGGACAATGAGACGGGTGACTTTCCTTGTCAACTGTGACGTCAGAATGATGGGGAACAAAAATAAGGATTATTCTCCACAACTCAACCCTCCGAGTCCACATGAAGCGTGTGCAAATAGCCAATCAAAGGTCGTTCCAGCCTTTTCAAGCGGCCCGACTGAAACGTACAGGATGCCAGTAACTCCTAGATTCTTCGCTCAGTAAGCACCGCTCACCACCGTCGAGAAATACGTCAGCCAGGGGCGATAAGCCTACTGTCTGGCCGCATCATGGCCGCCAGTTTATTTCGTCCCAGATGAGCGGTCTGACAAACGGCAGTGTTGACAGGCCCTTCACAGTTAATTGTGAAAAAAGTGGCGGCAAGGCGGAGAAGGCAAGACAGGAGCATCAGACAAGGCGCTGACGACAGCCGGAGCGAGGCTTCTCCAACTTGGATTAACGCTCCCGTTCCCGGACTGTTGGCTCACGGGAAACCTCGCTGGATTGTAGCAGTATGAGGCGCCAGATGCACCGAAAAAAACAAAAACAAAAACACGAAATCCGTCACAATAGCTGCATCAGTTTTACAGCGATAAGTTGATTAGGTTTTTATGTAGTTGACGCCTTTTCCCGTGACTTAATGGTGATATGACGCCTTTTTCCATGACTTAAGGGTGATATGACGCCTTTTTTCATGACTTAAGGGTGATATGACGCCTTTTTCCATGACTTAAGGGTGATATGACGCCTTTTTCCATGACTGTTGTTATTGTTGTTGTTTTGTTTGGTGTTTTTCTTTTGGTTTTGGTTTTGTTTGTGTTTTGTTTTGTTTTTTGTTTTGTTTGTTTTTTGTTTTGTTTGCTTGTTTTTCTTGTTTTTGTTTTGTTTTTTGTTTTGTTTTTTTGGGGGGGGGGGTGCTTGTTTGGTTTGGGTTGGGGTTTTTGTGTTTGTTTTTGTTTGTTGTGTTTTGGGGTTTGTTTTGTGTTTTTTTGTTTGTTTGTTTGTTTTTGTTTTGTTTGTTTGTTTGTTTTTTTTTGGGGGGGGGGGTTGGGGGGGAGGGGGTCTGTGTGTGTTTGTGTTTTATCAGTCCCACATTAGGGCTGGTATCAATAACTTCCTGTTCCAACTCCTGCAAGTATGACCTGCTTCCTTTTGCCCCGGAGTCGTGAAAGTAAGTGTACCCCTCATGCCGGTTTGAATCAGCTGCGTTTCAGTGTAAACTTGACACTGGGGTTACACGCAAACCGGCTGAAGCCGGATGGCCTCGAAACTCTTTACAAGTGGTCAGATACGAGTTTGATACCTCTCACTAAGGTTGATACCTCTCACTGCCAATCAGGAAGTCATCGAACGAGTGTAAACTGTGTTTAGTCAGCGTTTCCGCTCTGTGTAAGTGGAAATCAGATTGGATGAGTCTGGTCGATCACACTGACAAACTTAATTGCGTGTTTGGCGCCCCATACGGAGACGCGCGCCAGAAAAGCACGTGCAGCCAGCACACGTCAGCACCCTCCCTCCCTGTCCCGTGCCGACACGTGTCTACCCCACTTTCCTCCTCCATCCGTCTCTTCTGCACCGCCAGCTATTCCCTCCTATTCCGGTCAGGTCTGCCTCTAGACCTGCAATCATGATTGTCTGCATGGAAACGCTATACATTGCACTGATCTCCCGCCGGTTGACCCCACAAACGAGATAAACTTGTCTCCAGCAGGATTGTAATAAATGGAAACGTAAAGAAACGCTGACAGTACTGATCAAACACGCACACGGTCGTGATCTAAATGAATTAAAACACACAGGCAAAAAGTGACCCAAATTAAAAAACAACAACAACAACAACTCAGTGAACCTGACAAGAAAAATGAACACATCCCAGTATACTTAAAAAGGAACACACACACACACACACACACACACACACACACACACCGTGGCAAAACAGATGCAGGTTGTGACCATTGTATGGTACTCAGTGAAAATGGATATTACCTAATTCCGGGTGATTCGAGCAGAAAATACAAGAGGCTGTCCCAAGGTACGCCAGTAAAACTTTGACTTGAAACTTTTTGTGAACAGACCCAGAAAGTGGATAGAAGAGGAGGGGGGGGGGGAGAGGCAGAGAGGCCCCTACCATCCCACCCCCTTCCCCCATCAGGCAATCGAGGAGATAAGGGAAACAAAAGGCGTTCTATACTGCGGGCGACAAACTGTTTACGACTGCCGTACACACGGCGATAAACTTTAATTACGCACGCGTATTTGCACACGGCCCTTGGGTGGCCCGCCTTCAGCCGCTTGCAGACGCCTTCGTGACACGTGCAACATGCCTGTTGCACGCTCTGGTGTGATGCCAGTCGAAGGGGCAGAGTGCACTTGTAGAACACTATTATCCACAAGGGGCAAAGTTCACAGGTATGATATGCCATCCACAAGGTATGAAGTACCGTTGTACGATGCCCTTACACGAGGCAATATATGGTATCATCCACTATTTTTGCTAGATCGATATTTTCCACTCTTGTACACTGTTCGTGCGCGTGTACAAAGCCTTTCACAACTGAGTACATTGATATGTCATCCGCAATGTAGTATATTGCCATCCACAGTAGTTACTAGATCTATTTCCCGCCCATATAATTATATACTGGGGTCATGCCAACCACAAGATGTATATACGAGGGTTGTTCAACGAGAATTGGAAAATGGCATGTAACGTGACTTCTAAGCAAGATACAGAAAATATATTTATACCACAAGAAAATTCCGCCTTTCCTTTATTCACATGCAAAAAAGAAATCCGATGCGAGGACGCATTTAAGAGTATGACGTCATTAAAAAAGTGTACGAAACAGCTGAGCCTGAAAAATATGGAGGGCACGAAGGAGCAATACCGTTTCTACATTTTCACAAGGCTGAAGCTCGGAGACAAACCGAAGAAAATCCACGATGATTTACAGGCAGTCTATGGGGCCAATTGTGTTTCATATAGCACAATGTACAAATGGATTCAAGCATTTCAAGCTGAGGAATCGAGCAGTAAGCCAGGTATGGGTCCAGCACGACCTTTTCCAGCTCGGAACGAGCAAAACATTGCCCTTGTAGAGAGACTGGTTGCTGAAGATCCACATTCAACTATCAGAAAATTGAGCGAGGCATCTGGCGTCTCTGTTGGTACCATTCACAGCATCTTACATGAAGATCTTCACATGCGAAAACTCGCTGCCCGATGGGTACCTCATCTCTTAAGTGAAGATCAGAAGAAACGGCGAGTTGAATGTTTGCGTCAGTTGTTGAATGACTTTAAACCGAATGGACCAAAACGGCTGTGTGATATAGTCACTGGTGATGAAACATGGTTCTGGTTTTATGGCATCCCCAACAAGCGTTGCAACAGGGCGTGGGTGGGTCCTGATGGCGATCGACCAGTTGTGTTGAGACAAGGTTTTCAAAGCCGGAAGCGACTTTTTCCATTTTTTTTTTAATGCACAAGGAACTGTGGCAATCGATATTCTGCCTGAGAAGACAACAATCAATGCAACATACTACACAGGAGTTGTGCTTCCCCAAAGTTGTCAAGGAAGTGTGCAATCAGCGCCCAACCGTTGGCACCTCAAGAACCTTGCTTCTGCATGACAATGCAGCTGCCCACAAAGCCAAGGTCACCACGACCTTTCTATCTGACCGAGGAATCCAGATTTTGGACCACCCACCCTACAGTCCAGACCTTGCACCATGCGACTTCTGGCTTTTCCCTATCATGAAAGAGAGACTCGTTGGCCAGAAGTTTGACCGTGTACAGGACTTCGCAAAAGTAGTAAAATCACAGCTCGATGCCATACCCAAGGAGGACTACCAGGGGGCGCTTTTTGCGTGACGCAGAAGGATGGAAAAGTGTGTACGGATCAAGGGGGAATACTTCGAGGAGATGTGAAGATAAGAAGTTGGAGCTATGTGTAAAACCAGAGTTACATAGCTGTTTCCAATTCCCATTGAACAACCCTCGTATATAGCGCACTTGTGTGGTGCCATTTTACACTGGTGACTAGATCTAAACTGATTTTCTACCCACGTACACTGCTGTGATGCTAACCACGGGAAAAACAAACACAGTCTGCACTAGATCCGATTTTAACGATACCATTGTTCACTGGTATAATGCCAGTCACAATGCCGACAGGGCAATACAAAGTGAACTGGTATGATGCCATTCACAGTGTACACCAGATCTAACTTATAGCTGTCTGTTGTGAATTTTAACATGACCATTTTCGCAGGAACTACACATACTAGAGGCGTCAAACTTGGCATAATGATAGACATGGACAACATCTTTACTGACAGATCTTATTTGAATGACCTTGACCCAAGATCAAAGCCATACAAGCTGTTATGGGTAAACTTAATATCAAAGACCTTGGAATCAGAATTATGTTTCCAAGATCTTTGTTAATATTGTCAGGAACTAAGAACACCAGAGACACCTTACCTGGCATGATGAAATCATGATGGGGTTTCTGGAAATAAAGAAACTGATGAAAGACAGTGGTAAGAGATTTACAAACATACACTTTTGAATGACCTTGACCCATCTCACAAGTGAGCCAAGGAGGCTTCTGCCTCTCTAGTTTTTATCTTTTTCGCCACCATGATATTTACATATATAAGTCGACAAACAAAACATTTACACAAAATACCGTAGCGATAGGCCAAAATCAAACAACCAAAACACAAAAAGAGAACAAATGCAGACAGGAAGAAAACACACACCAAACAATACATAAGAAGTGTACCGACACGCACACCTTTCAGTGAGAAAGCAAAAAGTCACCTTGACATTCACATCACCACTGACAAATCTCTGCCAAGCCACGCGATTTCACAGACAGAGACTAGTATCAATCCTCCAGGTTCTCACATGAACTGATTTCCACAGCCATTGAGTCATTGAGTGATCAAGTAGATCGGTGACACTTTTATATCCGTCATCAAACCATTTCCCGCCATTTCTGTGGCTGCGTAGAAATGTCGTCTGTTTCTCACTTGACTGAGCCGAGTGGACGCGGATAACAGTCATCAGCCTGTCAGGGCGGACCTCGAGTGGTGCCTTTAACAATGATCGATCGGCCTCTCTCTCTCTCTCTCTCTCTCTCTGAGACCGAGACCATGTGTGTGTGTGTGAGTGTGTGTGTGTGTGTTGTACTGTGATATCTCTGTGTGTGACGGGGTGTGTGTGTGTGTGCCGTGAGAGAGAGAGAGAGAGAGCGAGCATGTGTATGAGACCATGGGGGTGAAGTGTGAATAACTGGATCCAGCGTGGTCTACTGAGGGCGGTGACATCGACCCTCCCCCCTCTCCCCCCCCCCCCAACAAGTCCCCCCCCCTACCCCGCTCATCTTAGAGATATGACAGCAGCGACGGAACAATACGCAGCAATATAATTATGCGGGTAGACTGCTAAGTATACAGGACCGTGACAAACTTCATTACTTCTCTGTGTGTGTGTGTGTGTGTGTGTTTTACAGGATATAAAATTATCAGCGACCAGACAGCGCACTGACATAGGTCCGAGTGTGCAACACCTGTTTCTGACAGTGCACGTTAATAACTCTCTAGTTTATGTGCAATGCCTGAAAGCTAACCCCAACACTAATTCTATGCATGCAATAAATTATGCAGCGCGGCTTAACGCCTTCACTCAGTCTGGCAGTAACAATTTAGCTGCCATTGTTAAATATAGATAAAATTGCAAGTGGCGTATGAGTATCTGAATTCCACTCCACTGGCTTCGTTTGCTGAAAATTTTGTGAAAGAAGTCTGAAAGGGTTTTATCATGGGGTAAATTTCAAGATAGTTCGAGCTTTCAGCAACTCACTGAGGAGAATAACAGCGCCACCTGCGTGTGGTCGCGATGCTGACACTGAGGCCCGTGTATGCAATATGCACGTACGTGAGCTCAAACTACACGTAATTAACTGATCGCATAACCTGTTCTTTGTTGTAACTGTTTGATTTGTTACATGAATTTCTGGTATTGTATGATATTTGATTTGCCTATACATGTATATATGAGAACTCACTGTTTAATGCTTGCGTCAATTTAATTAACTTTTTGTATTTTTTGTGGGTGTGTTTGAATTTGTTTTTGGTGGTGGTGGTGGTGGTGGTGGTGGTGGTGGTTATTGTTTTTGTTTCGTGTCTTGGTTTGTTTTTTGTTGTCGTCTTTTGCTTCTTCTTCTTTTTTTTCTTTTTTTTTTTTGAGGGGGGGGGGGGGCTCCCTATAGAATGAGTTACACTGTTGTTCAAGTTAATTTGTATCCATACCCCAGGAGGACCAAAGCGGTCTCGGCACAGTGCGGCATCAGGCTGTTTTCAAGAAAGCCTGCCGAGTGTGTTGGGAACACATGCCGCCGCTATGCACGTGAATCTCGGCAACTGTAACCATGTCTCTACTACGTGACTGACTGACGTATCACTTGAAGATAGCTGCAGCCTCGAGAAGAAGTCACTATCTCATTAACACGAATCACTTAGCGACACAATATAAACAGCAGTGGGATCTTTGTCTGTGAGAGATCAGTCCTCAGCCCAGATTCCGTAGGACTGAGCCGGCTTAGAACTGAGGTAGATTGTATGACCGACTGCATCAGTTACTGCGACACGACCACTTGGTACCTGTCAACGTACTATGATAACCAGCAAATTAAATGCTTGAGTGTGTTTTTTACACGCACTTCAGTGCACTTATGCGATTTTTTTTATTTTATTTTTTTGTCTTGGCTTTCTTTGTTAAAGCACGAATAGATAGTTTTGATAGTGTTAGCAACCCCGGGTCAGAAAACTGACTAACTTACGTTAATTGCCTCAACCGTTGGAAAATAAACTTTCATTATTCAACCTATGCAAAATAAAGTTTCATTATTCATTATTCATACCGCGTGCAGGCATTGACGTGGCATGTACCTAGCTGGGCCGTTCATGTTGCCACCAGTTGTAGATGCAAATGACCCAGCAAACAAGAGATGTACTCGGCACGTGCAACACACGGCGTGGGGCACGTAGTTTCACATTTTCTGTTTGTGGAGGAACACCCGATTGACAGCACCTTTCCACGCTAGTGCCGATGTTGCTGTAGGCGCTGCAGCACGGAATGCCGGCCAACATTGCTCTAGACGGCTCTGGAAAAAGATGTAGGCTTACTGGAAGTGCTTTCCGGCTCTTCCTCATGACGTCTACCCCTCAACCCCACCCCCACCCCTACCCCTCCCAAATAGAAAAAAATAAGGTCTGCAGTCACTGCCGACAACTCCATCTGCATATACACAATCTGAAAACTCATCTCAGCATTCCGTTTAAAGAACTTATTTACATGCAGAGGTTGAGGTGTTCTGAACGGGCATCTCATACTGATTTTGATTACCTTGCTAAACCCATTCGTTTAACAAGTGTTGACGGAGCCGGCTATTCTGAGTGGCCACATGTGCCTGTGGAAAACGGAACAAATACGAAAAAAAAAAAAAATGGAAAAAGAGGAAGGAACTGAAAGGCCCCGATATGGCCGGGTGCCGCACTAAAAGAACGGTATCAGGCAGCTTTGATCCGTGAAACAGACACTAGGATTCAGAACTACGGCTTACGGTGCAGTAATGTGACTCGGAGTCCAAAAACTGAACTGATCAGACCATTTGACTCCCATTCTGAAAGAACTGCACTGGCTGCCTGTCAAACTTCGCATCGACCACAAACTTCTGTCCCTTGTGTTCTCCTGTGTCCATGGAAAGTCCCCGCAGTATCTCTCTGAGCTCATCCCTTCATATACTCCATCCCGCGCTCTTTGTTCCTCATCTCAGTCCCGCTTGTCCATCCCTGGGTTTCAGGACACCACCAAGACTCAGTGAAGCGCTTAATTTGAAGCTCGCTCCTTCAAGTGCTCTGCCCCTACTCTGTGGAACGCCCTGCCGCCGCCAGTCTTTGAAATCCAGCCACCTGAACACCCAGCTTTTCTCAAAGTTCTGATGTAGTCTCTGTCCCCCCCCCCACCCATCCCCCCTCCCCCCCCCCGACCCCTTTTCCCGTTTAATCTTTAGACTTCTACCCCCCCCCCCTCACCCCCGAACATGCTGTGCATAGAGTTGTGTTTTTTTTTCCAGCGCGTCAAGTTACAATATATCATCATCATCATCATCATCATCATCATCATCATCATCATCGAGTAAATTAGTTACAGTACTTTTCCTGTATTACTGCCGGTGCGAAGCCTGAAGCAGTTTACCAAACAACAACAACAACAACACACACACACACACACATTTTGGAGGACCTCATTTAAGTGAAGCACCCTCGAACCTTTTTTTAGGAGACCCCGTATTCGAAATCACCCTTTCTGTGGACAAAAGGCATCACTGAGAGTGATCAGAGCCTCGAAACACCTTGACGTGCCCACCCTCGCCTGAATGTTTACTGGTCCCACCCGTTACAAGTACCCGGCGGTCCGCTAGCTAAAGTTGCGTCATCGGCGGGTTGAATACGAGTCAGCCTCGCTGAACTTTCCCGGAAGCGGGACTGACTTGGCGTTTCGACTGGATCGCCTGAGCGCTTGTAACTCATCAGTGAAGAGGTCACACAGGGCTGACCTGGCGTGACCTCGTGAGTACGCCGCTTTGCCCCTGGGTGCTACACAACGCCCCCTGGCAAGCCTTTGTGGTGAGCTTCTTCAGGGAGCTAATGTCTGCGCGTTGAGGCGAACCACGGCGGAGGAGGTTGTGAAAAAGCCAGTCACGCCTGATTGCCCACGGTCAATGGGAGCGCTAAACGCAGTGGCCACCCGCTCTTAGCGTGCCGCAATGAAAACACACTTTTGTAGAAACGTCACACACACACACACACACACACACACACTGACACCGACACTGTTACACGCACGCACGTACACACACTACACTGACATGCGTGCACACACACAGACGCACGCGCGCACACACAAACACGCACGCACGCTCGCACCCACACACACCGGCATTGTCTCACACCGCCCACACAGAAGCACGCGCGCGCGCGCGCGCACGCACACACACACACACACACACACACACACACACACACACACACACACACAGACACACACACACACACACACACACACACTCACACACACAGACACACACACACACACACACACACACACACACACACACACACCCGGCGTGACACTTACACACGCATTTACGTACGCACACTCACACACTGCACTGACACGCGCATACACACACTAGCACACACACAGACGCAGGCGCGCACCGGTACACATACACTGACATACACGCACGCACGCACGTACGCACACACACACACACACACACACACACACACACACACACACACACACACACACCATGTCGGTGTCAGTCTGTGTAGACAAAATTACTTCTGTCATTTCTTTTGTGGCGTTAAGAGGATGAGGGGGCGGACACTTTCATTCATTTACGCGACTGAAGCACTCCAGCATAACTCAGAACGACAAGCTCGCCTTACCGTTACAATAGGCCAGTCTCTTAAACTCCACGTCCTTTGGGAATACAAGTAGCGAACTTTGAAAGCTGAATTCTAATGCCATGCTTTAAGTAAAGAGAAAACGAAATACTGTACACAAAATCACCTTGGGAAAATTCAAAAGTGGCGTCGTTTTGCACGATGACGACTCGTTTTGTTGAGGTTTTTAATTTTTTTATTTTTGCTTCTTCTCCCAAATGGGTCTACTCTTTCTCAATGAAAATTGTTATTCTCGTCTATAGCTAACGCTGATGATTTGCCGTTGAAGAACCAACTGTGAAATTCATGTATGAGCAGTTGGGGTAAAGGGGGGGGGGGGGGGGCGGGGGGATATTCAGTATCGCTCGGATTGGCTTGGGTGAGACGTCCATGTCGAGACTGACTGGTAAGAAGGGACAGACTGAACTGGAACTTGTTCAAGATCAAGGTTGTCGCAGATCAGTCAGGGGCTACACTGAACCATGTCCAGTAACCACGCAAGAGTTTTGCTGGAAAGTTTGACACAGATCTACAGAAACATCAGTGCAGAGCTCGTTAGTGAAAGAGACTGAAATGAAAGAACAATCAAACCAAACAATTGAAAAAAATAAAACATATACATGAAAGGCCGGCAAAATGCGGTTAGCCTACAGAATAGTAGAAGGACATCTACCGGCTCAGTCGTTAGAACACCGATTGTAAATGAAGGAGTGAGAGGAACACGTCAGTCTTCCGGTTCTGTCACGACGTCTTGGACGCACACGATGTGCTTTTCAAGATCTCGACCCACGCCTTGCCCTCGACCCCTTCCATTTAGTTTTACTGACAAGAATGAACCAACATAGACTTCGTTGCGGGCACTGATGGTGTGGTTTTCATTATACGTGTCTGTGCCGGCGCCTGAAGGTAGGACAAGAAGCACGAATGTGACAATACTTTCATGAACAGCACATGTCGGTATGCGGAACAGCTAGGCATGTGTCTTTCCTTATACACTACAGTGCAGCTTTTCTCTTGTCCCCTGATCTCGTAGTTGTAAACCGAGAACCAGAATTTGCCTATAGAGATGTTTTGTCCTTTGATTTTCACAAAGGCCAGTAAAAAAAAAAATCCTGCACATATATACTATATTGGTGTGGTAAGCATAATGACACCTTCACTGGACGCGACCCCATACGACACGCCCTGACTCATCCAACTCTTTGCAGAAAGGGACAGAACCTCACTGTCCCAAACAACCGACTATTTTACTATGATTCAATACTCACAACTAATTCTGACCTCTTGTGGTTCAAGTTGTGTCTACCATTGTACCACTTAGACGCCTGCAGAGTGACAACATTTCACAGTCTGGCACCGGACCAACGCTGAGGCGACGCGAATATCGAGGAGTCAGCTTGTGTTGCGATCATCTGCTGAGTAGAAGAGTTTGAATTTTAGATCACACAGCCTGCAGGCGGCAGTGTATTGCACACCGAACTCTACTAACCATTAACATTAGTGATAGACTAGTGATAGACTAGCGATAGACTAGCGATAGATTAGTGATAGACTCGTGATAGATTAGTGATAGACTAGTGATAGACTACTTCAGTCGAGAGGATGACAGGCGCCGCACTCGGCACAAAAGCAACTGTTACAAAAACCTAAGGTGGCTGCTGAGGACTGAAGACTAGAGACCTGTCAGTCTAACTACATTATGCGCGTCTTAATCCCCGTCCAAGCCTGAACTCTTAACAGCCCAGTCCCGACCACCCCCTGTCCACTGTATCAGTGATAAGACTGGTTAAAAAGAACAAGCCACTGCACACCAGTCGAAGCCACTTCAAGCCACTATTACGCAAGGCGTTTGCCTTCCCCGCCAGGCGCGAGACTGCTGCAGATTGCGTAATAGTGGCTCCAAGTGGCTTCTAGTGGTCTGAAGACTTCAACTGACTCAAAATGCCATTTTGCACTGATGGGCTTTTAAGCGATATTATGGAGTTTCGATACTGAATGATGCAGTCAAAATGAAGATTTTTTTTTCTACTCAAATATATTGTGATCAGACTATAGATTTTTTTTTTAAATCATAACGGATTCCCACGACGGACCCATTCTCGGCATAAAAGTGATTTTTTAAAAGTTTGTTTTGTTTTTCAGTTCCGCACGAAAACTTCACTTGAAGCGCTGTTCTTATAGCTGACTAGCCTCAAGTACTGTGCAAACAGTGGAAATGTCTCGCACGTTTTAAGACTAACTGACATGACGGGTGCAAGTCAGTTCTACCAGCATTAAGAAAAAAACAACGTTATTGAGTTTTCCATTGATGGGGGTGGGGTGGGGGACCTCAGTGGTGGTGCTGGTTTAGTCAGTTATGGTTGCCGACGACTGATTATTGCAAGGTGGGTATCCATCTGAGTGAGTCATATATACAAGGAAAATTGGGGGGGGGGGGGGGTGTCACAGTATCTCTGTGGAGGACATTCCAAACAAAGGATAAATATAAATTTGCCGACGTCACCGGTGTCAAGTTTCACGGAGTCAGTTTCACCACTGACTAGCTAGCCAGGGTTACGATAACAACATACTTTTATTTTTTTTATTATTAAATTAGGAATAAACCTGGTTGAAGTCTTATTCACATTCACACACACACACACACACACACACACACACACACACACACACACACACACACACACCAGCTCGAAAAAGATAAAGCAAAGACTGATCGACCCGGGGGTCGGGGGTGCAGTGGGAGGGGGAGGGTGGCCGGGGGGGGGGGGGAGAGCCGACTGCCGCCGGGGTTCCTCAAACTGAAAATGGCCATTGATTTTCCAAAACTGATAGCCTTTTTTTATTATTGTAAGTAACGAGTATTTTCAGAGGACGTATCTTTGATTATTGCTGAATCCAGGAAAACGCGCCGTATGTTTCAGAAGAGCGCTTTTGCAGCTGCACTCACAGTCTTACTTCGCTTTACTCCTGCCTGGCATTGTGGCACTAGCAGCGAACTAAGCGCAAAACACATTCCGCGGTGCGCCTACCGAGGCTGTAAAAAGGATCGGCAAGTACACAGCGCGCGGCGCGTGCAGCAGTATGTAGTGGCAGGCGGGCGTGCGGTTGGCGGCACAGCCTATTGTTGTGAAGCGTGTTCCAGCGGGACGGTTTGTCGAAGGCACGGACGAACAGAAGAGAATCAGAACCGAAAAGCCGTAGCACGATGGTGGAGGCACGGATACCTAGCTCTACGCCATGACTCTTCTAGCACTTGTCACGCTGTGTCTGCTGACCGGTGCTGTAGCCAAAGGTGAGTTTGTGGCTGTAGCTACCCCGATTTCATCTCATGCAGCGAAGAGATGGTCGCCGCTCGTGGGCCGTGTTTTATGGCATGGCGGATTGTGTTTATGGTTGTGGGGAACTGTGCCGTGCTGTTAGCTTCATCCATACCGCCTGCTGATCTCTCTACTGGCTGCCGCTACAAGTCGGGCGGAACTTCAAGGGGGGCTACATTTTGCTGGGCACTAAAACCCATAAACACGACTCGAGATTTGTCCTCGAGGCCAAGAGGGGTCTGGCACAACGACGAACGAAGCCGACCTGTGCAGGGCACATTTCCTAGCAAACCGCTCTTCTGGTACCGTTAGAATCCAACATGACTGTCGGCTACCACTGTCGGGGGTTGCATTGGGTCGGCGCTGCACAGATTTCTTTCGGTAGAAGTTGTGAGAAAAACGAAGCTGCTGGCATTTGTTCCACTTTCACGTTATGTTGCTTGTTTGCTGTGTAAAACTGAAAGCAGAGCTATGGTAGATCTGCTGAACACTAGATCGAACAAATCGGACATTGAACAAGCACACAGCTGTCGCACTTCCTCTGGAACAAGTTGCAGGTGCCCTCTAGTTTACATGTTTAGTGATCCAGGTACATACATGTACATGTATTAACCTTTGATGAGACTGAACGCCTGCTTACTAGTTCAACCATAAACTTCTACATTTGAAGGTGTAGAAATGGATTGTCTGTGTGCACAGCCGCCTGTGATTTCGGAAATAAATTTATGACTGCATGTAGTACTGAGTTGGAATTTGGACTGGCATTGTTAATCGTGATTCTTGACATATTATATGTCAGGACAGGGGATAATTATGACTTTAAAGGTCTTGTGTTGAGGTTTTGGGGATACATGTATCAGATAGCATGTAGGCACGCATGATAGAGTGTGTCTAATCAATAAAATCTGCCATGGGCAGCCATTGCCTTCAGTGATGGCTAGGTCTAGCCAGGAGATAGACATTCATTTGTTTAAAAACTATTGTTTAACTGCTGGAGTGCTGCCGATGATACGTGTAACGGAACATCAGTATGCCTGTGCTTAGTGTGTTCCTGTGTTATGCACTGTGTGTGATGTCTTGAACTAGTGGTACATGTATAGGCAGCGGCTCTGAAGGGGTTAATAGAAAATCATGTGAGCATCACCAGCTGTCTGTGTTAAACCTATTGCTGATTGATGATAATTGAAGGTTACACCTCAAGAGTTGGGGTGGGGTGTTTCGATGATTGGTTTAGGGATATATATGGAAAAAGTGTGCCTTGCATTTGCTGCATTTTCTTTCATGTAGACTGGTTATTTGTATTGTGTGTATGTACCGGGTGGTGGCACTGTATGGGGGTTGTCCATCTGTTTTATCATATCCGCCTTGGCTTCCTAAACACCACCAGACCTCTTCTGCCATGTGAGTTTTTGGCCCTGTAGCAGGAGGGTCTAGGAAAGTGTGTTATGTGTTAGTGAGGGGGAAAAGCTAGAAAGGGTCTGGTTACAGTAGTCGAAGGTATTTTATTCTCTGGTGGTGAAGGTCAATACGGTGGTGAAGGTCAATACGGTGGTGAAGGTCAATACGGTGGTGAAGGTCAATACGGTGGACTTCAGAGTTTTCCATTTCCCTCTGAGTCTGAGAATTCTGTGAAACCGTGACTTGAGCACAAACACCCCAGTTGACAGGAGAGAGCAGAATTTCACTTTTAGGAACGTTCTACATTTCTGTTTCACCGGAGCTTTAACAATCACAAGGGTTGAAATCGTTTTTAGTTTGGGACTAACTTGGCACGTTCATCAAAAGATTGGGGTGTCAGATCTGCCCTGCTACATCTTCAGCAGTTTCACTGAACAGCAATGATTGCAAAGGGTGATGAATCCTAACCGCAACTTAACACCACGCTCACAGTGTGTGTGTGTGTGTGTGTGTGTGTGTGTGTGTGTGTGTGTGTGTGTGCATGTGTGTGCATGTGTGTGTGTGTGTGTGTGCATGTGTGTGTGTGTGTGTGTGTGTGTGTGTGTGTGTTACCATAGCTCTCTGTACAAATCATTTTTTTCATTGTATGCAGTAGAGAAGGAGCCATTGTATCATTTCTTTTTAATGGTCAATTTTGTGCTGTGAGGAGTTGAAAGATGTTAATACTACTACTACACAATGCTACTACTACACAATGCTACCGTATGTTTAGGCTCGCAGATTGTTCTGAGACTGTTTTTGTGATCTGTCATTACACCGCTTGAGTCAGCTGGTCAGTGATAGCATCAGTGATGCTGGCACTTAGCCAGCAGAAGCGTACTCGATGATGCTGTGACCACACTGAACACCGCTCAAGAATTGTAGCAACAGTCATATAATTTGAATCGTTGACAGTTCAAACACACTGACAGTAGGTTGCCCTGACAACCAGTATTCAGTATTAACAGGATGCTTTGTTTTTCTGGTTTCCAGTTCCAACTTGCTGCTCTTCTGTCCAAGACAACCAGACATGCAAGCGGTACTGTCAGAGGGTAAGTAGTGTTTTTCTGATTGTAACACCACACACACACACACACACACACACACACACACACACACACACACACACACACATGTATACTCTTGCACACTTGCACACACCCCCAAAAGTTTTAATGGTAAATGGAAAAAAGAAAAAGAAAAAAAGAGGGAGAGAGAAAGAGAGATTTTTCTACAGATACTGTGAAGTTTGTGTCTTGTCTCCCGTGTTTGGTGGGGTTTGTGTGCAGAAGATTTGAACTGGGGGGAGGGGGGGGGGGGACCAGGGTTGGTGGGAAAATCTGAAACCAACATTTTTTTCTCTCTGCCCTGTGGTAGCAGGGATGCTAGATTTAGATACATCTATAGTTGAGATTTAATATATAATATATATATTTGCTGGTGTACAAGCATGCATATAATACACATATCACGCGCACACACACACATGTTATATGATACTGCTGCTTTCTGTCAGTCCCACATATTCACTCAGTTCACAACTAACCACCTGAACCCAGTTTAGCTAAGGCAGGCTGTCTTGTTGAAATTATCAAGTGTATTTTGCCTGGGCAATGTTGAACAAGCCGTCAGCAAACAGGCCATAGCAACAGAACCTGTCAAATCTTTAGCCCTGCTTGTTCTTTGGTGGACACCTGTGTCCCAGTACCAGCCCGCCCCTTAAAACGTGGTCGCGATGAAGGGCTCTTCAACTCTAGACTCGCCTCCCCAGCGCCCGTCCCTCCCGATCTCTAGTGTCACCTCGGAGTGTTTTCATACGAACAGAGAGAGTTTTGTTTGACTGCTGGCTCCGTCTTCCCCTCCCTCCCCCGGCAAACCAAAAATTAACCTGCCGCGTGAAGCGAAGGTGGGGAACGGAGAGGGAGAGAGAAAAAAAATCAATCCACTCCGCATAATAATCACGAAACAGACGTTTGTGTGTGTGTGTGTGTGTGTGTGTGTGTGTGTGTGAGAGAGAGAGAGAGAGTGTGTGTGAGAGGTAGAGAGAGAAACTCGGAGAGAGAGAGAGAGAGAGAGATTGTATTTGTGTCAAGTGTCAGGTGGCACGGCTTGTCACCATTTCTCATGTCACCTGGTTTCGCCTGTCTAGTCTGTCGGTGTTAAAGGTCGCCAGGTCGACCCTGCTCGCTAGTCCTCGGCTAATGAATTAACATTCACAACTATCTTCTCTCTCTCTCTCTCACCGAGCTTGATGTATCCTCAGTGAGGACTCGCATTTGTAAGCCGTTTCTCCCCGCAGTCATTTAAATGCGAGGATATTGTTCATTGTTCGCAGCCGGATACGTACGTAGCTTCTGGTAGTATTGTCTCACGGGTTGTTTTAGTTGAAACTCCAGTGTTACAGGTCACCTTCGCAGGTTTGACACTATAATGCGACTGTACCTGAGGTCCGGTAGATGAGATTGTAATAAAACACATTAAATGCTCATTTATTCACATGCTCACAAGGGCAAAGGAAAAGTATTGTGATTGAGAAAAAACGAAAGGTGTGGGTTGGGGACCAGGAGGGTGTTGGTTCTGCAGAATATGTTTCAACTTAATTGTTGTTGAAGGTAAAATTCTCTAATTGTATTTTTATATAGTGTGAGTGTGTGGTAGTGTGGCGTACTAAGCTGAGACATGGGGTCTCTTGGTGCATAGACACACTTTATATGCTTTATAAGTTTATTTCCTCTGAAAGACAATGCAAGGACGCTGCGTAAAAGATAGGGCAGTTGAAAATAACAGAATGAAAAAGTGTTATCCTGGTTCGGGGGGAGGGGGGTCCTGCCTAAGAGAATGAAGGTCCGTGAATCAGAAGAAGTTTTTTTTTTCCTCTCAACGTTTACTTACAGTGGTTGTCATCGCTATTCCCGTTATGCGTTACCCCTTCAGACGCCAAAAACTGTACCATAGCATGCAATGTGCTTCCACTGATCTGAACCAACCACGACAGTTCTTGAGTGTAGGGAGTCAGGAGGAAAAAAGAACGCTTTTATTGCTGATCACGTTATGGCTTGTGACGCGGGGGAGGGGGAAGGAGGAATGAAGGGTGAGAGTGTTGGGGGGGGGGGGGGGGGAGGAGTATGTGCCGTCTGATTTCAATGAATTGACATTTGGCACTTGTCTTTGGCAGGCAGTCACGATTTGCCACGTTACCCGTGCCGGTGTAGGATCCGGTCCGGTCCCCCCTCTGAAGTAGTCCCCCGGGGGACCAATTCGTGGCAAAAACTGCTCTATAATGGTCCCCCCTTAGACATCCAGCCTCGTTTTCGACTGGTCCCCCTGGGCGATTTTGGTCCCCCCTCGCATCCAAAATAGGCCCCCTCTCGAAGTGGTCCCCCTCTTTTCTAACCAATGTAGTCAGTATTTATTTTTAACTTTATTGTTATAGTGTGTGTCAACTCAGTAGAAAACGTGACTCTGGATCTCTCTCACTCTCTCTCTCTCTCTCTCTCTCTCGCCCCCCACACTTTCTCTCCTCCCCCCATCTCTCAAACACACACACACACACACATTATGCACGCACTCACGCACGCGTGCACACTCACTCACGCACGCACGCAAACACACACACACACACACACACACACACACACACACACACACACACACACACACACACACACACACAGCCCCTCTTTCGTTATATGTATAATTATTTTCATTTTTGTACAGAGATGTTATTCAAGATGATCTTGAACTGGGTCAAGGTTACAGTGTCAAATCTAAACTTTTAAAAGTGATTTAACTTCGTAGATTTGCCGTTCTATGTAGCCTATACTTTTGTTTTTTATTTTCTCTTTTTTTTTGTGGGATGAGAAAACGGTCGCCACTAAAAAACAAAAGTATAGGCTACATAGAACGGCAAATCTACGAAGTTAAATCACTTTTAAAAGTTTAGATTTGTTTTCTCTTTTTTTTTTTTTTTGTGGGATGAGAAAACGGTCGCCACGCTTCTTGACACGTCACGTGACTCGTGTCAAACATCGCCACGCTTCTTGACACGTCACGTGACTCGTGTCAAACATGCCTATAATTATAAGTACACGACAATTCATTCCGTCAACCAGTCTTCGTTTTTCATTGACTATCATCATGGACGACACTCTGTATGACAACGTGTTGAACTATTTGAAAAATGGCACTTACCCTCTGACCGCGAAAGGGGAAAACCGTGATGTGACTAAAGTTAAAAAGAGACAGTTGAGAAAGACTGCTGCAAAATACACAATTCGAGAGGATGTGCTCTACCACGACGGAATCCTCGTGGCAAAGAGGAACCAGGTTCCAGAGATATTGCAAGAGTTTCATGACAACTATGTGAGCGGAGGACATTTGGGGATGAACAAGACTTATAAGAAGGTGAGCACCCGTTTTTGTACTCCCAGTTTTAACAGGCTTTAGAATGGGAACGAGGTTTTGTGTGTTTCTGGTATGTCTGGTATAACCAACACATCGGATATAGCGGCCACTTTTGTCCTGGTGGACGTTATATCCGATGACTCCGTATATAACGTAAATTTTCCGGTATAGCCGATGTCTTCGGTATATAACGGACATTTTCCGGATTGAAGACATTTCCTTTGCTGGCTCTCTCTCTCTCTCTCTCTCTCTCACTCACACCCCCCCCCCCCCACACACACACACACTGTTATCTACCAGTTATCTTTAAGACATAGTATTTATAAATATTTCATTACTCTTTTTTCTCTCTAGGTCTTGGAGCGTTACTTCTGGCATGGAATGAAACAGGAGGTTGAAGACTACTGCAGATCATGCTGTGTGTGCCAGAACATGAACGCTTGCAGAAAGAAGCCAGCAGCACCGCTTCACCCCATCCCAGTGCCCAAAAAGAAGTGGAGCCTCGTTGGAATGGACATCATAGGACCTTTGCAGGTCACTGACAGAGGTAACCAGTACATTGTTGCCCTCACAGACCACTTTACAAAGTTTCCCGTTGCCAAGGCCATCCCGTGCAAGAGTTCAGAGGAAGTTGCCAGATTCATGTACGAAACCATCTGCATCTTTGGCGCGTTTGATTCCCTCATAACTGACCAAGGCCGTGAGTTCATTAACTTTGCGCTTGATATTCTCACCGACCGTTTCAATATCAACCATCGCATTTCTTCGGCCTACCACCCTGAGACGAACGGCCAACGGGAGAGGGACAATAGGACACTCAAAGACACTTTGGTAAAGATCACAGACAATGATGATTGGGATGAACTCTTGCCAGCAGCCCTGTTCGCCTACCGAACATCCGTTCACAAGTCTACACAGTTTTCACCCTTTTTGGCATTGTATGGTGAGCAGGCAAAACTACCATTTGACGTCACTGGTGATGCCAACGAGCAAGATCTGAACGAAGAAATCATGGACACTATGAAGGGGATTCACGAGGAAGTCAAGAACAAAATTGGTGAAAACATTTCAAGGGCGCAGAAGAAGCAGAAAGAGTACTATGACAGCAGGCGTGCATATGACCACGGGTTCCGCATCGGAGACAAAGTCTTAATCATCAATGCTGCACGAGTACACAGAATGGGAGGCAAGATGGCACCAAGATTCGTCGGGCCATATGAGGTCATAAGTGTGTTGCCGAAGGGTCGACTTCAACTGAAGAACACTAAAAGTGGGAAAATACTGAAGAATCTCTACAATATCAGCAACGTCAAATTGTTCCATGATCGTACACAGGACAACGCTGACCCCTCCCATGCTCCACAGGCTGACCCCTCCTATCATCCACAGGCTGACCCCTCCCATGCTCCACAGGCTGACCCCTCCTATCATCCACAGGCTGACCCCTCCCATGCTCCACAGGCTGACCCCTCCTATCATCCACAGGCTGACCCCTCCCATACTCCACAGGCTGACCCCTCCCATGCTCCACAGGCTGACCCCTCCTATCATCCACAGGCTGACCCCTCCTATCATCCACAGGCTGACCCCTCCCATGCTCCACAGGCTGACCCCTCCTATCATCCACAGGCTGACCCCTCCCATGCTCCACAGGCTGACCCCTCCTATCATCCACAGGCTGACCCCTCCCATACTCCACAGGCTGACCCCTCCCATGCTCCACAGGCTGACCCCTCCTATCATCCACAGGCTGACCCCTCCTATCATCCACAGGCTGACCCCTCCCATGCTCCACAGGCTGACCCCTCCTATCATCCACAGGCTGACCCCTCTTGCCAGCCGCCATTGAGAATGAAGTTCCACCCCGTTGATGGTGCCTGGCAAAAGGATCGGGCCTCCAGTTTGAATTTCCCCAGACTTTTCAGGCGGCACCCCTCAAGGGAAAGTGTTGAAGTTGACATTACGGCTACACCTCTCGATAGCGTTAGCGTAAAAGGAGATGGGAATTGTTTTTTTCCGGTCTGTGAGCTTTGTTGTTTTGGGGACTGAGTCGAAATATAAGGAATTCCGAAATATCATTTGCGATTGGATTGAAAAGAATGACAAACGCTTCTACGGAACGAGCGCACGTGAAAATTACGTCGCGACATCAAACATGAGAAACGACCGTACTTGGGCCACCGAGGTTGAGATATTTGCTGCAGCCACCCTCTTGGACACGCCCGTGTATGTGTTCACAAGAGAGGCTCCAGGCCGACAACCTAGGTGGCTGAAATACGGGCCAGTTTGGCAATCGGCCCCATTGAAAACAGACAGAGCAATTTATATAATGAATCTTGGACATCACTTTGCTCCTGTTTTTTGTGTCACTCCTTAGACCAGAACTGTTAGTCTTCTGCTGTTTTTGTTGTTTCAAGCGTCATGATTTGAGACACTGGTACTCAGTCTTGACTGTCTACTTGAAGTACGCTGAAAGCCAAAGGTGGCAACTAGTTTTCATGTCATGGACACTTACTTAATTTTGAAGAAATATTTTTCTATGGCGTTGTATAGAAAATATTAGATACTTGGTCTTTGATGTTATTCTCTAAATGCTATTTCCAGTTTAAAAAAATTGACAGGAAATGTGGACTTTCATGCATTCGATGACGTTTCATGCAAAGACAGTACGGTAGAAGTTTGTTTTGTACTTTGCTATTGTTATTATTTTGCTCATTTCAGGACAAGATGTGCGATTAACAATTTATTAATTTACATTTATGTTGCGTTATAAAGTGCACAGCGCTCTGGTTAACAATTTCTGTTGCAACTCTTTGCTATTCATTAACTGTTTCTTGTTTCATTTCTTGTTTCTTTGACACAGTTTGACTGGACATACCTTTTGAAATAAAGTTTTTCTTGTCAAAGAACGTAAATGTCTATTTCAGGTTTTGCTAGAGAGAGAGAGATAGAGAGTGGGGGGGGGGGGGGGAGAGAGAGAGAGAGAGAGAGAGAGAATATTGATTGACTTATTTATTTATTGTTTGAAATTCTAGTAATAATGTTTAGTATTCGGTACAACCATCTCATAAACAAAAACAAAAAAAAAGAACCAATGCAAAAAAACAACTGAAAGAAACAAGAACCAACAACCAAACAAATATATCTCACACACACAAAAATAACAAGCACATAAATCGGGAAAAAAAAAAGAAAAAAAAATGTTCCTATGGCCCTGTGCTTTTGGGGACAATAAAGTTTTGTAACAATAAAGTTAAAAATAAATACTGACATAGCTCTACATTGGTTAGAAAAGAGGGGGACCAGTTCGAGAGGGGGCCTATTTTGGATGCGAGGGGGGACCAAAATCGCCCAGGGGGACCAGTCGAAAACGAGGCTGGATGTCTAAGGGGGGGACCATTATAGAGCAGTTTTTGCCACGAATTGGTCCCCCGGGGGACTACTTCAGAGGGGGGACCGGACCGGATGCTACACCGGTTATCATAACACACAGTCTCTCTCTCTCTCTCTCTGCCGGCACTTTTTGTTTTGTTTTGCTTTTTTTAGTGCAGATGTACATATGTTTGGGTGCGCCCGTGATATTCTGAAGGGTGTGTTGATTGTTTTCTTTTCTTCTTCATGCTGTTGTAGCTGAACAAGAACAGATTCTCATGTTCTGGCGAACCCACATAGATCTCAGTTCTTGTGTAGCAACATCATCATCTCTCTCTTTGAGTTTCTGTGTGTGTGACTGTGTGTGTGTGTATGTGTGTGTGTGTGTGTGTGTGTGTGTGTGTGTGTGTGTGTGTGAGAGAGAGAGAGCCCAAAGTTAGCAGTATATAATTTATTAATGGCTTGTAAAATGGCGACATCAACTACTTCGTCAGTATTGCTGCCGATGAAGAATAGGCTGACTCGTGTGTTCCTGCGTGCGCTTTTGTACGTATGTATGTGTGTGAGGATGAAGATGAGTCTTTTTGATTATTGGTGTTCTCAGTTTAAATCTTGCTTTACATTTTTGTGTAGTATTAGCATTAGTATTAGCAACGGCAAGGTTAAAAAAATGTCAGGCGCCCAACATGTTTTTAAATACGCTTTGTAAAGATTCTCTCTCTCTCTCTCTGTGTCTCTGTCTCTCTCGGTCTCTGTCTCTCTCTCTCTCTGAGTCCGTGTGTGAATGTAATCGCCTCCCGCACCTCAGTGACTTCGGCGCTAACTACATGTCAGGCAGTAATGTAGCATGAGGTTACGATTTTTGTAAATTGAGTCAGTGCGCCGCCTCCATACGTGTCGGTGGTGAGCGCTCTTTTCCTTCGGCCTCAGACGCCGGCATTGATTCTTTCAGACGGTGCAAGAAAGCTGCTCGTGTCAGGTGGAGATTTGTGTGGGAAGGGGGAGGAGGGGAGGGGGAAGGGGGGCCTGACTCCCCGGCAATAAGCTAGGCCGAGATTTGTCCGGAAAGAACGGGGCTGAGATCTCCTAATCTGACACAGGTGCACAGTCTGCAGTTATTAAACTACGGGTTTCACTCACCACACGGACTACAACTGTACAAGATTCTTTTTCTCCTTCTTTGGCATAACGCTGAGAAGCAATATAAGGGAGAGGGTGAAAACGTGAAAGAGTAAACTTGTTTAGCAGAATAATTTAGCACTTTTGTACAGTACATTCGGTTTCCATTTAGTTTTTTTTTTTTTCAAATCCATGAAACCTGAAACCTTATGGTAACAGCATTTGTTTCTTTTCAGAAACTTAAAAAAAAGAAGGTTTTTGTGTTTAGGTGTGAGGCCCATATTACTGCGTGAGTTTTTTAAATAACATACATGTATGTCAGTATTTTATTATTTCATTAAGAACTTGTACCACCAGAATTTCCCATCGATGGAGTGAATAAGGTTACTAAATGTTATCTTTATCACTTGGACACAAATTGTTTCCAACAGTTTCCCTGTACCTGTAACTCAAACTTGGTTATTTGACATATATCCATGCAGTAAAGTAGCTACTTTGTGTCACACTAAACAACAACGCACAGTCTTTGCGTGAGCTTTAGCTGTCCACGTTATGTTTGGCGTGCTGCAATTTAGGATTGTGTTTATTATTTGGCGCGTGGAACCTGGCATTGTGTGGACGATGAACGGCCGGCCCGAGTGAACCTTACCAAGCGATAAGGGAGCACTGTGACCCGAACCCCTGAACCAGATACTCGCTTTGCCAATGATTAGACACAGATCCACACGTCCGCTCCAACTCATAAACCAGATAGTCGCTTTAATTAAATCGTCTGTCTCCGGACTACGCCCGAGTTACAGCCCTTTGTGTCAAGGTAGTCGCCCTTGTGTTAACTACTTATGGGTGATGTATCACCCAAGACCACGGAGTGTAGTCAGAATGGACGCAGATGTTTCGGGTGCTACTCACCTTCAGGAGTAGCACCACCTGGACATAGTGTTTCCTGACGGTAGCACGGAGTATTCTCCATTATCTAATTAGAGTAGCACCGAGTGTTTCCATCGGTCTTTGATCTGTTGACATGAAACAGAGAAAGGGGTCGTATTATATCCAACCCAGACAAACAACTTCGACTAATGCTGTGCAAAGCCGGTTGCTTGCTCATCAGTATTTCAGACATGGTTTTAGTAATTATGTCACCATCAAAACTTTCAAAATGGAGCAGCATCAGAAAAACACAGGTCCGTTTTGATTACACCCCGTGTTATTCTTACAGCTACCATTAGTAGAGGGCTGGGTACACACCACTATACCCCCTGCAACCTTAATAAAAGTTTCGTTATTTATCCCTGGCGTTTAGTGCGGAATATTACTTTTCCCTTCCGTTAAGGCACGTAAATTTCTCCTTGATAAAGATAAACGCGGGCAGGATTTTGTGAGCTTGGTAGAAGCCGAACCCAGGAGCTGTGATTAGCCTGTTACGCTTTCGGTTCACTTCCTGCACTGGTTGACACTTCTACCTTTACTGTAGGACATACTGGCAGAAAGAACGAAATTTGTGTGATAGCAGTTTATATAGCAGCGAATAGGAGAATAAACTTTGTAAGTCGTGCCCCCCCCCCCCCCCCCCCCCCCCCCCCCCGCCTCACACACACACACACACCACCACCACCACCACCACCACCACCAGCAACCCGCACACCCACACGCGTACACAGACACACACATGCACACTTCATCATCGCATGCACTTTTATGTGTCTAGGCACATTTAATTCCGCAGGAAAATTTAATTTCATGAAATTACTAGTTTCACAACATAGCTTCATGGCAGTTAAGAGGAGAAAATAACGTGTAGATCTAGATAGATCTATAATGTTGAAATGGCATTATGGGTTTGTTCATTGCACTGATAAGACAAAGATGTGCAGCAATGTGTGTGTGCTGGCAAACTCTTACATTTTGATTACCTACTGTGATACTTGTTTGGAACATTTTGAATCATCATGTGTGTTGTTGAACTGTTGTCAGTCCAAAGGATTTTAAACGTTCTGCTTCCCACCCCCCCCCCCCCCCCCCCCCCACCCCCTCATTGTTAAGTTAGTGTGAGTACATGATGTAAAGTATTGACTGTTGCGTATGTTGCTCGTCTGTCCACAGTTGCAGGCCCTGTCCACGCCGATTCAGCAGATGCAGCAGATTCTGACAGCAGCCGAACACTGCCCCGCCCACCTGGTGAGGCACCCTTACCTCCTGTTCGCTATGCAACAACAAACTGTACTTCACTTGCCATTGATTCGGATGACTGCCAGTTGATGTACCAAATCTTAATATTCTGTGGTGTTCATGGTAAAAAGTGGTTACACAGTTGAGTTTTCTTCTTGAGATGAATTATTTTTTGCATCTGTTCTAGTCATTGTATGAAATGCACAGAATGTGTTATGTTACAAAATAACATGGCTTTACTGGTGAATTTTTCTTTTTCAGAGTGAATTCTGGTCCTGTTTGAACTCAAGTCTCCCTGGTAAGTAATTAAAAAAATGCTTCAGGGTTTCTTTGAAAAGCCTGTATGGTTTTGTCTGTCCGTCCGTCTCTCTGTCTGTCTGTCTGTCTGTCTGTCTCTCTCTTGGGAGCCGGGGTGGTCGAATGGTAGAGCGTTGGACTTCTAATGCTCGGGTCGTGAGTTCGATCCCGGCTGGGGCCAAATATTTGTGCTGGTTTTTTCATCATTGCCCCGTCTTTGATATCACCCTATGTGGTGGAAAAGGACGTTAAACCCCCAAACACCCCCCCCCCACCCCACCCCTCTCTCTCTCTCTCTCTCGCTCTTAGAGTAGCAACGGCAAGTTTGGAAATGGTAATTGTGCCAGTAGCTTTACCGTTGATAAATAAAGGGTCATTGTCATCCTCTCTCTCTCTCTCTCTCTCTCTCTCGCTCCCGCTTGACCACTTGGACCCTCAGAGAGGGAGGGGGGGGGGGGTACTCTAACTAGCGTGGAAGCCCAACGCTGACCCCAGAAAGTGTTTGTAGAGAGAGAGAAGAAAGGGCCCTACTCTGTGCGTGAAATGTGGACATAACTGGAAGCCGTGTTACTGGCGGTCAGCATTGTGTGTGGGGTTGGCGCACGGCGGATTAATGGAGCCCCCTACCGCTGTCCGGACTCGCCACGTTTACCGCCCCATTGAGTGGCCACTGGCCCGACACTTCATCCCCTGACCACTTCCTTACGGGATCGGAAATCCGTTTTTTGTCACGAGAAACCTTGCTCAACAGGCCGGGCTGAGAGTTAGAGGGCGAGGGTGGGGTAGCTGTTACGTCAGTTGTGTATTTGTATTAGTCCTACTTATCCCTCAGTAACCATGTGAAGAAACCTGACGGGTCCAAACTATTGCTATGGGATTTAGCCCAACACCGGGTTTAAAACCAGGGCTTGTAATGTGACATATAGTTTCCCAAATGTCAGTTGGAATTACGTGTTTAGTGCTAATCAGCTGTACTGAAGTAGAACTAATTAAAGAAAATGATGTTTTCGTTGTAAGTGTTTAACTGTAATCAGTACCTGTGGGCTGTTGGTGTAACTGTAAACACATTGAGAAACAAACACCACTTACTTGAACAAGAATGAAGACAAAACCCAAAACCTTCTGTGTGCAATTTCACAACTCAAGGTTTCCTTCTTCCCTCAACGTGTTGACTGATTTGAAAGTAAAGACGTGAGAGGGTTAGTTGATTGGTGGTGGTGGTGGGGAAGGGGGGGTTCCAGCATTAAACTTTGTACAAGGTGTGTAAAACAATGCATTGAATGTACGTACCTTGTACAAGTCCATATTTATTGTACTGTTTATGGTGTGATCATTCTTTGTGATGCAGTTGTACGTGATGTGGAAATATGGCCTGGACGACCTTGCTGTGACCTTGCCCTCAGTGCCCAGTGCCGCCGCAAATGTCATCAAGTAAGTTTTGTTTGTTTGTTTGTTTGTGGTACACTGTACAGCATGATGTTGCACACATAAATTTGTTTGTATGTCTGTGTCTGTCTAGTAGTGTGGATTAATGCTATCTTTCTGAAAACCAGGCGGCCGATGAAGATGCGAAAACTAAAACTCACCCAGTGCTTGATACTTGAACACAAAGTCACTTAAAATAACTCTGTGGTTCATTGTCTAGCGGTTAAATAAGGTTCTTAAGCAGCGTGATTCTGTGACAGATAACGGACCCAAAAAAAAAAGGGGGGTGGGGTGGGGGGGGGGGGCAGACTGAGAGTGTGCTAAGTACAAAGTATTTTGTGTCTGACAGCTACAGAAGAATGTATGTCTGTGGTAGGTAGCCTGGCAACACTGCTTCTGCAATTGATTGACAGCTGTTCGAGAAAGGTTCTGTATTTGATTACTGAGCACACAAAAAAAGAAAAAGAAAAAAAAAAGTCCGGTTGAGAACGTGAGCAAGGAATGGTTGGGTGTTTGATGCCGACCAAGGCGGAGGTGTGTGTTTAGTTTGATAGCTGATCAAGACCGGTTGGACTCTGTTTAAAACTGGAAATGCCAGCCTGACGGCCAGGTGACCTTTCACCTTTATCCTTTATCTCCAGTCAAGGAAAGATAAGCAGAAGGAGCGCACAGCAAAAACAGAGGCAGCGCAGCCAAGATAACGTAAATGGTTTATCTCCCGTCCGTGTCAAGCATTGCACTCGGCTAAACTAGGCATCCTCCATTTGCCGCCAGCGAGGGGCTCCTTGAAACTTAATTTGGCTTTACTTTACATGTCAAAACAGCTATCTGACACTTGACACCTACACCTCCTACTCTCTCTCTCTCTCTCTCTCTCTGACACTGACACGCGCGCGCGCGCGCACACACACACACACACACACACACACACACACACACACACACACACACACACAGCTCAACGCATGAAGACTTTTTTCTGACCCTCACTCACAGGCACCCAAAGCATACCACGTAAACTGGAGTATGGTTGCTTGTTCTCTTACATACAGGCCGTTAGAAAGAGGGAGAGAGAGACACACACACACACACACACACACACACACACACACACACACACACACACACACACACAGATACACACATTTATATATATACATTGTATATTTTTGTCATTGTTGCACTGTTTTCGAATGTCTTGTCCCTTTTGCTTTGCTCATCCCTCCATACCTTGATATGGGATAAATTAATAAACTCTTTTGACAGACTTTTTTAACACAAGACAAATCACTGTTACTGAAGTTTGGAGCTGTGAAATACATCCTTTCAATGTTTACAGACTGAGCATGCACATATAAAGCACGCCTCCTCTTTATACCCTGGCCATGTTCTGTACACTGTGGTAACCGGTGCCACCAAGACGGAGCACAAATCTCAAGGAATGAGGAATATTTTTTCTCGGCTCTTCAGCTCTACTGGGCATGCTGCTGGCCTGATAAGCCCCAGTAGCTTAGTTACCTGACACACTGCTGGGCTGGGAGGAACTGTGAATTTGAGTCGGTCGTGTTCAGGAGTTTGGGGGCTTGTTTGTAGGGAATTGCCCGTGACGGTTCAGGGAATTTAAAAAAAAAAAAAAAAAGTTCCTGGCAGCGAATTACCCGTAACGGTTCAGGAATAAATAAAATTATAGTTGCCGTGAGTTCCTGGGACGGTCCAGCTGAGAAAAACAGGTTTAAGCAGCTGATTACCCGTGACGGTTCAGGAAAAATCAAAATTGTTCTGGCAGGAAATTGCCTTTGATGGTTCATGTCAAATTGTTCTAGCAGGGAAATTCGCCGTGATGGTTCAGGAATAAGTAAAACTGTTCTAGCGCTGAATTGCCCGTGATGGTTCACAAATGTTCAGACTTGTTCTAGTGGATCTGAAGATCCGCTTGATTTGCATGTAGTTTACCGTGCATGCACATAAAGCAGGATAAATGGTTTTAATCTGTAGTTTTGTCACGCCTGCTAGCACCTGCTTATTCTCTTCTCATCCTTTGAAGTTACTTGCTGCGCTCCTCCTCTCCTCCCCCTCAGGTTCCCCCCCCCCCCCCCCCCCCTCCTCCTCCCCAAGGTGTACCCCATGATTCCAGCGGTTTGTGGTGAGGCCGAGCGATAGGCAACCACTTAGCCAGCGAAAAATCCCATAGGAGTAATCTTTGGTATAAACACAATTTCCCTCTTTGCCCCCTGCTAGATTTGTGATTGTGGTTGGGATAGTGGCGCAGTTGATGTTTTTTGATGACTGCTTGTAAACATTTATTCAGGACAGCTGAGTCTTTATCAGATACAATTAGTACCTTGCCATAAACATTTGTTCACAGAGCCGGGGGCCCCATGCCGTGATCAGATAATGGCGCATAGGTACCCTGACATAATCTACACATTTCACAAGGAACGCCACTGTTCTTGCATGACATACGGAGACAAGGGTGTTCTGGGAATGTCGGATTGTTTGCCCCGTGTTGCTTGCGCCGTGTTGCTTGCCCAGCTTGCTTGCTTGTCCACCTGATGCCACTCCCTTCACCAAAGATTTGTCTCGGCCGCACAGCGGTGCCACATGTGGCAGCTGTCCTACATGCAGTTGGACTGACTTAAAGTTTGCCCGGGCTGCACAAGTGTTTCAGTTTAATGGCGGCCATCTCAGAGCACAATACATTCCCCTGTCACCAGCACTCAAAACTTTTCCTTTCTCACAACTGTTCACTACTGTGTGCTTGCAGTAGTCAGACTACCTAAGCATATTTGGAGGGTGTGTCAGTGTGTGTTGGGAATGAGTTGGGGGGGGGGGGGAGGGGGGTGGGGGGGCATCGCAGATGGTGGCGGTCTGTGGGGTCTAATGGTACTTTGCAGTATTTTTCTCGTAAAATAGGTCGCACATAAGTTACAGATGGCAATTGTGCAAGTTTTCTATAGTGTAGTAATGTGATATTTTGTAAGAGTATCACATTCAGAGATTAACAGTAACTTGTCCTCAGATGGTGGAAATATGTTTTATAATTATGTAGAGTGATGTGTTTTCTGGCACGGTTTTGCTGTTAATTCATGGCAGACATTATTTTGTCATGATGGCTTCCTTCCCTTTCAGCAAGAACGGTAATTGAACATTGTAATTATGGCTCAACAGTTGGCCCAGTTTTATCTGTGGCAATCATATCTATATTTTGTCATTTGCCATCACAGATTGCAGCTAGTTGCTGAAATCAGCCCAAGATAGGGACAATTACTTGACTCCAGTCCAGACTGTTGGTGTTTTCTGTAGCCAGTATCAAACCATTGTGATGAACTTCATTGAAGTGACAAACTTGCACTACTTTGTGTCATGTCTCACTTCAATAACATAACACTGATACATTGTGAAGCATGCCTAAGTATATATATATAAGTTGTTGTTTTTTTAAGTCAGAGGAAATTTGAAAACAAAATTTTAAATGAATATATATATGCTACTCTTGTTAGTTCCCTAGCTAACAAGGGGGGGGGGGGGGGAGGAGGGGGAAGGGCAGGGGCTGTTATTTTCATGGGTAATTGCTTTTGGTAATCATCAGATCTTCCTTTTTTATGTCTTTTTTCCCTTCAAAAAATCCTTTTGTTTAGAGGGAAAAAAGGTTATTCCAGACAGAGGAGAATTGCCTTGGGTAATCTTACACCGTCACATAGGCAGTTCACAGTGCATGTACCCCCCAAAAGCCGATATCTTCTTCTCTTTTCTTTTTTTTCCTCTCTCTCTTTTTTTTTTCCACTCCACTCCTCTTGAAGGTGTGATTTGTATTTTGTTTTTGTTGTGGACAGGCCCGGTCGAAAACTGAAGTACGACGTAACTGCAATGTAGACGCTGAGAGATCCCTGTTCGCTTGTCTCAGGAAACAAGAAGGTAAGCAAGCAGTACTGTACTGTAATATTTTCCTGGGCAACTTTTGAGGCACTTCTTTCATTTGATTTTATTACAGCTGTTAGACTAAACTATCATAAAATAATTATTTTACAGAGAAGCTGTTGAAGATAGTTTGAAAACCCAGAGCAAGGTTGGTTGGTAAGATGATACGGCCATTTTGATTTTCTTTGTTCGACTCCTCCAGTGTTTTGTTTTGATATGATTTGGTTTGTTGAGTGAAATTCATCCCTTGTTAGTTGTAGATTTACAATGAACTGAGCTGTGTTCCAGAGGGGGAGACATGTTGCCAGCAGTCGTCGTCCCTCAGTTGCGGGATGGTGTGTCGGAGCCTCTACCTGACCAGCAACCCCCGCAGTTCCCGCCCACCCATGGATGTTATCGGCCAGCACTGTGGTGGGGGCACTGCGGTCACACAGTGCATACACAGCCAGGCGCAACCACCACGCACCTCCAACCCAGCTGACAGTAAGTCTAGAAAAAAAATCGAGAAAAATTTGTTGTACTTGATGGCCGATTTTTTCACATTTCTGTACTCACATATCTTTCAGAGCTGTTAGAATTGGCGTCCTAATTGCTTTTTGCTGGCAAACATGCTGAGCCTGCCATGTAATAGTTGGTGCAAGCAGTTGATAAATTAAATTGATTCCATTAATTTTATGCATGGAGGGATTGAATAAGTTACCTCCCATACTTGTAGCTCGACATTTGGAAACTGTGCGTAAAAAAGGACATGACAGCATTCATCTCTAATTGCTCATTACGTGATTTCAGATTTGCCATGCTGTGACAAAGCCAAAACAAAGTCATGCCAGGACACATGTCGCGCGGCCCTGCAGTCCACGCAGACAGAGGACCAGATCATCGACGAGCTGATGGTGGCTTGTGGTGGGCCAGACGTGAGAGTGAGTACACTTGTTTCCTTCACTGCGTACTGATTTGTGCCATTCCACGCATGTTCACAGATGTTTTGCATCAGGTTGTACTCTCTGACAAGGGGATTTGGTATGGGGGTAAGGGGGTTGACAAGGGGGTTTGGTATGGGGGTAAGGGGGTTGACAAGGGGGTTTGGTATGGGGGTAAGGGGGTTGACAAGGGTATGGGGGTAAGGGGGTTGACAAGGGTATGGGGGTAAGGGGGTTGACAAGGGTATGGGGGTAAGGGGGTTGACAAGGGGGTTTGGTATGGGGGTAAGGGGGTTGACAAGGGGGTTTGGTATGGGGGTAAGGGGGTTGACAAGGGTATGGGGGTAAGGGGGTTGACAAGGGGGTTTGGTATGGGGGTAAGGGGGTTGACAAGGGTATGGGGGTAAGGGGGTTGACAAGGGGGTTTGGTATGGGGGTAAGGGGGTTGACAAGGGTATGGGGGTAAGGGGGTTGACAAGGGGTTTGGTATGGGGGTAAGGGGGTTGACAAGGGGTTTGGTATGGGGGTAAGGGGGTTGACAAGGGGGTTTGGTATGGGGGTAAGGGGGTTGACAAGGGGATTTGGTATGGGGGTAAGGGGGTTGACAAGGGGATTTGGTATGGGGGTAAGGGGGTTGACAAGGGGATTTGGTATGGGGGTAAGGGGGTTGACAAGGGGTTTGGTATGGGGGTAAGGGGGTTGACAAGGGGGTTTGGTATGGGGGTAAGGGGGTTGACAAGGGGATTTGGTATGGGGGTAAGGGGGTTGACAAGGGGATTTGGTATGGGGGTAAGGGGGTTGACAAGGGGTTTGGTATGGGGGTAAGGGGGTTGACAAGGGGGTTTGGTATGGGGGTAAGGGGGTTGACAAGGGGGTTTGGTATGGGGGTAAGGGGGTTGACAAGGGGGTTTGGTATGGGGGTAAGGGGGTTGACAAGGGGGTTTGGTATGGGGGTAAGGGGGTTGACAAGGGTATGGGGGTAAGGGGGTTGACAAGGGGTTTGGTATGGGGGTAAGGGGGTTGACAAGGGGGTTTGGTATGGGGGTAAGGGGGTTGACAAGGGGATTTGGTATGGGGGTAAGGGGGTTGACAAGGGGTTTGGTATGGGGGTAAGGGGGTTGACAAGGGGTTTGGTATGGGGGTAAGGGGGTTGACAAGGGGATTTGGTATGGGGGTAAGGGGGTTGACAAGGGGTTTGGTATGGGGGTAAGGGGGTTGACAAGGGGGTTTGGTATGGGGGTAAGGGGGGTTGACAAGGGGATTTGGTATGGGGGTAAGGGGGGTTGACAAGGGGATTTGGTATGGGGGTAAGGGGGTTGACAAGGGGATTTGGTATGGGGGTAAGGGGGTTGACAAGGGGATTTGGTATGGGGGTAAGGGGGTTGACAAAGGGATTTGGTAGGGGGGTAAGGGGGTTGACAAGGGTATTTGGTATGGAGGTAAGGGGTTAAGATGCCCAGTCTGCAAAGCTAGAGGTACTAGGTGTGCAGGAATTTGGTGGGGGATTCTTCCTCACCAGTTGTAGTTAAATTCTTGTGCAGACTGGGTCATGGCTTGTCTTGCCTTTGTGTATACACACACGTATAAATATCATCTGTGCATTGTAAAAATCCCATTCCACGCAGGAGGGGCCGCAGAATGTATTAAAACAAATCATGCAGGATAAAGGATGGAAGAAAAATTAGCTGGCGCTGTACTAATAGTGACGTGCACCCCCCTCCACCCCAACCCGCCCCTAGGGGGCTCAGCCCGATTTCTCAGTAATGGGTTGGGGTAATGGAGATGTATCAATGTTTAGCGACGCGTGCTCGCCACTCACATTCACTGATGTTTTACATTGTGTTTGTGTGACATGTTGCTTGGTGAAATTTGTTGTGTTAACCACATGTGGTGCTGTAATTAATATTTATGTAATTAATGGTGCCTTACACGTTTGATTGCATTACCTGTTTGTTATTGTGATAGTGTTGCCACAACCTGTTGCACGGTGAAACATATTGGCTTGCCACAGCTGCAAGCCACATATGATATGACAATGAAATTGTTGGGGTAATGGTTCAGTTGATTTGTAATAAATGGAGAGATTCTATCCGTGATAACACCAACACCGAGGATGAATAAAGTATTATCTGATTTAATGTTACATTTAGAAGAATCCATATATACATGTAGCTGATTCTGTGGCGTGATGGAGGTCCGATGCTGAGGTTGAGGGTCAGTATTTCTTTAAAATGATCTTAGCCATGGGCAGAGAACATTCAATCATCCGTTCTTTGTTCTTGTAATTATTTCTTTATTGCTAGAAATTTGTTCGGGACACCTGTCACAAGCATGGTCTTGCTTTCTGACTGTTATCTCCATTTTCAGTAGCTACATAACTTTGAAACAAGGCCTGTCAATTCTTACTAGACAGGCCTTACTTCCTCCCCCCAAAATGTTTCCTTCCAACCCCCCCCCCCCACCCCCCACCCCCCTGTGTTAAGAGTTATAAATGGTTAATTCGAATTTAAATTGAACTTAACTATCATTAAATGTAATCTGCTTTATTGTTTCAGGAGCCTCTGTGGCAGTGTTTCTTGAAAACGCAGACGTCGCCCAGTAATCACACGCCACCTGCTGTCTCCCGATTGGACAATGCCAGGCTTCAGTGTTGCAGCAAGGCTGTCACATCTCGATGTCGCGACCTTTGCACACGGGTATGTTTTCACGGTCATGCAAATGCCGGTAACTGATAAATGAAATTTTTACATATACGTTCAGTATCAGTATTTGTAACTTCTTTTCTTTCTTTTTATTTTATTTGTTTTATTAACACATTTTGTACCATATATGGGGGTTCCCCAGTCCTCTGGCTCTCGTCCCGTCACTAGCAAACTCGTTTATTTTGAGCAGCTGTACGCAAGAGTCAATTTTTGCAAGGAAGGGCACTCTGAAATAGATATGGACATTTCCACATCTCTGTGTTGGAGAGAAGATGAATATTGCCAGGCAGGTGTATAGGTATAGGTATAGGTTCCTGTATTAATTACTTGGTATGAATATGTGAGGGCTTACAAACGTGTAAGAGTTTCCTCGGATTTCAGTCCATGTTACAGTATCTGTGTAAGCAAAGATGAGGTGTACCACTGGCAAATCCGCCACACTTCTGGAGATGACTCAACTCATTGTATTACATGTTGGTTTCTGTTCTGGTAGTTTTGCGTATCAGTGCTGTGCAAAAGTGAAAGATAACTGAGGAAGGTGATTGACGTGTGTGTTTCAGACGTATAAGACGGGCTGGTCGTACCACAGTGAGTTCTACAAGAGCTGCAACTACCTTCAGCCTGTCTCCACCATTGAGGCCACCATGCACAAATGTCTCATGGATGGTATGTATCTTCTGTCATTCTAATGGTTGAAGATGAGCATGTAAGGTCTTTGGTCTGGAACAAAGATGTCACTGATGACTTGTCTCTATATCGTACTGCTTTCAAATTAATAGCAAGTCGTAAGAAAGTACCATTTGTTAAAAAAAAAAACAACCATGTTTTTGTTTTAAAAAAAAGAGAAGTATTTTGAGAAGTATTTGTTTTTGTCTCCTTTCTGCTGTGAAATTTCTGTTTCCAAACTTCTCATTACTATACTCTTATTTGCTGTGTGTCTACTTCTTTGTGTTTTTATTATGTAGTTGTCGTGGGGACATATTTTGACAACAGGTGCCTCAATTCTTTTGTGTATTATTATTTCTAGTGGACGAGGCCTGCCAACTGGGTTGTAATGGCCTGTCCTTCTGCACCAACTTTAACAACCGCCCGACCGAGCTGTTCCGAAGTTGTACCACGGATGCAGACCGAGCCGCAGCAAAGGCATTCAGCTTGTGGGAAAATGGTCTGATCCGACTACCTCAGATGACCATTCCTGTTAAAAGTGAGTTTGTTCCTCTGAACGCCGTTTAGCATGTATGTAAAGTGAGTTTGTTCCTCTGAACGCCGTTTAGCATGTATGTAAAGTGAGTTTGTTCCTCTGAACGCCGTTTAGCATGTATGTAAAGTGAGTTTGTTCCTCTGAACGCCGTTTAGCATGTATGTAAAGTGAGTTTGTTCCTCTGAACGGCGTTTAGCATGTATGTAAAGATGAAGGCATCACTTACTGTTATTTACTCCTGTACTTCATCCGCGTTGGGAAGTTCGAGTTGCTGTCCTAGGGAGAATGCTGCGGAACACACCTACATGTACTTATTTCCAAGTTTTTGCTGGGGGGAGAAGCACCCTATGAGCAGTATGGGAGGCGTGAGAAAATCATAATCACTTATCACAGCTCATGTTGGGGTCAAACCCACTCTTCACCATGATAGCCATGATGGACAGAGGGCACCACAGCTCATGTTGGGGTCAAACCCACTCTTCACCATGATAGCCATGACGGACAGAGGGCACCACAGCTCATGTTGGGGTCAAACCCACTCTTCACCATGATAGCCATGACGGACAGAGGGCACCACAGCTCATGTTGGGGTCAAACCCACTCTTCACCATGATAGCCATGATGGACAGAGGGCACCACAGCTCATGTTGGGGTCAAACCCACTCTTCACCATGATAGCCATGACGGACAGAGGGCACCTGCTAGTCACATACACTGCCTGTTAAATGCTCACCCCTCAGTGTTATGTGGGGTTCCCTTTATTGTGGGGTTCCCTGGTGGTGATTGGTTGGGGTTTTTTTTATATAACTTGTATGTAGTGTTGTCTGGTGGGTTTGTGGTGGGTGACGGTACTGACATATCATGCGTTTGTTGACAGATGTTCGGACGTGTGCGCCAGACAAGTGGAAGGCCATAGCTTGTGCACTACAGATTAAACCCTGTATCAGTCAGCCCTCTCTTCTGTCACTCTGCAAGTAAGTTCTCCGGTATTATGTTATGTGTTTCTGTAATATATTTTGATGTTGTCATGGAATTTAAGTGTCACTCCATTTTGAGAACAGTGAAGATGGAGAGATACTATCCTTGCTTTAAACTGTGACACTGTTGAGTGTAGTTTTATTATCTGGAAGAAGCAAGATGTAGAAGTTGAAGTGTCAGTCAACCAGAGCATAGTTTCTTTGTGATGTTTCTGACTGATGCACATCTGTGTGTCACCCAGAGAAGACTGTATGGACATCCTGACGCAATGTGTGGACCGAGATCGACTGGGGACAGAGCAGTCCGTACCACAGCTGTGTAACGCCTTACCGTCTGTTCATACGCCTGGTGCCTGCGTGGCACTCACTCACTTTCTCAGTAAGTTGAATGGAGCTATTGTGTTCATGATCTCAGTTTGACAGTTTTGTACGACTTAACATATAACGTACTGCTCAAGGGAAATCCTCGTTCTTAGGGTTCTCTTCCCGACATATCTTTCTTTCCATTATTTCTACTTCTGTGGATGTGTGAAACGTTACTCAAAATGTGTGAAACATCACTCTAAATCACACTTGCTTTTTTCTTATTTTTAAGTGTGTGTGTGTGTGTGTGTGTGTGTGCAAAAAGACATTGCTTTTACTGAGATTAGATCGTTCTAGTCCTCTGAACTTGGTTTGGGGATTAACTTCTTACATGACCGACTTGGTATGAATATTGTTAAGAAAATTGCATGATCCGCTATGCCCAAGACATAGATGAAGAGGGATGATGTTGCATATCAGGTTCATTTGCCACATATTGCCACAGCAGGTGAAAAAAAAAAACATTTGCAGATTCATCTCGTAACATTGTGTTTTCACTGTGTTACATAGGGCCAAGTCCGTACACTGACTTAGAAGAGGAGGTGACCCATCCCTGTAACCCCAACCCGTGTCAAGCTGACGAAGTGTGTGAGTTGAGACGTCGCAAGTGCAAGGATCCCTCACACTGCAAGCAGTTCATCTGTAAATCAGGTGGGTTGTGTTCCTCATAGGCTCGGGGGTGGGGGCATTTGTAGTGTTAAACTAGTTTGGCATCTAATGGTACAGATTAATTTTATTTATTTATTTATTTATTTTTAACAGTATTTAAATTTGGAAACTGGAATAATTTGTGTTTTTGGTTACTTTCTATGCGTGTTTTGTTAGTGACACAGACTAACAATGAGTAACATACACCCCACTGTATCGGTTCCTGCTTTTGTTAGTGACACAGACTAACAATGAGTAACATACACCCCACTGTATCGGTTCCTGCTTTTGTTTTTTCAGCTTGTTCGCTGGGACAAGTGTCTAATATGCTGGTCCAGACAGGGACCCACGTTCGAATCCCTGACACTGCCCGCAGCAGCGGGGATCAGGACTGTTTCCTGGGCTGTCGATGTGACAGTAAGGGGGAGCTGGAACATTGTAACCCTCTTCCTTGTCTCCAGCGCAAACCATGCATGCTGGGACAAGGAAATAAACAAGGTATTACAGTGTGTGTGTGTGTGCATGCGTGCACACGTGGGTGGGTGTGCACGTATGTGTGTGTCTGTGTCTGTGTGTGTGCGCGCGTTTGTGTGTCTGTACATGCATGTATCTGTGCACGTTTCTTACTGAGAGAGGGTGCGCTGTCTGTTTCAGTGTATGCTCCATATAATCTTGATGATTATTGTGATTGTTATTATTTTTCAGAGCATGGGTCTCACTTCATGTTGGACAAGAGCCAGTGTATCTGCCATGATGGAACTCTGTTCTGTTCTCGCCAGTCCTGTCTGGCAGACAATCCGTCCCAGCTCTCAGGTATGTTTAGAATATGGGTTGACTTGTTGAGACAGTAATCACTGTATTATTCCCTTGTACCTGCCTCGTGAAGAATGACATTTGTTCTATAATCTTCTGGCAAAGTCTCTGACCTGATTTGAACCCTGACTTCTTGTTTGCCAGATAATTAACACATTGACTGTCAAAGTCAGGTTAAGGAGATAGGCAGACAAACATAAGAACAAATCAGTTCAACATTTGTTTTGTGAAACACTGTATTGTTTGTGTGTTTTCCTCAGATTCTGCATGTCCAACCCAGTACAAACCTGTTTGTGGAGCAAATGGCAAGACATTCCCAAACAGCTGCCTGGCCAGGTCAGTCCCTGCTTACTTGTAGTACACATGTACTTACTCTGCCTTACTCATGCTGGAGGAAAAGGACGTTAAACCCCCAAACACCCACCCACCCACCCTGGAGGGAAAGCTAAAACAGCTTGTTGCTGGTTCTGTGCCATGTGTACTGTACATGCTTTGTGGATGCAGGGTTACAGTAGCATAATTAATCAGTTAATTAATCAGTTAATCAATCAGTTAATTAATTAATTGTGTAGCGGTTAACTTGGGCACATGAACTGTGAACAAAATAGTAAATTGATACGGTTGTCTGTACAGGTGCACGGGAGTGACAACCTTCCTGTCAGCCAGCAGCTGCAGCGATTTCGACCCGTGTAAAATGTCACCATGTGGAGCTGGTGAACGGTGAGTGATTAAATATGCAAATGATATGCAAAATGCAAATTATGCGAATGGTGTAAGTAGCAGCGCGTAGGTTGTTAATTTTAATAGCGGTGTGAGTGGTGATGCTGCTTTGGGTGAACACTACATGATATTGTTGAATTCCCCATCACTATCCATTATCCTGTTAAGCTGATTATAGTGCTGTCAGATTCAGAAATGAAGGGTCCCTTCGGTGAAATGTTCAGTATGATGGAGTTGTTACCTGCACATACAGTGCCCACCAGACTGACTGACACTGAGAAATGGCGTCATGCATGATTTGAGTTTGATGATGTATTCACAGGTGTGTCATCCGGCATCAGGTGTGTCTTGGTCACCACGCACAGCAGAACTGTCCGCAGTACGAGTGCAGTAAGTTTTAAGTTTTCAGTTCTAAAAAGGTCCAGTTGAATTCAGTTACCTGTTTGTCAGCTTGATCTTTGAATACAGCGAGCTGGCGCAAAGATCATCTGTTGTCTATCTCCTTCACACGTCCGCTGTAGCAAAGATCATCTGTTGTCTGTCTCCTTCACACGTCCGCTGTAGCAAAGATCATCTGTTGTCTATCTCCTTCACACGTCTGCTGTAGCAAGAAAGTGTAGGAGAACAAAAATACCAAAACAGAATGCTGTTTGACCCTGTATTAGGTCAGTGTGTGCTGGTTTGGTGCAGCTGTCCTAGTCACCAGAAATGGACGACTCCACTCCTGTCAATCAAAAGGGTCGAGCCCCAGAATTCAGCCAATCGCGTCCCGCCTCATAATTAGCACAACACATGGCATGGTGTGGCAAACTTTTTGCCACACACTACAACGAGGGAAGCACATGCAGTTTGATATGACTGAAAACATGGACAGAAAGCAGTAAGTCCATTGACGTCATATGAGGAAAAAGACGCTTGCATCAGTCTCTTTCATCTTGAAATCAGCTCGTTTCCTATCAAATGACGTCGCGGATGTACTGTCTTTTGCCAATACACGGCACAGTAAAGAGGCGGGGCTTTGGTCTTGAGGCTTGCCAGGTGGAGTCGTCTGTTAAGGCCGTTCTACACGTGACAAGCGGCAAGTTGCCGCCCTTCGACTTTCCCCCCACAAGTTTGTCTGCCGCAACGCCGCTGCTTCTACACGCGGAAACCTCCGCACCACAAGTCGGCTGATTGACCTTTCGTGTGACCCTTTCAACCCCATATTTGGAAGGGGCCTCGCGCGATTTCGCCCGGCCATGGTCGCGAGTGAATCCGAGTCAGACTCAGCTGAACATGTGAATGAAAGTTCGGAGGAGGAATTAACTTTTGCAGCAGATGCAGTTATTTTGCTGCAGAACAGGAAGAAACAGCGGATCTGGGCGAGAAAGTGGGTCTTGCAGCGAGATTCGCTTGGCGCATACGGAGGTCAATGACACCATTTTGTTTAATTTGGCCGCGTGACCACTATGCGGCGTGCGATTGGCCGTCCTGGCGGGGCTCCCAGGGTGCCTCGCGCGCACTTGCGAGGCGCAAGCCGAGAAAATAGAAAGCCGTTCTATCCGAAACTTGCCGCGGCAAGCCGTAGGCTGCAAGACTGTACATCTTGCTTGTACATTTGCCGTCGACTTGCGGGGGCCGCAAACCCGCTTTTGCCTTGCAAACTTGCCACGTGTAGAACGGCCCTTATCGGTGAATGTCACAGAGGCTGTATTTGAAGCAACAGTTGGGCCAACACTTGTCAGCCCTAACTTTGTCCCAAGGTAACTCATACTTCAGACTTGGTGCTTTCCAGCTCCGTTGATAAAATCTCACATGGAGTGCGTGGAGGGTCCAGATTGGGTGTTGGCAACGTGATGCTGACACTTGAGTGTAACTGTGTTGGTGATGTGAAATGCATCATTGTATGTTTGTGTTCCAGTTTCTGTAGGTGGCCTTTGCAACCACCACCACCACGACCCGGCATGTGACACATCCAATGAGGAATTCACTAATGCATGCGTGCTACTGTCACACCATCATACTCTGGCATACCGCGGACATTGTCAGGTCAGTGAAAGTTCAACTAGGCCATATTTCCCGAGCCCGTTGCCAGTTACTGGGTCTCAGAAAATCCTTGCGACATAGCACGTATCATTCAGTCATTTCTTCAGTCTTGGATTTCTTAAAACAGCAACTGACCACCCATGGGAGGGGTGAGTGGGTGTTTGGGGGTTTAACGTCCTTTTCCACCACATATGGGTGATATCAAAGACTAGGCAACGATGAAAAAGCCAGCACAAATATTTGGCCCCAGCCGGGATACAAACCCACCCATGGGAGGTAGGGCAGTACTCACAGTAATTTTGATGTAGAGGAGCACATTTACACACCCTAACAGTGTTCTTACTGCCGTTCTGAAAACAATATGTTTTGTGTCACCAGAGTGGATGTGCAAAATCGGGCGTTGTTTGTGGTCATGATGGTGAAACTTACAACAGCGAGTGTGCTGCATGGGCTGCTCGCTCATTGGTCGACTACACCGGCCCCTGTCGCGCAACGGGCAATCTCACTCGTAAGTCTGTCAGGGCTTTCTTTCTAATTGTAATGGGACAAGACGGACTGTGCTGCAGAAAATAAGACCTTCAAGATGATTAACCCTTTCAATACTGAATTCTCTGTAGAAGTGTTACCATTGAATGCTTGTTTTATCATTGCTACCTTTAAGTAATAGATCAAGTTTTTTTGTTGTTGAAATTTTAATTGTATGGCGGCTAGTAAGAGTTGCTGACCCTGATGTTGCAGGCGGTGGCCAGCAGGTGGTACACTGTGCAGGAGTTACCTGCCCACAGCTCCGACCGTCACACTGTCAGGGCGTGGTGCCCCCTGGGTCATGCTGCCCTGTTTGTGGTGAGTACAAAGTAAACTCTTCCTTTTTCTAATGGAACAATCCTTTTTTCTTTTTATCTTTTTATTTGTGTGTATTGTGCATTGATGCTTTGAAACCAGTGTGGGGGTCAAGTGAACTTAACAGGGCGAAATGTTTACCTATACATTGCCTAGTTTGAATTCAGTGAAGGGAAGGGAACTGTATTAATGTCAGGACTGTTTTAATATATATATTTGTGTGTTTCCACGCATCTACAGCTGCCCAGATGCGCACGCTTTTTGACCCAAGACTAGTTGACGTGGCCGCACTACGAATCGACCAGGGACCAATCACGGTGCAGCGGGTGGTGGGGGCGTTGTCACGGCTACTTATGGTGGCGCAGTGTGACGTGTTTGGTTTCCTCAGTCTTGAGGGTGACCTTGTACTGCTGGTCTCAACACTGTCGCGAGCACCGTCCGATGTCCAGGTCAGTTTGTATTTTGACATACATGTCTGGCATGTTCCACTGGCAGTGCACGTTCTGACGTCATCTACAAACAAACGTTTCACAGTTAGAGATTTGATCACTTGAGTTAGTACGTAGCTTTGATTAATGTTCACTTTTTCTTTTCTTTTTTTTCTTTTAACCCTTTCTACTTGTGTGGTGGATCAGGCCTCAAGTCGGGCCTGACAGCTATGAGCGAGCATTTGTCTCAAGTCGGGCCTGACAGCTATGAGCGAGCATTTGTCTCAAGTCAGGCCTGACAGCTATGAGCGAGCATTTGTCTCAAGTCGGGCCTGACAGCTATGAGCGAGCATTTGTCTCAAGTCGGGCCTGACAGCTATGAGCGAGCATTTGTCTCAAGTCGGGCCTGACAGCTATGAGCGAGCATTTGTCTCAAGTCAGGCCTGACAGCTATGAGCGAGCATTTGTCTCAAGTCAGGCCTGACAGCTATGAGCGAGCATTTGCCTCAAGTCAGGCCTGACAGCTATGAGCGAGCATTTGCCTCAAGTCAGGCCTGACAGCTATGAGCGAGCATTTGCCTCAAGTCGGGCCTGACAGCTATGAGCGAGCATTTGTCTCAAGTCGGGCCTGACAGCTATGAGCGAGCATTTGTCTCAAGTCGGGCCTGACAGCTATGAGCGAGCATTTGTCTCAAGTCGGGCCTGACAGCCATGAACGAGCATTTGTCTCAAGTCGGGCCTGACAGCCATGAGCGAGCATTTGTCTCAAGTCGGGCCTGACAGCTATGAGCGAGCATTTGTCTCAAGTCGGGCCTGACAGCTATGAGCGAGCATTTGTCTCAAGTCTGAGCGAGCATTTGTCTCAAGTCGGGCCTGACCGCTATGAGCGAGCATTTGTCTCAAGTCGGGCCTGACAGCTATGAGCGAGCATTTGTCTCAGGTCGGGCCTGACAGCTATGAGCGAGCATTTGTCTCAGGTCGGGCCTGACAGCTATGAGCGAGCATTTGTCTCAAGTCGGGCCTGACAGCTATGAGCGAGCATTTGTCTCAAGTCAGGCCTGACAGCTATGAGCGAGCATTTGTCTCAAGTCAGGCCTGACAGCTATGAGCGAGCATTTGTCTCAAGTCAGGCCTGACAGCTATGAGCGAGCATTTGTCGGGACAAGGAAAGTAGTACATGTATAACCATAAATTAATGTTTTGATTCAGAAGCAGCATGTACCATTGTGTTTGTTGAGAACACATTGGCTTCCTTGATTGCTGTATATGATCTTCTTCTGCCTTTACTTTTAGAAAAGAACTTACTATGAGAAACTCACCAGCTTATTTCTGCAGTTTCAATATTCTGTGATCCAGGTGGAAGCGTGCAACAGTGAGGCAGAACGCTTGGCCAGCCTGATCAGCAACGGCAGTCCGACCTTGACGCTGTACCTGGAGTTGTCCTCTCTACTGCTTGCTTCAACCCAGAGGGCGCAGCTCCACTACAGTGATCACATGCACAACGTCGGATCAGACGCGTCACGTGTCAGCGTACCTGGGATGCTGGTTTTAGTTTCGCTTCTCCTGGCTCTTGTCTTCAACGTACACCGACTTTATTTCCAGTCACAGACAACCAGCCAGCTGCCTCATTCATAGAGCAGGGATCCGAGCCTTCATTTCTGTGGGGACTGAGTCGGTGAAAATGTGTTGGCGGGAGACAGAATCTGCAGTGGCCAGCCACGCTGGAAGGGACAGAACTGCGAGGCGGCCCCCTTTGAATGACAGTGCTCAGACTAGAAAGTCAAGTTTAATTTAATCTGGGTGACCACATCCAGAGGTAAACCATTGAAAACTACAGGGTTTGACATTCTAAATAAAGATATAGACCCTTGACTAGAAATGGCAGGTCTGTGCACTCTAACAAGGAATTCAGACACACTGACTTCTCAAAAGTTGGTGTTTAAGCTCAGAAAGTGTGTACATTAATTGAAATGTACGCACAGGAAATGGCAGGACTGCATCACATCAGAGCAAACCTGCACGGGTGGATATTTCAGTCGTGCAACAAGAATACTCATGTTTTGTGCAAGGGAACAACATTTACAGAGACTGGCTTTAACAGAGCGAAAATGCTGAAGGGAGCTCGCGCAGAGCAAAAATGTGCAAGAAAATGGGCTTGAAATTGAAAAACTAGCAGAATGTTGGAAGTTGACTGCGGCAGAAAGGAGTATGTTCTGGAGGAAGATGAATGAGAGAGAATTTTTGTGTTGAGTGAAAATGACAGATTCTGAAGAAGTGCAGAAAGCAGACTCTTAGAGTGAAAGAAAGCCGTGCTGCAGAATGACCCAGAGAAAGCGACAAGAAAAGACTATCACATTATGGTGCAGTCACCTTGGTTTTGAAACACAGTTTGAACCAACACAGCATCGCAGGAACGTCCACACTTCTGCCAAGCTGTGTCAGTGATGCGTGTACAGTGGACAAAATCAGTTTTTATGTTAATTTTGAATGTGTATTTTCTGTTATAGGTGGTTCAGCTCTAGCTTTACGTTGATGTCGGTTCTTATTTTGCCAAAGCAAGCACAAGCCAAAGACGAGGAGAGAGTGGAGTGGTGCATTGTTGTGACTCTCGCCTCACCAGTGTAAAGTGAACTTACGTGTTCACTTTCACCTCAATAGTGCAATCAATACGTCTTTACCGCAGGCTCCCGCCACGCTGCAGGAATCAAGCTTTTGTTGTGAAACCGGCATTTTGATTTGTCCTGCCTGTCTGGTTTAGTTCCAGAACTTGAGGGCATCTGACAGGTCAGTGTGTCACACGAGCCAGTTACGTTTTTGGGGTTTTTTTTGTTGTTGTTGGTTTTTTTCCTTTTTTCTGTTTAACTTGTCACTTGTGACCTCAGCATGGAGAGTTGTGTTTGACTGAAGGATAATACATGTAGCTCCAATCGTGGCATAGACGCAGATTTTGTGTGTTTGGTGAAGCAAGATAATCATAGGGATAGCATTATGGCCATGACCCCCTTAAGGGTCAGTGTTGGATATTTGCCGGTGTTTTCAACCAGGTTTTATGCAGGATAATCACTAATGAGATTCATTTGGGCTGTGTTGGTTCTGTAAGGACAATTTCTGTATTAAGATAATCGTAAGGATAATCTCTGTGTCGAGATAATCATGTTCTTCGATGTCTATCCCTCAAGATCATGGTTAGTTCGATAATGGATAACAAAATCAGTTTTGGGGAAATGATTTTGTTTTGTTTTGTTTTGATGTGCATGATCACCAACACTGGTGACCGTGAGAAAGGAAACTGGTTTACTACTGTAGGCTGAAGATGGTTTTTTTTGTTGCTTCTTGGATAATCAGTAATCCTTTATCCATGAAGATAGGAGGTTATTTTGACATGTCTGCAATAATCACTGGTGTTTAGCCATGAGATTCAAGGTTGTTTTGACGTCCATTGAATAATGACCGACCCTTTTCAGTCGTGGAACAGAGGGTGGGTTGGTTTGGTGCAAGATTACAAAGAACTCAAGTGGCCATGTCTTGTGTTTTACCAAGTCGACTGTGGACTCCGCTGACCTGCGTTTCAACGAGAATTTCGGTATACATACTCTAGAGTTGACTGTGGCTACCTTTGTAGTCGATGATGTGATATTGTTACTCGCTGTACATACCATAATTATGTCAACCTTTTCGTGAGAATGGTGGAAGTGGCGGTTGTGCGTGGTATGGAGAAGATGGCTTTGAACATGTTTATGTATGGCAACGAGAAAGAATTGGCACTTGTTGCGGAAAACAGTGTATAGATTTGATTCATCTGAATGGCATTTAGTGGCTGCATGTGCAGGCACGTTTTGCTACTTGTGTTTTGAATACTTCATGTACAGAACACAAGACTTTATGTACAGAACTTTGTTTGCAAGCAGAAACAATCTCCAAATTCAGAAGGATTGATAAATTGTTGGAGAAAGATGGCAAGACAAACATACGCACACTGTGCATGTTGACTGCTGTACAACATGCGTCACAATACATTTCATTGTGAAGTGCAAGCGTGAGGAAACCATTTTGTCAGCTTTAATAATAGTGTTTGCTGTTACCGTGCGTAGTATGTGCACAAACATTCATGTCCTTTTATTTATTGTTGACTGACGTTTTTCTGTGGAGTTCTTTTTTTTTTTTCTTTCTTTTTTTACTTCAACACTATTGTGATGCGGGTCAGGCATAATGTGTGTGGTGTGTGTGATGGTTTCTAGGCAGCAGTAGCAGACTCTGTGTGTGTGTGTGTGTGTGTGTGTGTGTGTGTGTGTGTGTGTGTGTGTGCGTGTGTGTGTATGAGAGAGAGAGAGTGAGTGAGGGAAAGAGAGAGGCCCTGAGGTGTTGCCTATTCCTGGACAATGTAGCATAATGTTTGCAGATATTGTGAGTTTTCTTTGCTTTAACTCCAACCTGTATTAGTGTTTAAGGTCCTTTTTTTTTCCTGCAATCGGTTACAGCTTTAACTAGTGAAGTGGTCTTCTTTTTACTGGAATCATCACTGAAAAGTTTCATCGTTTTGTAGCAAGTGGCCCTGTTGAGCCCTTGTTTATTTGCTTTGCGTTTCCCTCCTACAATCTTACCAGTGTGTACAATTTGTATAAGTATTTAGCCATTGTTCTTAATTGTCCCACTACATTTCATTTTACCTGTGTTTGTGTGTGTGAGTGTGTGAGAGAGAGAGGGGGGGGGGGGGAGGGAGGGAGGGAGCTCTTTGTTCATTACTGATATGCAGTAGTGCGTATTTGAGACTGTCATGGATTTTTTGGGTTTGTTGTTGTTGAACGTGCAACACTCATTTACATTTGGTTTACCATCTTTTTCTCAAGAAACAGAGAACAGCCTCTCATGAATCAACCGATTGCTCTGTGTCTGTGTGTGTGTGTGTGTGTGTGTGTGTGTGTCAGCATGTTTGGCCAGTCTGCTTTATGATCATGTTTAAGTTTCGTTAGTGAATTTTTTATTTTTTTTTAATGTACAGCATTGTTTTTTAAGGGTTTAGTTTTTTTTTTAATGTGATAGAGATTTTTGTGTTCTCAGTTTTGTCATGGTTGATGCTGATGATTGAAACTTCAGAATAAGATGTTAAAAGAAAGGTTGTAAAGTTTTGAATCTTGCAGAGATTTGAAACGCTTTCTTGTTAGACTGTTTTTAGAGTTAAGCGTGGATGATCATCCATGTTTTAGATCTAACCCCAAGAAAGTTCCAGAATCATGCAGTGGACATCTGTACATTGGCTGCTGTGAGAGCTTTCTTTTTGCTAATCGAAGTCACAGTAATGAAATAGTATTGAAACAAATGTTGCCAAAATTGCTAACAGTCGGGGTGCAGTAAGATTCTCAGGATTCTTTAGTTCATATCAAAGATGTGTTCGTGAAGTTGTAATTGTACAACCGTTTGCAATTTGCGTATTGTATAGGAATATTTACGAGTAGCTGGTAACTAGTGTGGCGATAAAATGTGTGTCTGGAAATGAGTCATCTTTTTCATGAAACCCTTTCTTTAACTGAGTTTCTTTCCAGTGTTCATGTTCTTGATGGATGAGATGGTTGTGTATATTTTTGAAGTAGCCCACAATGTTGGCAGCCATACTCTGAATTTGGAGGATTTTATCTTGGTTGTTAAGAAATTAAAGTTTTTAGTGGAGGACTTTACCAGTAATGAACATAATCCCTATGTAACAATAACAGCGTTTTGCTGTAGCCCCACGGCTCGGGCAAGAGTCAATATTGACAAGAGTCTCTGTGTGACGCAGCTTTCTTTTCTATCATTAGGAGCAAACTGGTTTCTAAAGCTATTCTTTTCAGGATATATTGCTCAACCCTTCACTGATTGAGCCAAGGTTACGTATGTATGGGCATGTTGGTGAGAGAGACAGAGAGAATGAGCGGCGTTGTGTGTACAAAAATACACCAGTATTCAGTGTCCCTAGATTTTCTTGTGTTGATGTTTTTCAATTCATGTATGTACTCAGCACTACTCTCACTCAGGGTTGGTCCCATTTGCATGGATTTACTGTCTGCCTAGGGAGAAGAGTTGGACATCTGCAGACCTGCCTACTGGAGGTTCAAAACTATGTTGCTAATCCATGCAGAGGAAGAAAGCATGAGGAGGGGTGGGGGAATGCTATGGGTTTTGAAATTTTGAACAGGTATTTGTTGTAGCTGATCAGCGCAAGTTTTCAGAGCACACAGTGCCAACTCGGCACTGGAAATTAGAACACAGTGTCTACTGCAGTTACCTTACAGTATTTGAAAGGTGTAAGGGTGGAGGATCAGTTGATTTGGTTGCACTGCTTGTGATAATCTCGCAAACTGGTTCCAAACAATTTGGGGGTATTGTTGTATGTGAACACATCTCATTAGGTTTTTGCTGTGGTGGTTAGTATGGGCGCACACCATGTTTGTGGCAAAAACAAACAACAACAACAACAACAACAAAAAGGGGTGGGGTGGGGGGATTTTGGGGTGGCCAAATATGCAATAAATATTTTTGGGCTTAGGCAGGTCTGCATTTGAAATGAGAGATGTATGTGGCACTAATAGCACAAAGCCTTTGTGAGGTGTACAAGTCTTGTGAAGTGGATGAATATTCATATTATAAAATTATGTAAATTTTGAAGGCATTCATCTTGCACTGGCACACCTCATACAGCACGCATGAAGCTTCCCCCCCTTCCCTAGCAAGCAGTACACATGCTGGTGTATGTGGGGGTCGATTGTGCGTACCGCGTACCTGTGGAACATGCCATAGCAGGCTGGTTTTTCTGTACAAGTATTATTATCAGTTGTCTGTTACAACCATGTTATGTGGTGTCCTTTGTGGTGTAACCTCTAGTCACCTTGTGTTGAATGGCTACCGTATGTTGTGTGTGTGGAGTGGACTGACAATGTGTTTGTGGACTGTGGAGTGGACTGGCAATGCAAGTCCATTGTTCCTCAGCTTTGTACCCTACTTCCCATCCAGCGTTGCCATAGCTACCCACGTCCACATCTGTACATCTCCTTTGTCTGGTATGGTATGGTTGCCAGCAGAATAAAATTTATGTGAACAAAAGTTTGGTCTTGCAGTTTTCTTTTTATGCTCTTCAAAGAGACAGCGTATCATGGACATTTGATTTTTTTTTTTTTTTTGGGGGGGGGGGGGGGGGGGTGCAACTGCAAATTGAGAATAGCCATGGGGAAGTGTACAGTACATTAGCTTGTAATCCTGCGCTTATCTGAGAAACCAAAAATTATATCACCGTTGGAACCAGCATGCAATTTTTTTCCACGAAGGGAGGCAACTATCGCTTTATAGCCAACTGAAAGGAAGAGGTTGCTTCCCTTCGGCTGCAAATTGGGTCGATTTACACACCGCTCGAGTTCTAGAGCGCCACTTGTGCATGTACCATCATCTGCAAATGTTGCTTCAGCAGAACTAAGACTGGAGTTCTAATACGTAAGTTCGGGTAGTCATGCTTTCATTATGTATGAAGAGAATTACTGTGCAGCACTTCTTGATATGCTTCAACAAACCAAACGGTGCAAGGGAGGGTGGGTGGGGGTTTAACGCCCTTTTCCACCACACAGGGTGATACCAAAGATGGGGCAACGATGAAAAAGCCAGCACAAATATTTGGCCCCAGCTCCAAACGCTGCAAATGATTTAGCAAAACCTTACATGCATCTTACAATCATGTAGAACTCCACTGAAACACACTCAAGTTTCTCTTACTAATACTGGTACATGTAGCTGTGACACTGGACAAAAAGCACAATTTAAATGAAGTGGATTTGCGAACATAAAGTAGCTTTATTAAGTCATTTGTTTCCTCTGATGGACATCTACAACATAAAACATACATGTACATGTCGAAACCTTTTTACACATCCAAAGCACGATTTGCATCACAAAAGAAATGTTGTAGATATACAACAGACGTCGTTACCCACTCCCACAGCACGGCCAGTCGGCCATATTCAGAACACTATACACAAACATGTACATCGCACTGTCGCTGTGCATATATACCACACCAAGCAGACAATGCCCACAGCTTTTTGTGTAGGGCTGGTTTCGTTCAATATACACAAACACAGGGTTACTTTTGTAATGACGGTTGCAAACATCTACATGCTGGTGATGTGGAAAAACACCAGGCAGTCTAGATTATTAGAACTTTCCACTCACAAGTAAACACCAGACTGTCTTTGCTGCACTAATGTCCCCTGTTCCCTGAATGAGTGAAACATACCCCCCCCCCCCCCCACCTTCCTCCCCAAGCCAAAAGAAAGACTTGGTGTTTTTCCATATCATCAACAAAGACTTTACATCACTAGCAGAAGAAGAGAGACAGAGAGACAATACTGAAAATATGGCAGAAAATTTAAATATTGTTGACAGAAGAGTTGCGAGAGAAAACGCAGAAAGATCAATTGGCACATGGCAACGCTTGTTCTGCCTACTGGTATTAACATGGCATACAAAGCAGCAGCTTGGCATTTTAGCTAGTGTCAAGACCTCATTCATAGATCTAGATAAATAATCTGAACAGATCTACATGTATACATGCATGATTTGAATTTCAAGCAGTTGTGGGTGAGCACAGATCAAAATGTTCACAGGTAGGAAGAAGGCCTTCATATGCGCTGGATACTACATGTACCAGTTCATGAGTTTCACTATTATAATTTTTGTGTAAGATTTCCGCCATGTTTTCTGTAAGTTCATACACATACCTCACTCCCACTACACTCAGTCAAACAGGGCTGATGAGGCACAATGACCCTAACGTGCACATCACAGATGCGACTCTAGTTTGATCTAAACTTAATGTTTGCAGAAAACTTGCACAGCACACTTACACACATACTGGTAGTAGAAAAGCCAGACAACTTTTTTTTGTAAAAAACACTTTCACCCTTTTTCTAAGGGGATCAATTTACGAAATCCAGGCTAAGAAGCTTAAAGTGAAGTGAAACCCTAGACCCTGGAAGAAGAAACAATCTTTTGTTTAGGTTAAATCTTATTGCAGACATTGAAACTTGAAGACAAGACCTTTCTCTTCACACTAATTCTAAATTTACCAACAGCAACAAAAAAGTGCCAGCTACGTACCGGTAAAACTATTACCTAGTAACCCTGGGTGCAAAACAAAAAGTTGCAAATCTGTTTACTTGCAACACAGTCGAAAGTCAAATTATCAAAATAAATACTGTCTGGTGCAGGAAATGGCTGACTCTAGATGAGTAGATACACATGGAAAATTTCTCTCAAACTTGGAGCCAGAAACACAGCAAGAGACGCTTCACTACAAAGCACATACTCTCCATCATGTAAAGCAGTTGTTTATCACACACCCCCCCCCCCCCCCAAAAAAAAAAAAAAAAAGAAAGAAGAAAACCCCAGAAAAAACAGAAAAATGAAACACAATGTCACAACAAAAAGCCAAATTTAACACACAAGATGGATGCAAGATATCTGCTGAGAGCAGTAAGTGTGTGTAAGTGTGTGTGTTGCGTTGATCCAATACACTAAGAACGACAGCAATGACAATAATAATGATAATAATAATAATAATCATATTCCAAACATGAACTGAATCCGAACCACCCAATTAAACTGTTTTCTATAATTAACTGCTGATGATGGCAGTGACCATCACCGGTGCTAAAAAAAAAAAAAGCCAGCGAGTTACGCATGAAGCAACTCCAGAAGTATTTAGTTTTTATCATCACAGCTGTGTGTCCACCACCACCCTGTGTGCTAGGTATTGATGGGGTTCATCCAGCGACTATCTCCGTACAAACTCTCCTCCCAGTCGACACACACGTTCCTCAATGTCCATACTGATCAACAAAAAGCTTTACTGCAAGAAACTTAGAAAGTAACAGCGTCATGGGAGGTGCGTGTCAAAATAAACAATACTGTATGCACGGCAAGGAGAGACAGATATGCAAGAACAAACATGGATTTTGTGGTCGTCTCTGACCATACATAAGTGAGCAGAAAGTAATCAGTACAGACTGGAAATCCAACATCAGTGGTACAGAAAACAGCAAATACCAGCAGGACCTAGGATAAGTATTAAGATGCGGCTCGAAGTAAAGCATCTGATCCTCTACACAGGAAAATTTCTCATCAAATGTTCCACTGTATCCATGCCGACGCTGGACGAGAGGCATTCACACTTGCTACTAACGTTGGCGGTGGTATTTGTAGAGGTCGTGATGGTGGAGTGTGTGTGTGTGTGTGTGTGTGTGTGTGTGTGTGTGTGTGTGTATGTCCATGTGTACAGTGACAAAGCATTTAAGCCCTGATGCTGGGTTTAGAGCTGTGGGCGCCATCCAGTGCCTGCTGCACTCCGTTGACCATGCGTGACTTGAGTACACCATCCTCCTCCACCATGACCGTCTCTACCCCGTTCTCCACCACCCTGATCACACAAATCATCATCACATTGACAATCGGTGAAACAACCAACCCTACTGACAACCAGACTGAGAAACAGGTAGCTGACATACAATACAACAATCTGATTTGTAGGCTGTTCTTAAAAATGAGAAATCCTCAGAATACTTTTCACCTCTGCTGTCAAGCTGTCACTCATGAAAACTGGCAGTAGTGAAATATTGAAACTGTGCATTCAAGCAGAAGACAATTCAATCACTTTGCTGATGCCACCACTGTGAAACCAGAAGTACAGAGTTGTCACCTTCACTACTTCCGTTTCTACCATCTTGCAAGTTTCAGTTTGTTACTGTGGTCCGTTTGGGAGTTTAAAAGGTGGAAAATGCTCACGTGTAATAAAAAAAAAAAAAAGAGGAGGAGGATATGGTGATGAAAATATTCAGTCAGGTTTACTATGCTTTATGCACATTTCAAGGCCCTCTGACCCAAGATACTGTTTCAGGCAGCATTGTTATTAGCCCCACCGGCACACACAGTGTTCAGTGAAGATGGTTGGACATCAAAATAAAAACTTTTTTTTTTTTTTTTTGGTTCCTTGGTTTTCGACTAGAACTTCAAATTTAAGATTTTTTTTAGTGTATAAAGCAGCGGAAAAGTTGACGTCAAGGTATCAAAAAGAGACAATCAGGACAAGCCAGCAGAAAGTGCTGGGTCCCATCCAGGATGCAAACACATGGATGTTGCTAGTGTTACGCTCTACCCGCTCCCCCATCACCACTACCCTGACCGCTGCCAAAAGAGCAGCCATAAGAATGAGTATTATGTAACCTGCAGACACTTTCTCCAGAATCACGACTTACTTTTTTGTGACCACCTTTTTGCCGTTGACATACTTGGTGGAGGTAGAGGTGGAACGGAAGTTACCTCCCCCTGTGGGACCGCCGAAGCTTGTGCTGGAGAACTGGGCAAACCTGCAACAAACACAGCACCTCCAACATGTTAATGTTGTCACGGTTACAGCACCAGTGTGGGCACTGTAATAGGTTAAACGGACAAGCAATACTTTCTATAAACAGCTATAGCAACCACGTGTGTAGGGAAGTCACTAACTGACTAAGCCACTAACTCAGTAACTGACTAAGTCATGACCAAAGGCCAGTTACTCTGTTACCTGCTGCAAAATATCTAAGGCAGCCATTTTAGCTTTGACAGTTAGGTCTGAACCAGGCACAAGGTTTTAAACAAAATACATGTAATACTATGGAGGCCACTCATTTCTACATATATGTCGAAAAAGAAAAAAGTGGTTTTAGTTGCTGTTTTTTGTGGACTGTACACTATGATCAGTTTGGCTGCTTTTATTTGCTGGTGGCGATGATGAATCATCACTGCAGATCATTCAAAATGTCACTCGTCTAACTTTGGATTCTGAAGGCAAAGAACTAGTCTACACTAGCATGGACCATGTGTGAAGTCACATACTGAATGTTTTCTGAAAACCACTTACTCAGTCCCTTTCACAAAATTACAGTAATATATATATATATGTGAACAAAGGAAAACCATCAAAGCCAGATAAAAACCGAGTTGCAGACAAGGCAAAAACTGATGCATGAAGAAATAGAAACAGATACTTCTTCCTTTCACCAAACTGTTTGTTTTCATTTCAACACAAGGCCCATGAATGAAAAACAAACTAGAGAGGCAAAAGCCTCCATGGCTCCCTTGTGACAAGGGTCAAGGTCATTCACAAGTATATGTTTGTAAAGCTCTTATCACTATCATCCCGGCAAGTAAAGTGTCTCTGGCGTTCCAAGTTCCTGGCAATATTACAATTTTCCCCTAAACAGTTTGCATGGCCTTGACCTTGGGTCAAGGTCATTAAAATGAGATCACATCAATGTCTATTATTATGCCAAGTTTGACGTCTCTAGTATTTGTAGATCCTCCGAAAACGGTAATGTTAAAATTCACAACAGCGTTAATGACCTTGACCTTGGGTCAAGGTCATTCAAAAATGGTACGTATGCATAGGTCTTATCACTGTCTATCAGCACGCCGAGTTTGGCGCCTCTGCTGTTTGTTATTTCTGAGAAAATGCCAATGTTAAGGTTTCACAAAAATAGCTTGTATGGCCTTGACCTTGACACAAGGCCACTGAATACATGTATATCTGTAAAGTTCTGATCAATGTCTATCATCATGCAAAGTTTCAAACCTCTGGTCTTTGTAGATTCTGTGAAAATGCCAATGTAAAATTTTCAAACAGACAGCGTTAGTGACCTTGACCTTGAGTCAAGGTCATTCAAAATGATATGTTTTGAAAGGTCTTATGGTTGTCTATCAGCATGCCAAGTTTGGTGTCTCTGCTGTTTGTAGTTTCTGAGAAAACGACAACGTTAAAGTTTTCTGGACACACACACACACACACACACACACACACACACACACACACACACACACACACACAGACAGACGACGGAGGGCTATTACATAGACTCCCATTGTTACACAAGGGAGCCAAAAATGAAGATCCAGGCCATTCTGCCACAACATCAAACCACAACACCATAATATGTATAAACAAAACCCAGTGATGTACTCTCTCAAAACAAACAAAGCAGCCATGTAACTTGTGACAACAGATAACCTTGTGAGGGACCCACCCTTGTTGTCCACTGTCACACAAAAACAAGACAGGATGTTAACAAAGATCCAACCTCCATTCCACAGTTTTCCATATGGCTAGCAGCATACCTACATCCCATATCGATAACAAATTCGTACGGGGTGAAACTGATGATAGAAAACAAAATGATGAACAAAACAAACCAAAGCAAGAGAAAAAAACAAAAACAAACAAACAACAGACCAGAACAAACAAAATCCAAAGCAAGAACAAAAGAAACACAAACACACACATAACCGCCACCCACTCCAACCCTTCCTCCCATCCATCCCCTCAAAAAGGAAAAAAAGAAAAAGAAGGAAAAAGCAGAAAACAAAATACAGAGAGGGACTAACTGTGCTCATCTAATTAGTGTATTACTAGATATCATAGTGGGAAAAGAAATAAGAACTGCAAATCCTCACAATCTGACAGTTTTAGACATTTTTAAACCGCAGAACTAACTGTGGAATGTAAACTAGGAAAAGTCCACCAAGTTACTGGTGTAAGGAAAATTTAGTGCACTAAGTCCGACTAAACAGTAGAAGAGAAAACAATTCACAAAGCAAGATGGTCTCTGAGGCTTGACTCAGAAAATGACAGACGAACAAGTTGGACTAACACTCAAACTTAAATTACCAACGCTGGTGTATTTGGAAACTAGGAAAAGCAAAAAACCACATCTGAACTGACACTTATGCCAATAAACAGAGGTGCCCAACACTGAATCTACTAAGCCAAATGAACACTACAGCAGCGCTGTGGGTGAAAAATGGACAGAGAAATCTCATCCACCATGACGAAAGCCCAAGAAAGCCCAATATGAAACAGGAAGAAGGCATGCAAACACAGCACAGGACAGGGCAGGAGGGGGAATAAGTGGGTGGTGGGGGCGGTGGCATTTACCCAGAAGATGGAGGAAAAGAAGAGAAGAAGAAACTGTCCAGAAAAGGGTTGAAGGTGGAGTGGCTGGCCGCCACCTGTGAGTGTAGCCTGCTGGCCGACATCAGCGGATGACTGTGGTTGAACTGGCGGTGCTGGTAGGACGTGCTGGGGGCGGAGTCAGCGCCGCGGCGGCGTCGGTGTGGGGATGTGTGCTGATGGTGACTTCTCCACGAGCTGCAAGTAGCCTCCAGGGTAAACCCACTGGGCCGAACCAAGCCTACAGCCCTGACCATCCCTCGTGCCGCGCCTCAAGGACTATCGGGCTCGCACTAAGTGTTAGTTCTACTGGCACATGCATTACGGGCAGGATGGGGGGCTGGCCACACGCATCAGCGACCAAACCCCCTCCCTACACAGAGTGCCGCATTGTGTGTATTTGTGATGGCGAAAGCCCTAAACAGGCACTGAGGCTGTGTGAACCTGCACTTTAAGAGTGTAGACAGTAACAAGCATGATTAACTGGAAGAAGAGAGACAAATGGAACTGCCACCAAGTGTATGTCTTTGGAGCCACCACACCCACAGTTAGGCTACAGAGAAGAGAGAATTCCTCCACCTCCAGAATCAGCACACAACATTCCTGAACCTTACTCTACTTCCACCCTAGTCCCTAACCCCAGCATCACCAGTATAACTACAAGTAGAGACAGTTATTGTGTTAATCTGACATTCATACTCATAGATGTACACTAGACATTCTGAGGATGAAACAATCACTGAGTTCACCAAAATGTAATTATTGGGTGACTCAACAAAGTTAATGTAAATGGAATACACAAAAAGAAAACAACAATACAGTGAAATCCACACTATACAGCATTCATGGGAAAGAGGGGGGGGGGGGGGGGGGGAGGGGGGCTGCCACCTTCACAATGAAAAGTTACTGTGTTATGAAATCAAGCTGTCAAGTGATGTGATGGACACAAAATCTGTAAACTTTCACTTTTGGGGTTTGCTGCAGTCAGATTTCCACTGTATTGATTTTAACATGAAAATGAATGTGAAAATTGCCCTCACAAAAAGACATCTATGTACAACTACAAATGAAATGCTCGGTCAGTCAGATGAAAATTGCCACCCACCAACTGACGACACAGCCTGCAGACCCCGACACGATGAACAAACACCACGTACAGAGTGACTCCAATTTCCAAGCTACTTGTGCAACAAACTCATAGTCATAACTACCAACCGTTCCAAACTACTGAGTACAGCTTCATGTTGGCAGTGGAGCTGTATACAGGTGAGAAAAGCTGCAATGCAAGCATCTGTCTACTGCCTTCGCTGCTTTGTGTTTTCCACTGATCAAGCCGAGCCTCAGTGACTGCTAGTACTTATTACATGGACACGTCTCCGGCCCTGTGGTTACGTACATGCTTAGGTCTGCTACATACTTACCGGTACATCATCTCACTTCTGTTCAGCTGTACAGTGACACACTTATTGCCAGACAATGTCTGAGACATGCCGATGGTAAAGGTACCGGTACTTACAAATCCTTGGTTTCTGGCTTCCTTGTTGGCATCACACACTCCAAAGGTGTGTCCTTGTGCTCTCTCTCACACAGAAGTAGCTATCACTCACTGAACTAATGGGCAGCGTACTCTCACGTCTACTCAGATGTGACTCAAAATGCTTTCAGCTTGTACATTTAGTGAGTTTACTACACTTCCCTAGGTACAAGTGCAATCGATAAAACATACTCTTAATGATGCGACCCAAAACCTATGCCATTGTATACAAAATACGCTACAGAAGGGCACAACCATTGTGTGAGAGCTTTGCAACTCAACCCTTTAGTAGGTTACTCACAGCATGAAGGGAGGCTCAATATATCTGTATAGATCTCACAATGACAGCACGGTCTTCCTACGGTTCCATGTGTGTTAGCATCCAATCTAATACCAGTGACAAAAAAACGCCATATTATATACTTACCGGTACTCAGTTCAGCAGCCGCTCAGTGTAAGTAAAACTATACACAGTATGCGTGTCTCCATTGACATGTCACCACTACTTCACCATACTTACTCAGTTCAGCAGCTGCTCAGTCTCAGCAAAAACTATACACATACAGTATGTGTGTCTCCACTGAAATGTCACCACTACTTTGCTGCATACTTACAGAGTTCAGCCCCCAGTTCCCGCGGTTGCAACTCAACTGTCATGCATTTCTCAAGTACATTTTTTGTCAGGGCAGACAGGTTGTGGACCAGTCAAGTCAACCTACAGCCCAATATCACTACACATAATAAAGCTGTTTCACTTTCCCATGAATCAAACTGAATTAGACGTGATCTAATGATACACTCTACCAGGTTTAACATACTACCCTCACTTCCGTACTGCACCTGGTTACAGTTCTGGGAAAACAGATAAACCTCTGCGTCACGACTGGCAAGAGAGATGCTGCAGTTTGTGTGTTTTTTCACTCACACCGCCCACTCCACTTCATTTCACAGCACTGATTCAATTCAAATTCAAGACAACTTAAAATTCAAAATCATCCAAGACTGATAGAGATTGTTTGAACACCTAACCTGACCAGGCAGCTTGACTCCACCGACCCACAGCCTTACACTGTCATGACAGCAAACATGCACGCCTCAAACTCACACACACAGCATTTCAAACAAACCAAAAAAAAAAAAAAAAATGTCAGACATGCCGTACTCACCCTTGACTAGAGAAGGGATCAGCGGAGAAGAAGGAGGAGGAAAAGAATCCATCTGAAGAGGAAGGGAAGCCTGTAAAAGATTGTTCGAACATGTTCCCTGTCTGCATTCCACCTGAGAAAAAACAATGTCACCGTCACCACAAGTCCTAAAGTGTGAAACATCATTTGAACTTAAAATAATACAGACACAACCTCCCGACTCAATCCCACCCCCTCCCCATATTCCCTTCAACTATGTCCATGAATCCCACAAATGACGTAAATTGTTATCTTAGATCAGTATATAATAATAATGAGTATTGTATAGGCGCTTTACCCAATTTCACGAATCGGCTCAAAGCGCTGCGAACTGAACCCAACATGCACGCTCACGTGAATCACACGCATTCTCCCACACACTGGACATAAACATATTACAATCACGTGGTGCGAAGAGTCAGCTCAGCTATTTAAATTTCGGAATTTAGAATTACATTTATTTTTCAAATTTGGTGGGCTGAACATTTCCAAAGCAGAGGGGGAGGAAGCCGGAGTACCCGGAGAGAACCCCCGACGATCGGCCCGAATGAACGGTGCCACATACGAGAAGGAAAAATTCTTTGCCCCGAGTGGGACTCGAACCCCCCACCTCTCGCATTGGTGACAAGTCTCTTAACCACTAGACCACCGACCGCCCCGTATATCATGTGTGGGCTGTGTTGAAAGCCGCCTGAATAACACAACATCCGCAAGAACTTTGCTTTTTTGATGCAGGTAAAGGGCGGGTAAATATTCAGCTCTGCAGCAATGCGAGGGGGTCTCGAGTTGTACTGGCGAGTCCTTGAGTACCGGTATCAAGATGAAGATCTGGGGCTTCATCGGTCTGCTCGTAGGCCTGTGTCCATGTGTAGATACTTGACAATGGTAAACTTAATATCACTTGATGGTCTTGTTTGTTACTGCTGTTTCTAGCGTTTTCCAGCCAAGAGTAAACATGTACAGCTGTATCAGTGGTGTCAACTGCTCCAGAAACAGGTCAGACGTCAACACGTCAGGCAGGGAAGTCCAGCCACTAGAACTTCTCCAATCTTGACTTCTTTCACAGCATGCCATCAATGAAATTTTGCACAAAACCTACACAATACAGCGTATCTACCAACCCCTAAAACTGAACACAGTACTGCAAACAAGTTTAACACAAAACTCCCTAATGATCATCAATGCCACGAACATCTGACCACACATCTGTTGCAAAATCTTCTCCATTCCTATGCGTCTCAGACTCACGGACAGTATCCCTAGCATGTTTAACTCTTACTCTCCGCAGCCTTACTAGCACCATGATGCTTTAATTCACTGTTTCTTATTCTGACATGTCTGTGGATCATTTACGCAGAGATTTCAGAATCGGACTATGAGATTCTGAGGTTGTATTTCACTGATTTGACAAATAATGGGCCGAATTGGACAGAGAGGTTCAAAGTGACCCTCAGTTTGGAAACCTGCTAAAAACACTACAACTGTTGCACCCCAATCATCTTTTCATCTTCAGTAATGTTAACCACCACATGTGCTGACGAAATACCAGTTTCTGATCCCTGCTATCACCTGTCTCAGTCTCAGTCTTAGTCTTACCAAACTATCACCTGCCTCACCCCATCAACCCATGGCAACAGTTTACCATCAACCAATGCTAACACCTTACCACCAAAGATTCTGGAGAAGGGGTCGTCTGTTCCGAAGAAATCTCTGAAAATCTCCTCTGGGCTGCGGAAGTGGAAGTGGAAGTTGCCATGATGGACGTGGCCGCCTCCGGCAAAGTCGTCCTCCATGGAAGCTCCATGGACAGCATCCTTGCCGTACCTGTCATACACCTCGCGCTTCTTCTCTGCGAGAGAAACAAACATACTGGAATCGGTTTCAGGGAATCTTCAGCATACATGCTGGGGGGTGGGGGTGGAGGGTTGGTGGTGGTGGTGGTGTTTAGCCTAGTGGGGTACACAGTGGTGGTACAATGTAAACACAGGGTCATCAATGCCATAATATCAGACTCCTTTACTTCTTGGTTTTCCCATGGTTTGAGGCTCACATGGTTGACTTTCAGGCATTTCTTGCCATCCGGACACCCAACATTTGGCCATCCATTGATACAAGCACATTCGCTTCTTAATACGTAATATTATAATAATTATTCTCAATATTTCTTGTGCTGTAGAAAAACTAATTGCTTACTGTCTGAAAGCACATCATATGCTTCTGAGATTTCTTTGAACTTCCTCTCAGCTTCATCTTTATTGTTGGGATTCTTGTCTGGGTGCCATTTCAGCGCCAACCGCCGATACCTGTAACACCAATAAAAATATATATACAGTCAAACCTGTGTAAGGCGGTCACCCAAGGGACCGGGTCAAACTGACCGCCTTAGACAGGTGTGACCGGGTTATCCAGGGTGACATGTCAACAGTTAGCATGTCAGGGGATCCTCTGGGGTGACCAGGTTAGACAGTGGCATGGCTTATACAGGTGACCGCCTTGGCAGGTTCGACTGTATATATATTCATTCACACCATAACCCAGCAACTATTAGATATCATGCAGGGTTGCACATTTAAGTCGGTCCCAGGACATTGACCTATAAAAATTTCAAATGTCCTATTTTGCCCACCTCAAGCGGACATTTGTCCTATTAAAATTTTTATTGCCACTAAGTGGCCAGGACACTGTGTCCTATCACTTTGCTGTTTCCAGGACACTTTGTCCTATAGAACTTTAGAAGGTGTGGAAAATGTGCAACCCTGATCACGTGTGGGTAACTATTGTACAGTTGTATTACACCAATGCCTGGATACATACCCTTTGCGAACACCTTGCTTGAGACCCCCCACTCAAGCCACTATGAAGGCTGCCTTACACTCGTGGACAGTTTTTGTACTATCCTATCGACTATCGGCCGTTAATCCGTTCCGATAGTCATCCGCTAGTCTATCCATCCGCAATAGAACTGGCTTCTAAATTTCTATCCACTGGTTGCTGGTCTAGCATTCAGCGACCAGTCAACAGTAAAGTGGTCAAGTGAGTCGTGACGTATTCAAGATGGCCGAGAAGATGGACACTGTGCCACAGCAAGGTTTATTGAGCTAGTGAGAGAAAATCCAAGCATATATGGGATACGAGGGACGAAACTACATGGTTCGTCTTCTTCGGCAAGAACAGCAACAGCGGCCGCAATCACTTCCAAATCTTCATCTGAATTATCTAAATCGTAGTCCGACATGGGAGCCGCCATTCTGTCTCCAAGGGAGAATATTCTCGCATGACTTTCCATATACGGTAAACGCGTACTACAGGGCCATCGCTAAACTATCGATGTGTACGGCAAGGGACCCTCCACCAGTCGGCTAGATGATAGTTGACAGGACAGGGATAGGGCGACTTCTAGCAACATGTAGGACCAGCTTTACTATTAGTATTACACAAGACGGGGGCCTTCCCCCCTACTGAGGCCCCAGACCGCTGCAGATTGCGTAATAGTGGCTGCTAGTGATCTGACAATTTCAAGCAAAATTGCTTCTTTGCTTGGGCTCTAAAGAGATAAGGAGAAAAGTATACATGTACTTACGCTTTCTTGACTTCCCGTTCTGTGGCGACGCGTTCGATGCCCAGGACTCATAGTAACACACATCTCTCTTGTGGGCCGGCATGGCGGACTATCACACAACACAGACACCACCACTCACACGCATACAGCTGTCCTCGCAGCTGAGTCTGTACAAACACACACACAAACACAACCTGCATTGAAAAACAAGTGGACGTTCATGTCCTATAATTTGTGTTAGTGTTACACAGCTAGCCATTCCCCCAGGGCTTCCTACTTCAGATATGACCACCATTCCTAGCCTGATCTGGACCCACCACTCAAATGTCAACATCATCTATCAACTATCAGGAAATCCATCATTTTCTTTTTTTTTTTAATCAATCAATCAACACTGATGTCAGGAACTTGTATACAGACCTACCAAAATATACACCAAGTATACACTTAAGTCAAACAACCTACAAAAACAAAACATACAAATGGGTTGACTCAACCATTACCCAGAGCGTTTGGCAACCTATTTCCTAGCATCTGGAAGATCTATGGCCTCACAAGTCCGCAGACAACAGACTAACTATCAGTCTAGTTTCTTCCTATGCCAGTTTTACTTTTAGCTGTGCCTCAGCAGGTGCATGACAGTTCAGGCTGTTTTTCTTCAAGGGACTTGCGAAACACTAGAAAATATTGATTTATCCTCTTTACCACCAGGAACACACATGCTGCCACCCACTCACATGCTTTCACTGGTAACATTATACATTATGTGTACATGTACTCCCCCCCCCCCCCTCCCCGTATCTTCCCTTGAATGTTTACATGCGCGCGCGTGCGTGCGTGCGTGTGTGATACAGGCAGCTGTTGAAGTTGACAGTAAAACTGCTAGCAACACACACTTGGCCCTTCATTGCACAGCTGTTGAGAAAACGGTATTCCCATCTCTGCTATGGTAAACCAATGATTTGTTTTCAAAGTTGTGAGTCATAAAACAGAAGGGAGAAAGTTGAATTTCACCTGAACAGGTATGCTAGGGAGATACAAGAATATTATGGCCGGATGTCGTAACTTCTGACAAAGTCTGCAATAATACTACCGGCAAAACGTCCATGATGTAAAAGACATGCGCTCAAATTGTTCCGTGCACCTGCCCATCTGCTGTTTCATTTGGGGGGATGGGGTGGGGGAAGGAGAAGGAGGGCAGGTGAGGGGTACCTCCCTGCACAGGAGAGTCACTTTTCATTTCATCAGCTTGAGTAATCTTCACAGCCCGCGTTGGCTTTCAAGCTGGCAACTGTACAAAAGATGCCGATCAACTTTACCAAATGTTTGGTCATGCATTATACAAATAATCGATTCTCTACAACTTTCCGCTGCAACACAACAACAAAATTCACGCATGTTGTAATTTGAGTACAGTGTATTCCTCAGTAACTCACTGACACTAGTCACAGCTCTGGAATCTGCCACTCCCCTACATCTTTCAACAACCATCACGCATCGTTAGTTCAAAGCGCCCTTCCGCTATTTTGGGACCTGAAATACGTGTCTGAAACGACACCTGAAATGTATTACGCAATCACTCGCGCCGTGCGACGTGGTAGATGGACCGTACTCTAATTCTACACTCTGTAGAAAAATCAGTCAAGTTTCTCTCCATACCTCAGCTACTCAGACTGGAGAAAGGCGGCATTCTCTGACGTAGAAGCACGAGGGAAGGCAGAGCACTGGTTGGCATGAAACACGGCTGAGTAACTAAAACACCGGATATTACTGATGCCAATTCCAAGAGAAAACAGCACACACAACAACCAACGGTATTGCACGGACGACCAGGAAAATGTACCGGTACTCTCTGCTGCTGGACAAAAAGATGCCGGTGGTATGGAAACTATGAAGCTAAGCTACCTGAAGCCACAAGCAAAGTCTGCGAGGCCTGCCACTAATGCTAGGAAATGCACTCTACAGAACAGGCTACGCACGCACGCACGCACACACAGGTACCGCCCACTCAGGCGAGGTTAGCTCATGCTACCAATATTTCATCTTGTTTTCTAATTTCCGCCAGCGCACTTGAAACTTACACCCAACCACCCCTCTCACAAACAAACAAAACATGCATGCATACACACACATGTACACTGCAACAACTGACCTTTTTTTTTTTTTCTTCTTTTTTTTTTGGGGGGGGGGGGGCACCGTCTATCTTTCACAACGTCAGTGCTGACCACTGACCGACAAATTCCTCCAGCTTTCAGAAGAAACTACTACGTATTTCGAGGTACTGAGAGAGAGAGAGAGAGAGAGAGAGAGCTTCATCCCTTGCCTACCACACAGGTATGTGTAAAGGTACTAAGCCCCAGCCCCCAACTGACAGAGGCGGCAGCCAAAACCTGTAGCGCTGCCTCTTCCACGTCCCTCCCCCTGGCTCCCACAGAATGCGCAAGATGGTGATGAGCCAAATTTAGACGACCCCTAACTGTGAGTCAGCCACCAAGACCTGCATCCTTCTCCACTACCTGAACCGAATCCATTCAACACCACCGCTATCAACACTGCCTCCCTTGCAACTCCTATCTCTGGCTATGATCTAGTTCAAAACAGCTTACGGGCTTTTGTATGTCTTCAGAACTGTATTGTCAACAAACAAAATAGATACTTCTATTTATAGGCAATTGATTTTAAAAAAAAAACAAAAAACCCGGAGCACCAGAGTAGGGTTGTGATTTTCCTTGCCAACAGATGTTTCCAGCAGTTTACTATTTTTGGTGAGATCCGCCAATGAAAACTTCTGCCACTTGTCTACCTGCCGGCAGCAGCAAGCAAGAGAATCATTTCCATGCTCCTTGACTGATTGTTAACAATTACATCTTGTTTTAGAAAGACAAACACAGGGTGCACTGCCGGGTCACACACACCCATAAAAAGCTGCATTTGGTCAAGTTGGAACTTGGCTGTAGTGTAAATGATCACCACATGCTACCCAGGATTGATTCACAAAGTCTGGTTTCTAATAGCAGTGTCAGCTAATACATAGCACCGCTGAATAAATCAGAAAACAAATTACCTGGAGAACAAAACTGATAGGAACGGAGTGTTAATGTCAAAAAAAGCATCATCTGTTGCTCAAGGCTGATCAATTATGTTCCAATGACTAAATGAGTTTCACAATCATGGTTATAATTGGGACTTCCTCTTGTTGACTGTTGTTTGTCCCTGGTGTCATAACTGGGGACTTTCAATTTCAGGGTACATGCATCAGCTTGTGTGTGTTTGTGTGTGATTCCTATTGTTATACATAATTATATATATATGTACCCCCTGCAATCTTCCTACACTAAATAGTGGTGTTTCAACTTACAATGCTGCATCGTTTCAATCTCATAGGATTAGGACATTTTATTTTCACCTGCTATGCACTCTTCTGATTCTCATACAAATATGCGTGAGTTGTATGTATTCTAGTCAAACAAAAGAAAACAACTAAACCGGCCACTGTAGTGTAGTGGTTAGCACTTTGAACCATGGACCGGGAGACCCGGGTTCGAGTCCCAGCCAAGGCAGGCGGGATTTTTCCTACCTAGGTCGGCTCATACCCAGGGTGGGTGTGCTATGGGCCCAATGGGGAGGCTGTTGCCACACAGCCGAGTTTCACCCATTTCACGGTTGCTACTTTGAGGGTGCTTCCCTTGGTATGACACGTCTTATGATGTGGATGATTACACGGCCGGCACCGCAGGTGCCATAGTTCCCGGGCCTGGTTAATGCTGGGATATTTATGACAGGAAACGAGAAATGCAAACCACACGGACCTCCATAGCAAGCATCATCTTACCATCATCCTCATCTTCATAATAATGCATAATAAAAATTGTCTCAGCTTCCGAGCCCTCCGTGGATTCTACCCGTTACCTGGGAGGAACACCACTGGAGCTGGCAAAGAGTTGGGGCAGCAAAAAAAACCCAAACCAACCCCCCCCCCCCAAAAAAAAACAAACCCAAAGATATGAGTATGCTGGATAAAAATCATAGGCACAATCTCACCTGGCTAGATTAAAATCAGAGTCTGTTCAATTTCCAAAGCACAACATTGTTACACTACACAGATTATATATGACAGTGACAGGGGAGGTGCAGGACCATACACTATGCCTGAAGCTTCAAGTTGAATGTCTACTGTGTTTCTGAATAAACTACCCAGTTCTTTGGGCACTACTCTTGTGCCAGATGGGTGCCTGCCGTGTAGCTTACTTTTAAAAATTAACTGCTGACACACGACCCAATTTTATAGATCAATTCCTAGCAAAGACACAGATAGATCTCTAACACAAGAAACAGAATAAGTACAGGAATTGGGATTCAGGAGTACAGAATAGGGATCTAGGGAAGCACAGTTGTGCATTTATAATGTGAACTTAGAATGGTGACTGTGTAGTGTGCGTGATACAACACTACCGGGTCAACTGCATGTTCAAAGGCTTTACTGTACGTAAGTGTCAGGTAAACGCAATGTTCAGTGTATGTCAGCTGGACTGTGACACTCAAAGTGTCCCCCCCCCCCCACCTCCCCACTCAAACAAGCATGGCAGATACTGTTTTATTACCTGTCCATCATCGCATTTTTCTTTTTCTATCAGGTAGGAAACACTGCATTTGTTGTCAAGCGCCACAGTCAAAACAGGTGTAATGTAATGGCTAACATTTAACGTAATTTTCACTCAATGAATGTCTACAGAAGTTGTGTGTTAGGTTAGACAGAGAGTGAGAGAGATTACAGGTTTGTGTCTAAATCAAAGTTCTGAAAGTTATCAATGAATGTTGCGTCACATCCCTTCAAGTTCAAGCTGAGCATGGAGAAATCCACAATTCTGGGAGGCCTGGATCCTATTTGCTTTTATTAATAATAATAATAATAATGAGTATTGCATTATTACTACATGTATAAACTACAACTGACATCTGGACACCCCACTATCAATATGTTTGTGTGTGTGTGTGTGTGTATGACTGAGTGTGTGTACTTCACTCAAACCATCCACAACTACCAAGCACTCACAATTTTAGCAGGGGAACGGGAATCAACAACTTCATCAAAGCACTCTAGACTCTAGTCAAACACCATCCACTGTCACCAGACTCTACACTTCCAGTAATTGCATGCACCTTTTCTGCACTGCTTGTGTGCCCACAAGAGAAAAACCATTGTCAATAACTGAATAAGGTACGTGACCATGCAGTTACCCCCAAACTTCACCCTGTGTATAATAATTATGGTTTCTTTCAGAAATGATGGAAATCTGCAGCTATGACTTTTCACATAATACAGTACAGTGGTATCCAGCAAACGACGGTTAAATAACATTTCTGCTATAAATTACTGTAAGTACTCCTAAGTAGATGTGCAGATTTGCTGTTTAGTCTACCCTAAATAATGCCCGCATCCTGCACTTTCTGCTTTATAGCCTACAGTTATAAACTACAGCAGTAAAACTGCTGTTATGTCCTTTCTGACATTAAAATGCACTGTCCGCCTAAATTACGTTTTATTGTCATCAGCAACAGAGATACACACTAACGTCTACAAAGAATGCGTAGACATTAGACTACTACGCCTTGAAGGGTTTGGAAGTCACGATCTTGATTGAGGTGGCAATCCGTTACCAACTCATTTTCCCAAGGTACTTGCAATTTAACTGTAAAGATAAACTCTTAACTACTTCTTTACACATATATGACACAAAATTATCAAAACCCCTTTGTACTTACTGTTACAATCTTGTTACAAACGTACGTTTTGTATCGCGGTGTTTCCCTGTGGTATTTACATACGAAAGTCTCGCTACTTCTCGCCTAATCCGTTATGTGCTAAACCGTAACAGCAAAAGGAAAAATATTTTTCAGCTGACGCCTTTTTCTAACATTGAATTTACCGACAAAACTGACAATCAGAATGAGATAAAAATATTGCAAAAGAAAACACACGAATAATCTCGTGACGTCAGTTCTGGTTTGAAACAAAGATGGCAGCGCCCATGTGAAAGTTTATTTACGGCTCTTGTTGGTGTTGTGGGCTGCCGCTGTGGATACAAACAGACAGGAACACTCACTTTGATTTTTCTACGTGCTGTCATCGTCACTAAAGAAAGACTCTTCAATATGGCAGAGGAAAATGTAAATTCCTTATACTTCTCAATCATTACAGAATTCACTACATATATTGGACGCTATAGTAACGTAGATTGAAGGCGATTTTTGGTCAGTAACCCAATATGAATGAGATTTAGGGTTAGTAGTTGAAATGAGGTTTAGGTTTAGGGGTCAGATTGGGGATTGGTTTGGTACAGTTAATTATTAGCTGTATGTTTCACCACTAAAAGTAATACTGATAGTTGTTGCCAAACTCAAAGTTTTGCTTTTACTGCCTTTGATCGGTTGCGTAAACTCACTCTTATCTTCCACTCTCTCTCTCTCTCTCCTCCTCCTCCTCTCTCTGTGATAATATTACCATTTTCTCTCTGTTTTGTTTTTTTACTGTGGATGTAGAGTGGTGAGGAATACAAGCTGGAGCGAAACTCAGAGTTGCGATTTGAGGTAGATTCCAAAGACAGTGTCCAGCTGGAGGTGAGAATTGAGCTGCAGACATAGTGTTGGTTGCCTGTAGCTAGAATTGACAGATCTTTATGCTATTGTTAGAAAATTCCACACTTGTAATCATGCTCATACCAGGGAGATTTATATACATGTGTATGTTTATTGTGATTAATAGACAAGGTCTGGAGGGCTTCATATATATGAGACTGTGCCAGAACGTGTTTTGTAAAGACCACCCAACTTTCAACCTTCATATCTCTTTTCATGTCCATACTTAACAACTAAACTTTGGGTCTTTTTAAAGACCACAGTTTCAAAAGATAATGCAGAAAAAAATTATTCTGAGAAATCTTTTCTATGTGGATATAAAAACAAAAAGAAGTTCAAAATCCTTGTAAATCCCACCCTCAAGAAGTGGGACATTACAGGTGGCCACAGGAATGCATGTACTTCACTTTCTTACGCTTGTCTGATGATTTTTTTCTTCTAAGATGTAAATAAAGCATGTTAAATTTGTTTGTTTCTTTTGTTGTGAGGAAAAAAATAAAATGTTATCTTTATAAAATTGAGCTTTATTGTATTGCATGACGATCGTAACGTGCCATGTCAAATCTGCGGCAGTGCGATAAGTTCGTCTGCTGTGGAACATTCAAGGCCTCTGAACTCAGAAAACTAAGATCCAGCTTGAGAAATTCATACTGGTCAAAAATTTGCTTGGTTTACACTGTGAGAAACTGTTACAATTAAAAAAAATGATAAACATTTTAGGCAGATATTTTCATGTCAAACTGTTGCGATCGACCAATCGCCGATTTCTGGAAAATGCGTGACTTTCTTTTTGCGGTCCTGTTCTGAAATGTCGCCATTTTTTACCCTAACCCTTTGCGGCCATTGGTTTTCTCAAAGATGGTGCCTAAGAGGAGAGAAGGTGAGTATAGTGATTTATGTCAGGATAGTTTTGAGTGTTGCGATCGACCACATGTTACGATCGATCAGTGATTAGGCCCCTTAAGCATTATTTTGACCTGTGGTTTGATTTTCGTCCACTCTGTGAGTAAATGTAATGCACGGAGGACTTTGTTTTGGACATCCATCATTGCGTTGGCTGTTAATCGGTTTTGTTTGAAGAAAATCCTGCAGTGGACATAACGAGAATTTATGTCCAAGTTGCGTTCGCGCGTGTATGGTATTACTGTTGGCTCATGTCAACGTTGCGATCGGCATCGCAAATAAACGATTACGAATTCATCGTTTAACGATCATATTGTTTGGGTTATAGGTGTGCTGACAGACGAAATTCATGCAATTTAGGAAAAAAAAACAGATGGTGTTTGAACCATACAAGTTCTTTAATTCGCCATTTGCTTGCTCGATCGAAACAGTAGGCCATTTGGACATAGGTTATCAGTCTAGTTCTGTTTACTTGCAAAATATTCACAATTATTGGGAGTCAGTAGTTATGAAACAATAGGAATAATATTCCGGTGAGGAAAATCTTTGTTTTCGGCACCTTGACTAGCTGCTGTGTTGATTAGTTAGTAATTTCAACGCCAGGATAAATTTTTTTCGGCCCACGTGTTGGGATAGAACTAGAATTTTTTTTTTACCAGACTTTGTAATTTAATTTCATACGTTGGAGGGAAGGGGGTGGGGTGTGGAAACTGATCTTCACCCAGGATCACAATAGATTAGTCATAAATACTGTAAGCTGCATTACAGGTGAATGCACTGTTTTGCATATCAAAAATAGCATGCAGCAATAACTGCTATTACTGTATTAGTGCCAGTAAAGTTGTACTGATCTGGGCATGGGCTTGTTTCTTTTTGTTCCAGGTCAAGGAGGTAGATGCAGTGCACCAGGAGGTGCAGGTGCAGTTCATGGCGCGACAGGGGCCGCTGGTTTACTGGGACAGACTGGATGAATCCTGGGAAACATTCCAATCCTTCCAGGACAACAGCAGGAGAGTTGACATCAAACTCAATGAAACTAGAGAGGCAAAAGCCTCCATGGCTCCCTTGTGACAAGGGTCAAGGTCATTCACAAGTATGTTTGTAAAGCTCTTATCACTATCATCACGGCAAGTAAAGTGTCTCTGGCGTTCCAAGTTCCTGGCAATATTACAATTTTCCCCCAAACAGTTTGCATGGCCTTGACCTTTGGTCAAGGTCATTAAAATGAGATCACATCAATGTCTATTATTATGCCAAGTTTGACGCCTCTAGTATTTGTAGTTCCTCTGAAAACGGCAATGTTAAAATTCACAACAGACAGCGTTAATGACCTTGACCTTCAGTCAAGGTCATTCAAAAAGGTAGGTCTCATAGCAGTCTATCATCATGCCCTGTTTGGTGCCTCAACTGTTTGTTGTTTCAGAGAAAATGCCAAGGTTAAAGCTTCCCCAAAACAGCTTGCATGGCCTTGACCTTGACTAAAAGTCATTGAACACAGGTATGTCAGTGAAGGTGTTGCCAATGTCTATCATCATGCAAAGTTTGATACTTCTGGTTCTTCTAGAGTCTGAAAAAATGCAAATGTAAAAATTTCCAAACAGACTGCTTTAATGACCTTGACCTTGGGTCAAGGTCATTTAAAATGGTATGTGTGCATAGGTCTTATCACTGTCTATCAGCACGCCAAGTTTGGCGCCTCTGCTGTTTGTTATTTCTGAGAAAATGCCAATGTTAAGGTTTCACAAAAATAGCTTGTATGGCCTTGACCTTGACACAAGGCCATTGAATACATGTATATCTGTAAAGTTCTGATCAATGTCTATCATCATGCAAAGTTTCAAACTTCTGGTCTTTGTAGATTCCGTGAAAATGCCAATGTAAAATTTTCAAACAGACAGCGTTAGTGACCTTGACCTTGAGTCAAGGTCATTCAAAATGATACGTTTTGAAAGGTCTTATGGTTGTCTATCAGCACGCCAAGTTTGGTGTCTCTGCTGTTTGTAGTTTCTGAGAAAACGACAACGTTAAAGTTTTCTGGACACACACACACACACACACACACACACACAGACAGACAGACAGACGACGGAGGGCTATTATATAGACTCCCATTGTTACACAAGGGAGCCAAAAATGTCAAACCGCAGAAGGCAACTTTTTGATGTCACTGAACTCTAAACAATCCCTTTGCTGCATCTACAATGTCCATTGGTTACCTTCAACATGATTGTCATGTCTTTATGTCCGCTGTAATATGTTACCTTCAACATGAATCTCTATCATTACTACTGAATGTGTTTTATGCAGTCTTTATTGTTTCAATTAAAACATGCAAGTGGGCAGAAACATCAAATTTCATTTGGTCATGTGTTTTTTTTTTTGTTCATTTCAACATTCATACGAAGGGAAACATTATGTCCAATCGCAAAATGTTACCTTCAACATGGGGAAAGTAGTAAACAACGATTTCTAAATGCAAAAGTGCGCATTTTGTGGGTTTCAGTTGTAACAAAGGATACATTAAATAAATTAAGAAATAAACTGGTGATGGTATTAGCTTATTTTTCATTGCTTGGAAAATGAAACATTGACATGCGGTTGGATGCAACGGTGGACATAGATAATCATAGTCTCATTGAAGTTATAAGTTTTGTTTTACCTTGTTTTCAATTATTTCAAGTTACTTGGTTTAGAAGTCTTGTAATAAAACTGTTTTTGATCTAATCTGTTTTTGCATTTCATCATTGTTGGTGAAACATTATGTCCCATGTTACATCCGACATGGCCTCGGTTTGCACCATAAAATGACATTTTCTCATTAATGCTGAACAGAGTTATCTTTTTACTTCTTGAATAACATGCACAAAACATTGTTTGTTCAAACACTAGATTGGCAAACATTTTGGGTTGGTTTCATTTTTCACTGAGATGTCCCACTTTTTGGTGGCACCTTCTGGCACAGTCTCATATACATATATATATATATATATATATATATATATTCGATTGACATAGGTCATACCAGTTCATGTTCAAAATGTATGACTGTTTGCTTACTAAGGTGGATATACATGTCCTATCAAGTATCATTCTTTGACACAGTGGACAGTATTTAGGACAGATGTCCTATACTTTTGCAGTCAGCCAGGACAAGTCATTTGTCGTAATTTATACTTATAGTTCTCATGGAGAAGAAATCCTTGGTCTTTAATCTGTGTCACGGTCTTACATTTATATTTCTGTGTAACTGTAAGTACAGTACCTTGAATTTGAACCATAATTACATACACATGTAGTTGATAGACCTTTTGTGCAAGTTTGTAACCTGCCTTTTTTTTCTTTTTTTTTTCTCTTTAAACAAAGCCTCATTGTTTTCCCCTCTTGTATTTTGTAGATGATTGATGGCATGGGTGAAGTGTTTGGCACAGAGCTGGCAAAGAACAAAATCTACAGCTTCTTGCCAGGTTCAAAGGTTGCAGTCTATTCGTATCATGGATGTACCATCAAAATATCCTTTTTGTGTGAGGCTTAGGCCAAAAAAAATATTAAAAAAATTGTTGTTTCTGGTAACATGGCTAAAAAAAATAGGGTAGGTAGGTACGGTTTTTTTTACACCCCCCCCCCCCCACATATATCCAAGAACAAAGAAACAGGGTGTTAATAAGAAATGATGCTCTGTGAAACTGCATTTAATATTATAACACACTATCTTACCATATTTCGTTTTAATCTTGGGTCCGCGATGGCGCACGACTTCCCTGATGACAGGCGCATGAAAACCGAAACTGGTCGTGCTTGTATTTTTTCTCTCTTTTTTTTCCAGCAGCCAAACAAAAATTTTAGGGTCGGGGGGAAAAATAGAGTCGGTCGGGTTACCAGAAACAACAATTTTTTTTTTTTGCCTTATCAGTGTTACTATAAGTTGTCAGGCAATATGTTCTGGCTGTAGCAATGACAGATGTCTACAGGTGTTCTTTGCTTTTGGTAAAGACTCAATTTGCATAAGTTTCTCTGTAAAAATGTACAACATAAATTTATATATAAAGATTTTTTCCTCTGCTTGCACATAAAAATCTTAAAAGACAGCTGATTATGAGCTCAACAGATGGTAAGCCAACATTAGCGAAACTGTTTTGATAAATTTTATATTCTGTATGAAGTCATTGATAGAGTGTAATGAGCAAAACTTTTTTGCTGGAAAGTGGAAACTAACTGCTTTATTATTAGTAGTAATATAACAAACAATGACAAAACATTCACACACACACACGCACACACACACACACGCACACACACACGCACACACACACACACACACACACACACACACACACACACTGAGGTATTTTGGTTCTCCTTAACTTTGGCTACTTGCGCGGTAAGACAGAGGTGGCCTACATATCCAAAGAGACACCAATGACCGTGTACCTCAACACACATTCTGCCATGGAACAGATGCGACAGAAGGCTGATTTGGAAGAAACTCGTGGCCCAAGGGTAAGCAAAATGTCAAGAACCCTGTTCATATTTAATCAAATTTGATTGTGTCAAACTGCTATTTAAGATGATAGGTAACATCTTGGCAGCAGAAAGTATTGTGTAAAGTCACAGTTTCTATTCATGAACGTGTTATTTTCTCGTGGAATAGAAAGAAATTATGATTAGCATTTTAGTATTAGTATTGTATCACTATATTAGTCCCATTACTGAACTAACTCTGAAATCTGAGGGAGTGTGGACAGTACACTGATTGATGGAAATATATTCAGGGATGGATTTACTCAAATATGCCAATGAGACATTGTCTCCTTGACCAGTCATTTTTATGAGACATTTTCATTTTCTATGAGACAATCAAGTTCACCCGCATCACTCTGTCACATGTCTGTGCCGAGAACCTGTTCCTAAGTGCAGTGACGTTCAGGTTCTGAACGGAAAAGGACCTCTCGATCGCAGAACTGAGAAAACTGATAACGCGCCAATATTTTTTGCAACTCTTTCGAGCGAGAGTTCCTGGCAGAGCGCGCGGCGAGCGGGATAAGTAAGCCTCATCACTAATATTAGATTAGTGTAACAGACTCTATGACTGACACGGACAGCGCATCTCTGCTTCGCGCTTGTGATGTCATGTTTGTGCGACATATATGACGCATTTTGAGAAATTTCTATGCGACATTTTATCAAAATATGAGACATAGTCGCACGGCGCGCGAGAAAATCGATCCCTGTATATTTGTTAAGACTGTATAGGGATTTGACATCTGAAATTGGAGAAATTTAAGAACAGTGTAAGTAGGGCAGTAACCATTTTCTTTCATCGATTTCATGCATGCAGTGGCATGAAAATGGAAATTTATGGTTCCTTACTTGGTAATAATGGTAAAACTTGATCTTGAAACCAGCAGGACTAGTGGTTAGAGATTTTTACTAGTCAGTCAGTTGGCTAACTAAACATTTAATTTTAAGAAACAAGTCTGTTTAGCAACCCTGAAAACTTGCGTGTGATACTGATCTAGTAATTGACTGATGTTTGCTGCAGGTGTTGGTGGTAGGGCCAACTGATGTTGGCAA
>JACVVK020000219.1:0-2500 GCA_018292915.2 Batillaria attramentaria
CGCTGCCCGCCAGCAGGCAGCCGAGTACGGCAACATGCAGAGTGGCAGTCGTGAATCGTGCGCTTAAGCCAGCGGTATGTTTTGGAACAGTTTCCGGCGCTTGTGAGTCAGTGCGGGGACTACTGGACTGGACGCTCGAGATACTCTGTCTTGATGATTAGTAGAACTGCATTAACAACTGATGTTGACAACTTTGCGCGAGCGGTGAAACATTCAACTGAAATTCTACGACGTTGGTAGAACAGTCTAGCTCAGAGAATTACTACCGCTGTGTGCCGTGAACCGATCCATCACGATACGGTATCCGAGTTGCACAATGTCAATATCAGTTTATGGAATTGGAAAAAATCGGACCTCGTTTTCTTTATTTTTTTTTTATATTATTTTTTTAACGAGACGCAAGTTAGAGATTAGAACTAGGCCTCAGACTAGTGTGCATTTTGAAATGCTGAAGGGTTTAAGTGTTGAATAAGTGTTGACTGGAAACCGGCCCCTGTAGTGTAGTGGTTAGCACTTCGGACCATGGACCGAGAGACCCGGGTTCGACGCAAACCGTTATTGAAACAGCTGTCGGACGGGATCAGTGGGCTGTGTCCAGTGCCGACTAAAGGCCGCGATCCACGATCAGACAGTGCGGGACCGCAGTGCGGGATCTGATGAGTTTCTATGGCAACCCTCAGATTCTTGACGTCACTATCAGACAGTGCGGAATGCGGGGTGCGTGCGTGTTTGGGGGTTTAACGTCCTTTTCCTCCACATTCGGGTGATATCAAAGACGGGGCAACGATGAAAAAGCCAGCACAAATATTTGGCCCCAGCCGGGATCGAACTAAGGACCCGAGCATTAGAAGTCTAACGCTCTAACCATTCGACCACACCCCGGCTCCCCTGCGGGATGCGGGCTAGGGTTCAACCAGCGCTACTTTCTAGCCGGACTGCGGGATGGGGGCCATCTGACGGCCAATCAAATTGCAAGCTTCGAGCACATGCCCTTTTCACCCTTGACCCCAACAAAAGATGGCCGACCTTTCTCGAGAGAAGGGGCGCGTTTCTCACGCATTTGCCCTCGCGGGCGCTTGCGAAGGTCGCTCTGCCTCGTTGGGAAACGACCAATTAGAACAAGGCGCTTTCAAAATGGCGGCGGAATCACGAACACGGTTGTTGGCAAGGTTGAAAAGGAAGAAGAAAACTCTAGTGCTCGCAGCTATCAGTCATCTTTTGAGCGCAGAAGACGACGTTTTTGAGGAGGAGCAATAATTACTGGCTTGGAGCATAATATACCGCTAGTATGCATGTTCTGCTCGATGCAAAACGGAGACGTAAGACACCCTTACGTACTCACTTTGACCATTCCTTCCCCACAAACACGCACCACATATCCCTGAATGACTGGCGACCACGGCCCGGTGCAATTAGCTCAAATTATTTTCGTATACTATTCTGCACAATTACAAGTTGGGACAGAAGGTCTCCATCCACCCGCAAATTCATTTTAAGCCATTTCTTAGTTCCACTTCAACGAGGCCTTCGGTGGGCGCCGCCATCTTTGTTTACATAGAAACTGACCACGTGACCTTTTGTTCGTGGCGAACTTGCTTTAGACTGCGCGCGCGAGCGCCTCAGTTTTTCGCACGCCGCGGGCAAGTTGCGTGCAAACGGTTTCATAGCAAAGCGCCCCGGAACGTTTCGGAACGCTCGCCTTCAAGAAACGCGGCCCAGACGTCCGCGGCAGACTGTCCGCCGGTCACGCACTGCGGGATACGTGGAGAGCTACATCCGATCCCGCAGCCGTCCGTCCCGCATTGCGGTCCCGCACTGTCTGATCGTGGATCGCGGCCTTAAGGCCGTTCTTAACCGGGCAGACTTTTGGTTCGCGAACTAGGTTCGGAGAGTACGGCGAACTAGGTTCGCGCAAGTTGTTTCTTAACCGACCAAATACTTGTGCGCAAACCCTGGTTCGAAAGGATCGGCGAACTAGGTTCGAGGACTGCATAGCGTGTTGTGGGAACCCTCGCGATCCTTTTGCGATCCTGCGCTCTGATTGGCTGCTCGGGGAGAGCTGTTGTGCGCATGTACAAAGTTGAGGAAAATGGCGGACGGCATGGCGGCTATCGACTCACTTCACATTTCCCTCTTTTGCGCTCTTTTCCTCTTTTCTCCTCTTCCTCGGCTTCCAAGAGTTCACTCAAACGATAACTACCGCAAATGCCTGGTCGTCTCGATCTACGAAGGCGGCCATTTTGGTTGTTTACGATTGTCTCAACTTCCGAGTCCGCGCTTGTTCGGGCGATGACGTATGCATATCATTAACGGTCGGTTAAGAAAGAGAACTAGTTCGGCCGAACCTCTGGAACTAGGTATGTGTGCGCGCTTGCCCTGTTCGTATACAATACACAGTTCGCCGAACAAGTTCGTCAGACTGGTGGTTCGCCCGGTTAAGAACGGCCTTTAAGTGCCAAGCCTAGCGTGACCCCGCGGCCGCCACCACAACGAAACCAGT
>JACVVK020000219.1:7500-32500 GCA_018292915.2 Batillaria attramentaria
GCACAGAAATAATTTTATACCAAAAGAAAATCTGGCTCAAGCCCTATAAACATGCAAAAAAGAATGATGACATCATGACGCATTTTAGAGTATGACCTCATTAAAATCGTCATCCAAACTGCTGAGCCAGAAAACCATGGACGCCGAGAATGAGCATTTTCGCTTCTACACATTCATGAGGCTAAAACTCGGAGACAATGGCAAGAAAATCCTTCAAGATTTGCAAGCTGTTTTTGGAGCCAAGTGTGTCGGTAAGAGCACAGTTTACAGATGGGTCGAAGCTTTTCTAACTGAACAAGGGCCTTCAAGCTCAGGTACCAGTCCTGGCCGTCCACTCTCAGCTCGGAACGAAAGAAACATTACCCTTGTGAAAAGCCTGATTGACGAAGACCCACATTCGACCATACGCGAGATGAGTGAAGCATGTGACCTCTCTATCGGCACCATACACAGCATTCTGCATGAAGATCTTCAAATGAGAAACTTGGCTGCAAGATTGGTACCCCATCTCTTAACTGACGAACAAAGGAAACGGCGGGTTGATTGCTCACGCCAACTGCTTCAAGATTTTGAGCCAAATGGACCAAAACGCCTGTGTGACATAGTGACCGGTGGTGAATCTTGGCTCACGTGTTACGGCATCCCCAACAAACGCTGCAACCGGGCGTGGGTAGGCCCAGATGGAGACCGACCAGTTGTCCTGAGGCCAGGATTTCAAAGCCGGAAGCGTCTTTTCTCTATTTTTTTCAGTACCCAAGGCGTCGTGGCTCTTGATATTCTTCCGGCGAAGGCTTCCATCACTGCCACGTACTATACCAAAGTGGTGCTCCGGAAAGTGGTGGATGCGATCTGCGAGCAGCGCCCAACCGTTGGAACCTCAAGGACCTTAATGCTGTGCATGATAATGCAGCCCCCCTCAAAGCCAAGATCACCACGACCTTCCTAGAGGAAAGAGAGATCAAAGTCTTGGCCCATCCCCCCTACAGTCCGGACTTGGCACCGTGTGACTTCTGGCTCTTTCCTATCTTGAAAGAGCGACTCGCTGGACGCAAGTTTGATCGAATCCAAGACCTCTCAAAAGCCGTGAAATCAGAGCTCGAGGGTATCCCGAGGGAAGAGTACCAGAGGGCGCTTCATATGTGGCGAACAAGACTGGAAATGTGCACTCGGGTCAAGGGTGAATACTTCGAGGGGATGTACAAGTTTGGAGTCGATCCGATGCAAGTCACGTGAGTAATGGCAGCATTCCCAATAATATTTGAACAGCCCTCGTACTTGTGTTACAACAGTCTCTCGTACAAAGTAAAACTCAAGCAACCGCTATAGCCGTGCATAGGCATTTTCCCGCACGTGAAAACGTTAGGTAGACTGGGATAAACTCCAGTACAGTACTACCTGTCTAAAACACTAGTTAACACTACACATGAAAATACATTTTTGAAAACGGCAAACACACAACTAATGAAAACCCCATGCGGTTTGTCACATATAGGTCCTGGCAGGAAGGGACTTTCATGAGCCGCGAATTAGCCTTAGTTGCTTGCGCGGCGTTAAGCCCTAAATAACTAACTAAATAACTAATTGGCCAGTCAGTTTTGACTCGGAGACCGGCGGCGGTGCCCATAATCACTGATCACACTGTATTGTCTGTACCACTCGGCTCAGCTGAATCGTTTGTTCTTCAATCTCTGCTGCGAATGTACTTCAGTCCCTGTTCCGGGCCCGTCGCTTCTGTAGGTAAACAGGGATGGCATCCGTCTACCCGGCTGACCCGGCGGCGGCGCACTGACGAAATGTGCCGAAAGGAACACAACTCTTTGAAGGTGTATCCCCATAAGGTTGTATCCCCATGCATAAGGTTGTATCCCCCATACATAAGGTTGTATCCCGTGCAACGCTCAGGTAAAACTGATTCAAGATAGAGAAGGATGATTGGTGAAACTGGTTGACTTGTAGGTTGCGATATTTGCTATCTGCTGCGAATGTACTTTAGCTCACCTACCTGACTGCACTGAAATTGGCCGCAAGGAAGACAACTCTTGGAGGGTATTAACACATGGTTGTATCCCCTGCAGCCGGCATCAGGTAAAACCTGATTCAAGATTAAGGTGGGTAACAAGTGAAATTGGTTGGCTGGCAGGTTGCCGTATTTGACGTCCTTTTCCACCACATAAGGGTGTTTGTACAGACGAGGAGAAAGCCATAATACAGTTTTGACTACTAGTCGTAACTCGAACTCACGACTCGAGCATTTAGATGGTCGAACGCTCTGGAGACGGCCCTGGTGCGTTACTGGGGGAACCAGCCACCCTAACTGAGCGGTTCGTGTGAACGCTGTTCAGTCCACTCGGCCACACTTTTTTTTTGTTTTTTTTTTTGCCACAACTCTTTGCCGGCTCCAGTGGTGTTCCTCCCTGGTAATGGGTGGAACCCACGGTGGGCTCGAAGTTGGGGCAATTTTTATTATGCATGACGATGGAGATGAGGATGATGGTAAGATGATGCTATGGAGGTCCGTGTGGTTTGGGACTGCGGGACAGGGCCGCATTCCACGCTTCTTGTCATAAATATCCCGGCATTAACCAGGCCCGGGAACTGCGGCACCTGCGGTGCCGGCCGTGTAATCATCCACATCATAAGACGTGTCATACCAAGGGAAGCACCCCCAAAGTCGCACCCGTGAAGTGGGTGAAGCTTGGCTGTGTGGCAACAGCCTCCCCATTGGGCCCATAGCACACCCGCTGCACTCGGCCACACTTGATATATCCTTGACTGTGACGGGCAAGTTACACAAATAGACTGATGCAGTTAACACTGCCCAAAAGCGAAAACGTTTTGAGGGAAGCACAATTTGTTTCGTCCTGCCTCGGGTCGTCCAGTGTCGGGGTCGACCCTGGACACCATCGCACGAAAGCGCACGGACCAACCCACTAGACCGCTCCGGTCGTCCCGGGGCAACGAGAAAAAGGCCAGCAGCAGCAGCAGCAGCAGCAGCAGCAGCAGAAGAAGAAGAAGAGGGTGGGGGTGGGGGTTTGGGGGTTTAACGTCCTTTTCCACCGTATACGGGTGATATCAAAGACGGGGCAACGATGAAAAAGCTAGCACAAATATTTGGTCCCAGCCGGGATACGAACTCACGACCCGAGCATTACAAGTCTAATGCTCCACCATTCGGCCACCCCGGCTCCCCGCAGTAGAAGAAGAAAAAGGAGGAGAAGATGGAGAAGGAGAACGGTGGAAAGGACTAGGGCTTTGTCCATCGCAAAATTGTTCAAAGAGCAGAGAACTGAACCCACACTCGGTGCATTGGTGACCTCCCTTGTGTACCTTTTTTCCCTGAAGTGTAATTTTGTTATGGATAATTATTTCTTTTTATTTGTTTTAACAGATGTACGGAAAATTACACTCTGCCCACGTGACCAAGCACCACAAAACCATGCTCGATCAGTTTGCTCAGTGGATTGTACTAATTTTTTTTTTTTTAAATACAGCTGTCAAGCTTTAATTTTTCATCGTTTTAGTTTACAGTATACCCTAACAGGCAAACCTAATTATCTTTGGCGACACCGGCCTAAAGATTTTTTTTTTGCAGGATACTGCCCCTCCCCCCCCCCCCACCCCCTTTCCTGTGAAGCTCTGACCCATCCCCATCCAATGCCACTGTCGTCTGCTCCCTCCGCCTCCTGAAAAAAGCGATACGCTCAGCCAGTTTTGCTTCAAAATAAACCACAGAGAATGGACATGTTCAAAGCTGAAAGTTCATTAAGCCCTGCATGGTAGAGGCAGTTCACTTCGCAGTCGGAAAAACAGAGAAAAAAAAAAAATCTACATGAACCATCGAAGCGATTTCTGATTTACCGCCGAGGGTGCATGCACTTAAACGGTTCAGGGGCGCGTGATATGGTCCTTGACTCATTTCTGCTGTCGCCATCCCAAACGAAACAAGCTCAAATTGGAAATAACCTGCAGAATTTCAGGGGGAGGAGCCAAACAACGCTCTTCATGTTGAAAGTACATGTCGCACGCCAAAACTGACATCTGTCTCAGATGAGTTTTGTCCAATGAAAATCCCCAAACTCGCGCATGCGCAATGGCTGACTTTTTTCTTCTGAATAATTATCATTTTGCCGAGGGGAACTGCCTGAACACGGCCATAGATCGATTGATTTTCATTCTGTGTTCGTCACTTCACGTTGTTGTGAGTGTGGTTACAATATGACCAAAAGCGTCCAAATTTGGCAAAATTTCTAAACATTTTACAACGAGGATTCATATGAAAAGTCTTAAAAATATACTTGCGAGGAAATAAGTGCGTAGAAAAGGAGGAAAAGGCGAGCAACTGTCGAGGCGTTCGCACTATCGTCGCAAAAATCCAGTTTTTCACGGAAGTTTAGCTTAAATGATGAACGATTTGACTAAATGAATCGTCACTTATTATATAATTACATAATATTCGAGTACAGGTGATCTTCAAAAGTGAAATTCCGTGTACTGTATGTGCAGGAGAGTCGGTGCTATTCATTGGGAATTTGCTGACAGTCTTCGGCCGGCACCGGTACATGAAATAGCTGAAGACATTTGCTGTGTACTGGTAAGTGGTCACTTTTTGTGTCGAACATTGTTGACTTGGGTCGGTAAATAATCGAACAGTATAATATTTAGGGTGTTTTTTTTTTGGGGGGGGGGGGAGGTGTTTAGGAGTTTAACGTTCTTTTCCACCACATAAGGGTGATAGCAAAGACGGAGCAACGAGAAAAAGGCCAGCACAAATATTTGGCCCCAGCCGGGATTTGAACCCACGACCCGAGGATTGAAAGTCCAACACTCCACCATTTGGCCATCCCGGCTCCCCTGTATAAAATTTAGAGCTAGTACTACTTTTGGTAATTTTGACACGTTGGTGCTGTACACGGGAGACAGTGAGAAATGACGTAAAACTGCACGTTTGAAATGTGTACCCCGGCTCCCCTGTATAATTTATAGAACTAGTACTAATTTTGGTAATTTTGACACGTTGGTGCTGTACACGGGAAACAGCGAGGCATGACGTAAAACTGCACATTTGAAATGTGTACCCCGGCTCCCCTGTATAATATATAGAACTAGCACTAATTTTGGTAATTTTGACACGTTGGTGCTGTGCCCGGGAAACAGCGAGAAATGACGTAAAACTGCACGTTCAAAATGTGTAACATTTTGACATCTAAAAACTCGTCTAGTGTATTCCTCAACCCGGCAGAGGGACTGACTGACTGACTGACTGAAACGTTTATTTCAGGATAAAGACTTGTAGGCATGGTCTGCCTATCTTACAAGCTGTCCTGCTAATCTAGGAACACTAAAAAGGCTAACATTACAAAAATAGTATACCAGGCGGCACAAAGTGAGTAAATCTAATAAGAAAATAGAAAATAACCGGCCCCCGTAGTGTAGTGGTTAGCACTTCGGACCATGGACCGGCAGACCCGGGATCGAATCCCAGCCGAGGCAAGCGGGATTTTTCCTACCTAGGTCGGCTCCTACCCAGAGCGGGTGTGCTATGGGCCCGATGGGGAGGCTGTTGCCACACAGCCGAGGGTGGGTGTGGGTGGGTGTTTTGGGGTTTAACGTCCTGTTCCACCACATAGGGTGATATCAAAGACGGGGGCAACGATGAAAAAGCCAGCACAAATATTTGGCCCCAGCCGGGATCGAACTCACGACCCGAGCATTAGAAGTCCAACGCTCTACCATTCGACCACCCCGGCTCCCCCACACAGCCGAGTTTCACCCACTTCACGGGTGCGACTTTGGGGGTGCTTCCCTTAGTATGACACGTCTTATGATGTGGATGATTACACGGCCGGCACCGCAGGTGCCGTAGTTCCCGGGCCTGGTTAATACCGGGATATTTATGACAGGAAGCGTGGAATGCGGCCCTGTCCCGCAGTCCCAAACCACATGGACCTCCATAGCATCATCTTACTATCATCCTCATCTCCATCATCATGCATAATAAAAATTGTCCCAGCTTCCGAGCCCTCCGTGGATTCCACCCAAGACCTGGGAGGAACACCACTGGAGCTGGCAAAGAGTTGGGGCAGCAAAAAAAAAAAAAAAAAAAAAGAAAAAGAAGAAAAAAAAAAAAACATGCAAAGATACAAAGAAGCGCAGGAAATTCAAAGGAAACACATCGGAAAATAGGTGAAGAAGTAGATAGCATCGTGTTTGAAATTGTAGTATACAACATAACTTGTAAAAAGGTAACATGTAATAGTGCCATCTGATAATGAGTAATTTAGCATGGTTCAGGGGGAGGATTGGGCGGGGGGGGGGGGGGGGGGAGGTGGACGAGTTTTTATTCCTTCCTCCCACAGAACAACTCCACATTGTGATGTCATATACTTGTACGTGTATCTTCAATTGTTTATTTACAGAAGTTCTATAGTCTGGGACATACGTGCAGATTAAAGATTCAATAAAATGTATTACATGAGAAGAATTCAGATTCATGCATTTTACTCAGGACAAGATCACCCGTATGTGGTGGAAATGGACGTTAAACCCCCAACCACTCCACCCTCATGACAAGAATCAGATAACACACACACACACACACACACACACACACACACACACACACACACACACACACACACACACACGCACGCACGCACGCACGCACGCACACACACACACACACACACACACACGTGTTTAAGTGGTGAATGGGGCTACATATCATACTTTGGGGGTCCCATGTTTCTGTTCACTATTTTGTGACAAACTCTATATGAGCAAACTATATATGGGTAGCTTTGACGCCTGACTACATAATACTTGGCAAATAATAATTATTTTGTTATAATATGAAGGCTTGAATAAATGGGGCAATTGTGAACAATGGGTTCATGCTATTTATAGATCGTTATTTTTTTTAGATCAAATACACAATGCAAACAGGCAAAGTGGGTTAACTACTCTTGTGGTATCCAAACAATAAAATGTATGTAATGAATATGTTTTTCACATTTCTACATCAATCCTGGACTGTTATCTGAACATCCAAGAAAACTTTCCTGTGAAACTGCTTTTGAAATTCAGTGGAACCCGTCTTCAGTGGCCACTCTTTGAGAGATCACACAATGAAACTGTCACAACCACTGTAGGCTTTGTCTGCTTGTGGAATATGATTTTTGAGGTTGAAAAGGTGGCCGTAAAAGAGATGTTCCACTGTAATGGAAGACGCCTCACACACATACATAGTATTATCATTCCAGAATTTTTAAAGTGGTTGCTGTGAAAATAATGAAGTCAACCTATCAGAAACAAGCTACGGAAAACGAAAACATACTTTTACTATTTGCTTGCAGAGATACACCTAGAAAAAGTATGTCTTTAATGAACCTGTTCTTGCACAGCTGACGTTTGACAGACATGTCACACACTCACAATGATGACGCCCAACAATAGAATGCACAAATAAAGCTACTGAACACTGCTTTATTGCTGAAATTCAGAGTGAAGCCACATCAGGCAATCCAATATTTATAGGGCAAACTTTACCTCCCCAATATGAAAAAAAAACAAAACAACAACAACAAAAAACGTCAAGGAGTGAGTGAGTTTTTAGGGCTTAAAGCCGCGCAAGCCACCAAAAAACGTCAAACAAACAAACCAAACAACTACTAAACTCAACATATGCCAAGAGGCAGATACTGAGATCTCGAATCATCAACCTTGCCAAAGTTGTTGATTCTGATATTTTGGTTTCATGTAAACTTAAAGACGACAACAGCTCATGTCAGTAAAATTTAAAGGGAAGCATGGCAAATTTATAACACATTTTCAGTAAAAGAACTCTTCACATTGTCGTTCACACTGAAAAATTGCGGAAGTCGATTTTGGACGACTTTGAGATTTATATCCTACTTACCTAATTTTGAGGTCGCGGATCGACTGGTGAGGTCCGTTTCTACGTTTGAAGCTCGGAAATGGGGTAAAACAGAGTTTGAAAATTTGCGGAACTGATACACAACATTTTTTTCACGAGGAAACTGCGGATGTCTAAATGAAAGAATTTACAATGGAAAAATTGTGTCAGTCGATCGCAGGAAAATTGCTGAAGTCTTCATAGGGTAAATTCACACAGCAAAGTTGCGTATGTCGTTGAACAATTGCGGAAATCTTGATTGTTTTCAGTATTTCTGAAAAATTGCGTAAGTGACGGTGTGAAGTGCCTCTGTGTGTGTGAGTGTGTGTGTGTGTGTGTGTGTGTGTGTGTGTGTACGCAAAATGACACCCACAGAAGTTTCCTGTGAGGAAGTTCCGTGATTGACATCAGACACGAGCAGAGCTGAAGCCGAGTTGAAAGCGTATTGTTCGTTATCTCTGACATTTAATCGGCAGAGGAAAATAATATTATAGTGTGTCGTTCAAAAAATTGCGGAAGTCTTGATTGTTTTCAGTATTTCTGAAAAATTGCGTAAGTGACGGTGTGAAGTGCCTCTGTGTGTGTGTGTGTGTGTGTGTGTGTGTGTGGAAGTGCTTGCGTACTTCCGGCTACATGAAATTCAAACGATTATTTTTAAATGAGTCGTAGCTCTGAAACCGACTTCAGCTTGCTTGGTACCGGCCGGATTTTCAAGCTGAACTGTTTGTGATACCTTATCTAAACGCATCTTCTTGGGCAACGCGAACGTCTTTTTCACAGAAACACGAAATTGAAATGTTAGCGGCCTTATGTTTGACTTTTTTTTTTTTGCCAGATGGAAGAAAAATGCAAGAGAATTCATCTTTGTGTCAGTCCTGCTTTTAGGATTTTCGGGTAGTATTGACCTGGAAGTTATCGTGTCATTGTATTTTCTTTCCCAAACCAGACTGATAAGCGTGTAATTAGCAGTTATTCCTCATGAAGCTGTTGTATACCGACGAGTGTTTTGATCCAAGACGCAAATCAACCCTGAGCTTTAGCTAAATACGAGTCGGTACAACAGCTTCATGGGGTATACATGCTTTATCATCCCTTTCTTTGGGCCAGTTTATCGTATATTTTGAACATTTATCCTACTAAAAACTATCAGTCGAAAGCAGCTGCACACAGCAGACGAACGAGTGTGTACGTCGGCAGATCACGACGCCGACAGAATAAAGTGCGCCTTTTTATGCTAGCAAGACGGTGTCAATTCATTCATGAACTCAAATCCAAACAAGGAGGAACGGCCCCGTCCTACAAAGTTGTTTCTCCAAACTTCATTTTATTTTGTCTGTTTTGTTGTTATTGTTGCCGGTTCTCCCCTCTCCAAACTCTACCAATGACACTGTATCCTCTACGACCTCGACCGATTAGCCATGTGACTGGGGGTGGGGCCGGGTGGGGGTGGGGGGGGAGAGAGAGAGAGAGAGAGCGTGGGTGGGTTGGTGTTTAGGAATTTAACGTCCTTTTCCACCATATAAGGGTGATATCAAAGACGGGGCAACGAGAAAAAGGCCAGAATAAATATTTGGTCCCAGTCGGGATTCGAACTCTCGACCCGAGCATTGGAAGTCCAACGCTCTACCATTCGGCCACCCTGGCTCCCCAGAGAGAGAGAGAGAGAGAGAGAGAGAGAGAGAGAGAGAGATGATGATGATGATGATGATGATGAAACGTTTTTTTTTATTCAGGATAGAGCATTTAGGCATTACTGCCTGTCTTACAAGCTATCCTGCTAGTCTACGTTAAAGGGTAAAAAGACAACATCAAAACAAGGGGGGGGGGGGGGGGGGTGAGAAAAGAGAGAGAGAGAGGTCAGTTCCGTGAACTAAACATTTCACGTCAGCCTCAGGCAGGTCATCATACAGAGAGAGAGAGAGAGAGAGAGAGAGAGAGAGAGATGACGTCAATTCCGTGAACTAAACATTTTGACGTTAGCCTCTAGCACTGCGATCGTCTAAGGAAGCTTGTTTATGTCTTGTGATTTCCCTGTTGGCTTTGTGGCTTCCCCGATTGAATTATTTTTCACATGACATCTGGAAGATCTAGAGGGCTGGTGAAATGTCGGAGGCAGTGACGATACTTGCTTATTTTGTCTGTGAACTAAGCGTTTGACGTCAGCTTCACACTAGTGGCATGACAGATGATGCTTGTGCATGTCTTGTGATTTCCCTGTTGCTTTTGTGACTTCCCTGACTGAATAAATTTTTACATAAAATCTGGAAGATCTAGAGGGCTGGTGAAACGTGGTCTAGAATACCTTGGATTGTACTTATGAAATCGCAAATTTGGAACTCATTTGACCGGTGATTCTCGCAGAAACTTGAAAAAGTTATGTTTATCTAACAGTTCAGTTATTCTTAATGCTAAAGCTATAATAGTGCAGTAGTCCCTGTCATATGTGCAGTTGTCACACTAGACAAGAACGCCCGGATAATAAGTAATTTGCAGTAGTCTTTTCATAGATATTTGATCTCATGTGCAAACCACCCCTACCTCAGTTTTTTTTTTTTTTTTTTTTACACAAAACCAGTCAGAGCTACAGAGCTGTAGCACGAAAACAGGCAGTGTGATTGGGTGAACTGCCAAAGTCTAGAAAATGAAGGAATTTGAACAACTTTTTTGAAAAATTTCGTAACATGACCGATTTTTAAAAATCGGCGATAACTCTTCCGAAAATGCGGCAGGCTAAAAATCGTGAAAGGTAGCTCTGGAGAAGGCGAATTCCCATTTTATCTCAAAGTAAAAAGGCCTCCAGCGAGGTGGTTTAGGAGATAGCCATCATTACATCCGTCCACACACACACACACACACACACACACACACACACACACACACACACACACACACACGTCTCACAACTACCGCCAAACAGAACGCAGCAGCATAGTGTGCACGTCAAGTGTCTATGACGCAGATTTCGTTACGTCACAGTGTGCGCGAAAGTATGTATTGTCTGGAGAAACGTCACAGCCTTTTTTTTTACTACCGTACTACTGAAACTTGCTGCTGCGCGTAGCAAAATCTGCCCCATCGTATAAAGTTGTTTCTCTATAGAGAAACAACTTAACAAAACACAAGTTCTAAACTACGACTAAAGACACAAACAAACACGCTAACACTTTCAAGGAAATGTAATTTGCGAGGGGAATTCGAAACCGATCAAGCACAGCTCAGTCTGTTCACGTTTTGCACAACCACGGTTCGAGTGGGTGTCTTCCTGTCGCGAGTCTTCACGAAATATGAAGCTTTGTGAGTGTTTATTATAACACTTTTAGTACCAATACACCGAATAAAGTGTCCTTTCACCAACAGCTACAGTTTATAACTGCATGCTTGATTCAAACGATTCAAGAAGCTTCTGTTCAATTGGAGATCAAGACAACGAATTCGCTGCCATTCTCTGCACTTATAGCGGACGATTGCAGCTACTCGAATCGATTCTGCTTTATGTCACAGGTTTTGGGTTTTATAGCGTTGAAAGACTGTTTTCGCCTTCTAATGAAAATTCAATGTTGAAGTCGACCACGCCTGAGGATTTGTGGTGAATTTGATTTTGACAAAACTGCGTCATTGGCAGGAGAAAAATTGCCGAAGTCGACCACGCGAGAGATTTTGTTGTGATTTTGGTTTTGACAAAATTGCATGAATGCTAGTGCAAACTTGCCGAAATCGACCACGCTTTAATTTTTGGGTAAAACTGCGTAATTCAACCTGCTAAATTGCGTAAGTCGGTATTTTGGTTGGAACACGTGGACATAAAATTGCGTAAGTCACGTAAATTACTTTTTTTTTTCTTCACAAAATGCAATTAGCTATGATAACTACACTTAACAAACCAAATAGAAGAAACGATTGTGAATCGTCCAGTAAAATTTCATTTCGATATGAAGATAAATAATCGAATAAATGTTTTGCTTCTCCTGAAAAGTGCGGAAAATTGACTTCCGCAACTTTTCCGTGTGAACGACGACATTTTGTACTGAAAATGCTAACTGAAGTGATCAAAAGAACTAAGTGTACAGACAACTCGGTCCCTCCCCCCCCTAAAAATACCTAATAGTATCCTTACATATCAGTAACGCAAAGGCTAACTAAAGAGATAAGATCTTATGAGTCGGTGCAATACAGCATGATACAAAACAACCTCCAACCTGATAACATTCTTAAATTAAAAAAAAACTTTGTGTTTCACACCAGATTAAAAAAAAACCCTCTAAAGGATTAGAAGTTAACACAGCCAAGTCCTGTACAAACCCTGTCACTTTTTGGCATACTTCATGAAAACTGCTTAACTCCTTAACTCATGACTTTCCAGAAGCATACCTGGTCTTTGCTTAAAGCAGAGAACATGGGTGCTGAAAGCATGGACTAGAGCTGCTTCTTGGAAATGAAGAGAACATTTAAAAAGGCAATCGAGGCATTTCACACCCTAAAACTATATTCAAATAGTAAATATCCTAACTGAAGTCCTCAAGAAACGTTTTGACATGCTTCATGCCTTTAGGAACACTTCACAAAACCTGCTTAACCTCGCACTGATCACTTCCCGGAAGCACCCCTGGTCCATGCTTTCAGTATGGACCAGGAGTGCTTCTGGGGAGTTAAGAATTAAACAAGGTTCTACACCAACCAGCCCCTGCAATGTAAATGTCCTAACTGAAGACCTCAAAAGGATCCTGAAGAGAAAGGACAAGCAATATCCATACAATACCTGTCACACTTTTTTTGGGGCATATTTCAAGAAACCTGATTAACATTTTCACACTTGACTTCACAGTTCCACCCCTGGTCCATGTTGAGAACATGGACTAGGGATATTTCTTGGAAATAAAGAGAACATTATTAGAAAAGAAAAGAATCAAGGTATTTAACACCTGTGCAAGTACAGAGCTGAAGTATATCCTAAACGAAAACCCCAAAAAGATTTGGAGGAAGGACAACAACCCCTCATACAAAACCTGTCACACGTTTCAGTATGTTTGATGAAGCCGCCTTAACTCTTGACCACCTAGAAGCACCCCTGGTCCATCCATGGCCGCATCATACCTTTTGCTGCACTTCTTGAAAACTGCTTACTTTACTCGACTTGAGAAAAGCACCCCTAGTCCATGATTTCAGAATGGACCAAGGCTGCTTCTGGGAGGTAAGAGTTAAACAAGGTTCTACACCCCTCCCCCCCCCCCCCTCCAACACTTACCCCAATCTCTAACTCCCGGTAAAAACGTCCTGACTTTCACCTCAGTGGAGAAGGTTCTGGAAACCCTCTTCAGCACAGAGTGCACTCTGCGCTATAGCGAAGACGTTTTGAGCTGAAGAGGGTTAAATGATATGGGACGCTTCTTTTTAAGCTCATTATACACATGATATTTTACATCCTTCCAACTTCTTCCACCGAGACATTGTTCTTTTGCTATGACCAGCTCCGCTTCATGTTTTCCCGGACATTAATTTTTGTTCAAAATGAAGCAGTTCCCAAGATGTCGTTTCACCGCTGTGGTCTCTTCTTCAGTCCAAGGACGCCTACGCTTTTGAGCTATTCTAGCTGATGTTGAATGACACTCCACAGATGACCCCCCCCCCCCCCCACCAGTTTCATTATCGCTGTCAGTACTGTAATAGTCTCTAGTTCTCCGACTGCAGTAATGTGCTTGGTCTTCGTTTGAGCAGACATGCACCCACTTTCAGACCTCTCTGTAATAGCAGCCAGTTCTCTTGTCACATTCTTTGTCTGTTTACTAGTAGACACAGGCTCACTTTCACAGACCTCCTGACTTGTGTGATGACCACCAACTGTTGTGGTTCCATCATCTGGGATAACCTCTTCCTCACTGGGCCCTTTTTCTTTATCCTCTGGCACAATTGGTGTAATGTTTTCATCAGAGATCTCTGTCGGCAGTTCAACATCTCGATTTATTTTCAGAAGGATGCTTGCTACTTTGGTCTTTTGCATTACTTCTAGGGGCTGTCTGTACACGTTGCGGTGTATACGAATGTCATGTCCAAGAAACGTTGCAAGCTGATCTTGATCCATCTTCTGTACTGCCAGTGCTTGACTTAATGTTGCCAACTGCTTTCTCAGGTTTGTGGCTGTAAAGAGTGAACCCTCACTAACCCCAGCTGCGGTTGCATAGTGTCGAACAACGTCAGAGCCTCTATATGGGTTTTCTCCTGTGGGAGTTGCAAAGAGGTACACACTGTCTATTTTCTGGGCACTTCGCATCTGTATCAACCTGTGAATGTTCTCTGTCATGCCTGGTGTCAACAAGATGGGAACCGGACGATTAAACTTCCCCCTTATCTCAACCCTTTGTAGAACGTGTGTCAGCCTTTTCTCTGATTCTGTCAGACCTTGCAGAAGTTCGCTGTCGGCATGGCTCATTTTGGGCTTCACCTTGAAGTCTTCAACCTTCATCCTTTGTACTTCGCCTCCACGCTTTCGATTGAAAATAGTGATAGCGCAAAGTGTTGCCTTTGCAAGAGTTGCGTACGATTCAGACTGGGAGTCAGCTTCAAGCAGCAAATTCACTTTCTCTACATCTGCCACTGAGGGCAGTAACAGGGGTTTGTTCATTTTAGCTCGCCCCACAGACTGTGAGGCACTTGCTGATACTCTGTCGTACCAGTTTCCGTCAAACAAGAGCATGAACCGTTCACCCTTGTCCCTCTGATTGCATCATTTGCTTTTATGGCATCTGCAGTAAGTATCTGGCAGCATTTCTTCAGTGCATATCATATCTTCAGAGCTAGGGAGCCTTGTTTTGAAGCTATGTGAAGCCTCAGAAAACTCTGCTAGTTCCTTAACACAGGCAATGAGGACATCAAAATGTACAGGATCAAGAGAAGCCCTGATCGTGGAAACTGTCATGTGAGATTTTTTTCTCAACAGTTTCAGCAGTCTACCAAGTTCTCTCATTTTTTGCACAATCTGCCCGGCTGTGTGTCACAGGCAGCATCAGTCTAGCTATCTTTGAACACTGGCCTTTCTTGTATTTCTTTCCTGAATTCTGTGAGCAACGGGAAACATGTTTTGAAAGCAGAGTCTTACAGTACAGTCCCTTGCAGTAGGGACATGCCAGACAATCACCTGATACGCGTTTCTGCGAACGATACTTTGGAACCAAACATCCTGAGCCAGATCTCAATACTTGTGCATTGTGATCATAATCACCTTCATGAAGCAACTCAATGAAACCCTCTCGTCTCTCTTTAGAGCCTTTTGGTAATGCCATAATAGCTGCAACCTCAACCTCATTCTTATGCTTTCTCTGCAAATGTGTGCTCATTTTGGTCTTTGGTTCACTACAAAATTTACAGTAATGTTTTTTGTCCCATCTGTTTTTCTTGTTTGCCCTCTTGGCTACTGTTATAGGATGTTCTTTAGCAGACTCACACTTGCTCAGCATAGGAAAAACAATGCTTTGCGAATCCGATTCAGAAGAGTCTTCAACGTAAGACTCTTTTGAATCGCATTTGGAAAACATTGTAACAATGTTCTCACTAGGCTTCTTTTTTTTTTTTTTTTTTTTTTTTTTACTGAGATCCCAACAGGGCTGAACTCCTCCTCTGAGGTGCTTTCATCTCCAGGTTGGAATTCTGAGCCGGATGACTGCACCTCAAACTCCTCCTCTGAGGTACTTTCATCTCCAGGTTGGAATTCTGAGCCGGATGACTGCACCTCTTCTTCAGTGTCAGAAAGCTGTGCTGCATTGCTGAAACAAATAAAACATCCCATCAACAGCCTAAAACCAACCGTTTCACCCAGTCTTATGATTAAGAGCACTGTTGTGAGATGCTGAGAGAGAGAGAGAGATGATGATGATGATGATGAAACTTTATTTCTCAACGGTAAAAGTTTTGACAGAAAGTACGTCAGTTTGCAAACTTGCCGTTGCTAATGCTACGAAAGATTAGAGAAAAGCAAATAATAAGAATAAAAAGACATAAAAAGAGAGACAACAAAATTGAAGAAAATACATCTGGAACAAGAGAACACAGTCATGCACACACACACACACACACACACACACACACACACACACACACACACACACACACGCGCGCGCGCGCGCGCGCGCGCGCGCGCACACACACTGTGTCAAGGTCAAACATTTGTAGTTCCATCTGGAACTGAGCGTGCCTGGAACATCAAACATGCATGCATAGAGAGAGAGAGAGAGAGAGAGAAAAAAAAAGAAGAGAAAAAAAAAGTAGTCCATCACGCGATCTGAGTAGGAATACGCATTATGGTGAGCATCAATTTGCAAATACTAGTTCGCACTACAGACAGTCAAACAAATACCGTCGTAATAATGCTTTAAATGTTTTTAGAGAAGTTGCTGACTTTATAGGCATCGGAAGTGAGTTCCACAGTGATGCTCCAGCAAATGAGAGACTAGTTTTATAAAGGTCAATACGAGGTAGGGGTAACGTCAAAATACCGTTCCTCGAGGTCCGGCCACAGTCATGCCGTGAGGTAAAGAAAGATGATAAGTATTGCGGAGCTGAGTCGTTTAGAATTTTGTGCATTAAAACACATTTATTGTATATGAGCTGTTGTTGAAGGGGGAGTATACCTAGTTTCTTCATTTTATCGATAGTCGGGATAGGTCCCGGCAAAACCATTTTAACGGCTCGTTTGTAAAGTGAATTTAGCCTCTTTCTGTGTAGTTCACCACATCCGTCCCACACAGTTGAAATATAATCAATTTGTGATTTGATATGGGCGGAGAAGAAAAGTTTACGGCTATTAAGATCAGTGACATGTCTCAGTTTTGAGAGCAGGAAGATGTTCTTCGACAGTTTTTTGCACAGTGCATTGATGTGAGTCTCCCATTTAAGCTGCTGATCTACATATATACCTAGAAAAAGTCGTTCGGTGACTTGCTCAATGGGTTCAGTATGAATACGAAGCTGTAATACAGAGAGAGAGAGAGAGAGAGAGAGAGAGAGTTCAAAATTAGAAAATCAGCAGAAAGGTAACAATTTTTAAATTCATCTACCAGAAGACTTAACAGGACTGGCAAACCCTTCATGCCCCCTTTGCTTAATACTGGGCTAATCATATAGACTATGGTCTCTGACTAAGTGCACAATGAATAAAGAGTATCTCCCCGTTTTTGCCTGTCTGCCCCTAATGGCCTCTGACTCAGAAAAGAGTTATAAAAGCCTTGTCAAAAGAATCCATGAAGAAAGTTTTTAAAATGCGTCTCCGTATACTGTGCCAGAAAGCTAAGACATCTTAAACAATTATTTCCCCGGGCGACCTTCATCCTAAGCAGATAATCTTGTCAAGTTTCAAAGCTCCTTATTACCCTTTCAGTGCCAAGTCGATTTTCAGCTTGTGACTAAACTTCAAAATCTGCAGTTTACTTTTACTGGGTTTGGGGCTGATTTCTGAGCCCCCCCCCCCCCCAAAAAAAAAAACAAAACAAAAAAAAACAACCCAAAAAACCAAAAAACAAAACAAACAAACAAACAAAAACAACAACAACAACAAAAAACAAACCCAAAAACAACAACAACAACAACAACAAAATACAAACAAAAAAACACCCAAACAAACAAACAAACCAGAACAAAACAAAAAAGCAAATAAACAACAACAAAAAAACCCCAAGTTAATTTCAAACCCTAGAAAATTAAAATAATAACTAAGAAACCACAAAACATAAGTAATACAGAAGGTTTGGTCTTAATTTACCTTTCATTTTCATCCTCTTTACAATCATCTTCTACGTTTGGAAGTCCATGATCAACTCTGTCAGTACCATGTTCATCTTCTTGTTCAACAACTCTCATAGGCTCCATTCTTCCTGGTTGAATGCCTGGTAAAATCAACAAATGAAAATGTTACACTTTCATGAAAATATTGTTAGTCTTTATGAAGGTGCAGACTCTAAATATCTGAAGGTCGCCCCCACACACATACCCCTCCCCCCACTCCCCACACATACACCTATAGTCTATTTAGTATACAAAAGAACAGGCAGACAGGTGCATGTGATCATGCACACGTCTTACCTGCTGGCACACATGGCTGATTCTGCATTTTGAGCAGTAATGCTATTCCCTTGAGGCCTCTCAAATAAAATGCTCATATAAAAAGGTAATGAGAATTGTGGGAGACATCACCCACCCACTGAATGGGTTTTTTTGAGATGCTACCTTCGGGGAGAAGGTGGAGATGTATCAAAACGAAAACAGTACGTTTTAGGAAATCATTCATTCCATCCTCTGTCATTGCCCTAAATGATTGCCTTAGTCAGGATTAAAGTGTAATGAAAAATGATACACTGGTGTGGAAGCACTCCAGTTAAACTCTTTACTTACCGGGTAATAGTATACCCGTTCTATGCATTGACATTATATATGAACACTAGTGAATCATTGCCAGCGGTCTAATATCTTACCCTGTGATGTGTGTGGGTGGATGCGGGTGCTTGTGCGAGCTCAGAAGATAGGATGTGTGTGGATGAAGGATCTATACGTAGAGAGAGCTGTTATCTGTGATCTGTATTCTGTGTTAGGCCTGCCCCTCCTTTTTAACTCTTATTCTTAGTGCTTGTTTAACATAGTTTAATGTGAGGCAATGCCAGTGCTTCTTCTCTTTAAATTGTGTTTTAGCCAATGACTGAGTGTGTGGATGTGTATATGTATTTATATGGTATGTTTGTGTATATCAATTGTGTTTTATTATCAAGAGGAGCAAAGCAAATTCTTCTTAATTGTAACTAAGAAGCAATAAATCTATCTTATCTTATCTTATCTCCCCTGTGTCTTGGAATTTGAACAAACCATGGGTACCACCTGGCCCAAGTGGGATAAAACCGTAAGCCCCAGAGCCAGCCATGGAGAGACATAGATCTACAGTGGTCTGGCGTGAGTTTAAGATCTAGAATGAGAGGATCCAATGTTGTGATGCATCAGTTGTTTTTCATTATAATAACTAATTTCTTTATGATCACATCCATTAAACTACCCCGTTTCCCAAGGAGCTGAAGTAAACACATTGAAGCACTTTCAACAATGACTGACTTGATAGGGACTTTGTGTCTCAAAAACCTTCAATTGGTACCTACCTAGTACTCGTCTCAATCATGATTATACAAAATAGCTGAAAAAGCAAACAAACCTTGATTGTATGCCAGCATTCCTCTTTGGTCCCCATTTCCAAAATGGCGGCATTCAGGTCACATGGTGGAAAATCCGTATACTGGATTGACGTCCCCTTTAGCGGCAGTGTGTGGGTGTAAAGTCAACTGACAGAGGTGTGTGAAACGCCAAACACACTATGCCGGTAAAACCCAACAAATGGGACAACTGCGTAGGATTTATTTTTAGAACATTTCAGAATATTCTGCTTCATTTGGATTGGTTGAATAAATGGGTTCACAAATCCTGAACCCAATTTTTTTGATGAACCCATTTTTCACAAAGTTTTTTTCTGATTTATGAACCCATTTCAGCACTTTTCCAAGCACACACACACACACACACACACACACACACACACACACACACACACACACACACACACACACACACACAACTTGCAAAATCTCAGCCACACAAGAAAATTAGCTAAACACATCAGATTTTAAATAAAACAACAACAAAACTTGCAAAATCTCAGTCACACAGAAATTTAGCCAAACAAATCGGAGTTATCGTAACCTTACTTCTATATCTAACCCCTATCTATATCCAAAATTAAGTGCATGCCAGAACCAGCTCTTTCAAGAGGGATTGAAGAAGGGCTTGAAGGAGCTAACGCTACAATTTTTATATATATTTTATTTTATGAAAATGTTGCATTTTTTGCACAACGTTTGAAACAAAGCGTTTGCTTTTTGACAGAGTGGGCTTCACAGCTGAACTCCCAAAATGAGAAGTACGTCTCTCTCTGTGTCTCTCTATGTGTCTCTGTCTCTCTATCTCTCTGTTTGTTTGCTTGTTTGTTGTTGTTTTATTTGTGCATTAATCTGTGTGACTGTTTTTCTTGTTTTATTACTTATTTTGTTAGTTAGTTAATAGTAGTTTTTTAGCAACGGCAGGTATGAAAACTGACTACTTGACGTCAACTGCCTCTACCGTTGTATAATAAAATTTCATTGATTCATTGACTCTCTCTGTCTCTGTCTGTCTGTCTGTGTTTCTGTCTCTGTCTCTCTCTCTGTCTCTCTCTCTCTGTCTCTCCCTCTCCGGCTCTCTCTCTCTCTCTCTCTGTTTGTTTGTTGTTTTATTTGTGCATTAATCTGTGTGATTGTTTTTTTTTGTTGTTGTTTGTTTGTTTGTTTTATTTCTTATTTTTTGTTAGTTAGTTAACACTAGTTTTGGGCAACGGCGGGTATGAAAACTGACTACTTGACATCAACTGCCTCTACCGTTGTAAAAATTAACAAAGTTTCAGTTCATCAACGGCAAACAGCTTAAACAGGTAGCGCAGCATCGCTTTACTCGGGCTAACTGTTGACAATCAACTTCATTGGCAGTCGCACATCAGCAACGTCTGTAAACTTGTCTCCAAAAATCTCTACTTATTGTCCCGGTTGAAGTCCATCACTACCACTGAGACTCGTGGAATGTTCTACAACGCCCACATTAAGTCTCATATCGATTATTCCTCGACAGTATGGGATGGTTCAGGTGACGTTCATTTGAAGAGGCTGAAATCTTTGCACAGAAGAGCTGCAAAGCTGATCTTACCAAACCCAGCACTGTCAACAGATCAAAAACTCAATGCGCTAGAAATACTCCCCTTAAAACAACACTTTCGGTTTAATAAGGTTGTCCTTGTATACAAAATGTGCAAGGAATTAAGTCCACCATACCTTAGATGTCTAGCTTCAGAACTAATGTCCCATCATTCCAGACTAGGGCTATACCTGATGGTTCCTCGCGCTAGAATAGATCTCTACAAAACCAGTTTAACTTTTTCTGGGAGTGCACTTTGGAATTCACTTCCCATCCACATTAGAAACACTCTCTTCCTTTAAGAGCAGCCTCTTCAAACATAATGCATGCGGGTTCGCAGCCACTTCCGTAAACGACACCATGCATCCGACCACTCATGTTGGTACATGAACAATAGTTAGAGAGAGAGAGAGAGAGTATGTGTGTGTGTGTGTGTGTTTGTGTGTGTGTGTGTGAGGGGGAGGGGGTGGGGTGGGGGAGATGGAGCGTGCATTGGCTTGTGCGTATAGAAGCGCGCACATTTGTGTGTGTGTGTGTGTGTGTGTGTGTGTGTGTGTGTGTGAGGGTGGGGGAGGGGTGGAGTGCAGGAACGGAGTGGAGCGTGCATTGATTTGTTCGTACAATAATGCGCGCGCATTTGTATGTGTGTGTGTGTGTGTGTGTGTGTGTGTGTGTGTGTGTGTGTGTGTGTGTGTGTGTGTGTGTGTGTGTTTTCACCATTTAGTTTAGCATTTTTTTAATAAAGCCCCACTGAAGAAAGCACTTGTAACTTGTCACTGTTTTGATCTTATTCATTTAAACACACACACACACACACACACACACACACACACACACACACACACACACACACACACACACACACACACACACACACACACACACACACCACGCAGAGAGAGAGAGAGAGAGAGAGAGAGAGTTTTGTCTGTTTTACTAGTCTCAGGAATCAATAAGCTCGACCTGACCCGTGTCTCTCTCAGAACATTGCCATTATACACATTTACATATACATATACATTTGCCCATAGAAAAGCAGCATACACGTCTACAAACTTTCGCAAAATTATAAATTCGATGTTTCAGTTGCAAAGGGAAGCAAAGATATTCTCTTTAAAAAAAAAAAAAGTTTTACAAACATTCCAAGTGATTTTACAACTTATCCTGAAAAAAAAACTCGCTTAAGCCAAACTGCAGGGTAATTTCTCGGGAAAGGTTTGGCTTATCCGAACTCGGATATGCAGAAACTCGGATAAGCGAAACGATTTTTCATTCCCCGGGCGAGTTCGGCTTAAGCGTGTTTGACTGTATACACTTACACTACCCTCACACTCATCCACATCTGCACCACTTTCAACCAAACCAGCAACCTCATCCACACATACACCTTGAACCACCCTCATCAAGTAAACCTACACCTACACCACCATCTTCCACATCCGCATCCAAACCACCCTCATCCACACATACACACCATTCACATCCACATCCACATCTGCACCCACATCATCCTTATCACACCTCAAATACCCTGCACCAAAACCACGACACCCATACACAACACCCACATACGCCACACCAAACAGATCACACAGACCACTCTTACTGCCACCACACTGCAGAAAAACGTTACTTCCAAACCCAGCCACACACTGACCCATACAGACGTCCATGCACACCACTTCTACAGACACCTAACAAACCAACACACACTCACACTGATAAACACTAACCAACACAAACGTACACTGATACACACTTTAAATCATCTTTCCGGCATACTCATTTTCATTCCCATCTCCATCTTCATAAGAAATAAGAAATAAATTCATCGCTCCACTATATGTATTCCTCTTCTCACTAAGTTGTTCGTTAATTTGTTGGTTATAATGCTTTTATTATTGCTTTTCTTTCCATAAACAAATAGCAGACGATTACCGAAAACAACACGCGGGAAAGAGGAAACGGTGTTCGGACATGCGCACAGCACGAAATTCCTAGGGATGCTCGGGAATTCCACACACAGGAATGCATGACGCCATTGCACTGGCCCCCGGCAGGCTTTTGACTCCGCACTCTCTGGGGCACAGAGTCTTTCAGTGGAAAGTACCTCTGTGCACGGTGGGGAAATGGCGCTCACTGCGCTACCGTGACGGGCCTAAATTGTCTCGGTGCTCTCAAACACAAGGTCGCGCACTATGTCATCCTTGACCAGCTTTGAACCCAGAGGGATCCTCAATGGCGCAAGTGATGGCAGGCTGTGTTAAGAGTGAAAGTAGGCGTGTTTCTGAATCAGAGACATACATAACATGTCTCTGTCTGAATGGACAGATCTATTATTACATTCAGTCCTAGAACACGGGTGTGTATGCTTTTGTAATCGTCTCTTATTCCACCACAAGGCAGGTACGTGACCGTCTGCACCGTGCAATAATACTTGCCTGTAGAGTGCAACACCCTTGCCTGTCAGAGTGTAACCCCCTTGCCGTTTACTCACATCCTGTTGGATCAGTGTACCACGTAAACAGTGCCATCAAAGCGCAACAATAATTGTCCGCTGGCAAAGATTTTGCCCAAACGAAAAGTGGTCGGATATTCAAGACTTCGTTTCAAATCGAATCATATGACACACAAGTCTCTGCTTTTCTAAAAAAAATTCGCCATTTTTGAAAATGGCGCTGGGTGTAAGCAGTCACATTTTCACGCCCCACCGAAAAGGGACTGCACTCTGGAGTCTATTGACTCCGTTGTCTCGACCAATGTCTCGGTCCATGCATAAGAAACTGGCGGCGACTTAGGCTAAAGCCAACTAGGTCAAAAGCCATGACTCAAGGCCAGCCTTCGGTTAGGCGGGGTTCGTGCATTAGGCTACGTGATAGTATTAGCTTCCGGGGCATGTAGTAACCTTGCCCCTTTTAAAATTTGTGTGCATAGTAAAATATGGCAATCTGGTGCTTTTTGTTGGCTTTGTAAACAAGTTTCATGCCAGGTAATAGTAAAATTAGGGAAAAATGAGGCTGGCTTGTGGACTATTTGTATTCATGCGCGGCTGGCACAGGAGCCAGCAGACGACCGTGGAATGAGGGGGTATGTGGTCGCTGCCAACATTGCCAAAAAAACGGAATATTGGAATTTGTTTAAATTTCCTCTACGCATGAGTTTATGGCTGCCTGATTTTTGTGAATTTTTTGGTGAATTTTAAAGCATTTCTAGGGTGTCATCTGCAGCGTTATGTGTAAGAGGAATATATAGCGTTTTCCTGCAGATTTGCATCTGTATCGCGTAGCCTGTATACAGAGCTTGGCCAATCTAAAAACTCTCAATTTTGCCTTGAAATTGCCTAAAAATCGCCAATTTTGACATTTTAGGATGATTTTTGAGGCAAAAATGCAAATCTGTCCATTTCGGGTTTGGGCATCTAATTCCTAATTTTCACATGATTAGCAGTATAGTTGAAGTACTCCATTAACACTTGTGGACTATTTGTATTCATGCGCGGCTGGCACAGGAGCCAGCAGACGACCGTGGAATGAGGGGGTATGTGGTCGCTGCCAACATTGCCAAAAAACGGAATATTGGAATTTGTTTAAATTTCCTCTACGCATGAGTCTATGGCTGCCTGATTTTTGTGAATTTTTTGTGAATTTTAAAGCATTTCTAGGGTGTCATCTGCAGCGTTATGTGTAAGAGGAATATATAGCGTTTTCCTGCAGATTTGCATCTGTATCGCGTAGCCTGTATAGACGCCTGCTTAAAACAGGAAGAGGGTAATAATTCAACAGGAAGACGATACAACGTTTTACAATGCCAGCTCTGTCTGCGCCACTTGAGAATTGGGTCAGGCGCTGTGACAGTCGACTGATTGTCCCTTGTTATGATATCACATGATAACGTATATCACGAGTCCAGGAGTTAGTCTTTGTTTGTTTGCCGGTTTCAATGAACTTGTCGCGTTCGTTCCGGTACAGTAGAGCGGTAGAGCGTTGGACTTTCAATGCTTGGGTCGTGAGTTCGAATCCCGGCTGAGAGCCGAAATATCGTGCTTTATCCTTGTTGCCCCGTCTTTGATATATCACCCATCAGGGGCGTAGGAACCACGGGGGCCCTGGGGGCCCAGGCCCCCGTTCGATTTTTGGAAGGGGGGCCCGAATATCTTTGGGCCCCCCTTGCTTTTGATAAGAGGAGAGGGGGCTCCCTGCTCTGCTGTCGTAGGACACAATCCTTGGCAGTCAACACACACACACACACACACACACACACACACACACACACACACACACACACACACACACACACACACACACACACACACACACACACACACACACACACACAAACCTCCCTCCCTAC
>JACVVK020000219.1:37500-62500 GCA_018292915.2 Batillaria attramentaria
TCGGAGATTATTTATTTATTTATTTATTTATTCATTACCAGTAGTAGAGGTGAACAGTAGTAGTAGTAACACTAGTAGAAGTCGTTGTTCTCGCGGCAGTATCCGCCAAAGAAACAACATTAATGAAAGTGCAAATGATTATCATTGCAAACCGTTCTTCTGTTCATTGTTTGTTTGTTTATCTTGATATCAGCCCAATGTGGAGGAGTCTCGTCGCAACTACACTGTCACGATGAGCAAACCTGCTAACGTCAGCATCCAGCAGTATTTTGAGTAACTGGCTGACACAAGGAGTCATGGCCATGCAGCTCCAACGCTGAAGGAGGAAGATAATTTCTCTAAATACTAATTATTACTATTACTATTACTGCATTGAAAACAACAAAGATACAAGATATTAATTTTTATTCCTGTAGTCCCTTTTGGGGTATGGAGGATATCAGAGAAAAGCACAAGCGGTAGTTGCACGGGAACAAAATAAACAGGAGACAACAGCATAATGCATAACAGGATAAAGAACAGAACTATAAAACCAGCTGTAACACGGAACAACGTTAACATCATAGGAATATGTACAAAAAGATGCCAAAGATAATGAATGCTGAACCGACAAGTGAGGTGCGCAGCCAACTAACGAAAACGTAGCCACCACACACACACACACACACACACACACACACACACACACACACACACACACACACACATGCTCATACTGCACCACTCGCCTTAAGAAATTTGGCAAGGTTAGTTTATGTGAAAGTTTTCAAGATCAGTCAAAATGGACAGATGTAGGAAGCGTATGTACAGGAACAAAAATGGAAAAAGAAAAGAAAACTGACAATAACGAGAAAGCCTTGCTATCGAAATGGGTTCATAATTTTAGAAAAAAAAGTGACACGGCTAGCAGATTACATCAGATTGATACAATTTTCATAAGCTTATTGTTTAATATATTCAGACCATTTGCGATGTTTTTCTTCTGAAAACGAACACTATAACAATGGAACTTAAAGTTTACGGATTTCTGGGCTTAAACGGATCTCATTTATGTCTCGTAAATTACACATACGTGTTTTTTCATTCAAAACGTATAGGTGTTATATGCTTAATCTGATTGCTTCAAAACAGTGGAGTATGACTTCCCACGGCTGGACTGCTTGTACAGGCATTTAGACAGGCCATACATAGAACACTATAACACGGGCAACATACGAGCACATAATACTATGGCTATAGCAGATATTATCTCTTATTTACTTTTTTTCCTCGCTCAGGCTTCATTTTGGTTTTGTTTTACTCTTTGTCAAAGGGGGAGGGGTAGGTTTGAGATTTAGTTTCTCTTGAATATACTGTCCACAAATTTATATTACTCTAGTTCTATAGTTTCTATTTACACAGCAACCACACCACCACCACCACCACCACAACAACAACAAGTTTGACGTCTGATGTATGTTTCTACGACTTTTCTTCACATCAGCACCTACCCACCTCCCAAATCCCAGAAATAGGTCGATACAAAAAACGGCTCCGTTTCAGATTTCTACAGCCGTAAACAATTGTATATCTCGTGTTTAGTTTTCTTGGACTTTCATCATTATCAGAACGTGCTGTTCATACCATTTGGCTGTTGGATTACCTTTGAGATGCCTCTGCCATTGTGCCTACTCCTGAATAAAAAAGCTTCTCCTCAGTTTGGAGTAATAGTTTTGTGTTCCCTCAGCAGTTCTCCTGTTGTATAAATAGTATGTCCATATGCATCTGTCAGTCTGTCTTTCTGTACTGATTTTTTCAGTGAGGTGAGAGAGTGTGCTAATGTTACAGGTAGTAAAATATCCAAAGTGAACCGAGAAAAAAACCCCAAACTAAAAACACAAAAAAGACAAACAAATGAACATAAATAATAAAAACAGTCAGCATTCCAGTACAAATAAACAAATCGAAGGGATATTCAAAGGGACAATATTCAAAGGGAATAGGAAAGAATTTACACGGCAGTGAGCTTGCTCGTGAACGTCAATGCAACCATGACCCCCCCCCCCCCAACCACATACACACACACCATCCAACCCCCCCCCTCCCCCACACACACACCCGGGGCCATCCGATCCCCCCCGCCCCTGATCCCTTTACTATCCTACTCCAACCTCTCAGGCATCAAACGTGATTGGATTTTGTTTTCCCGTAGTTTCTTCTTTATTTCATCAATTCCCGTTAAGTTTATTGAATTTTTTCCCTGGTTGGTTTCGCCCGTAATGTTGTTGTTAGCTCAGCAGACACCAGGTCTTACTCATAATTATTATTATAGCCTTCCCCAGATCCCTTGCACTTTAGTTTCCATGATCTAATCATAAATCTCCCTCCCCTTCAACGTTCCCCACAAAACAAAACAAAACAAAACAAAACACTCTCCACAGACGGGGATCCGGGATAGTCGAATGGTAGAGCGTTGGATTCGAATCCTGGTTGGGGCCAAATATTTGTGCTGGCCTTTTTTCCTCGTTGCCCCGTCTTTGATATCACCCATGCGAGGTGGAAAAAGGACGTTAAACTGCCAAACACCCACCACCCCTCCCCATAAACAATCAAACAGACAAACAAACAAACAGACAAACAAACAAACAGACAAACAGAATCCAGTTAGTTTTCTGCGATCTGAATCGCTTTCCTCTCCCGCCCTTCCCCGTTGTCCAAGTCCAGAATCAAGTTAGTTTTCTGCGGTCTGAATCGCTTTCATCTCCTGCCCTTCGCCGTTGTCCAAGTCCTCGTCTTGCAAGCAGATCTGGTGGCTGGCAGGCAAAGACCCCTCCATAATTCCTTGCACGACGAACTCAGCAGCCTTGCCTTCATGTTGCTCGGTGGCGTATTTTTTATTGAAGACTGGAATCAGGTTTTGGATCTGTCTAGTGCTGACCCGCTCCCCATGCTTGTTTTTGATGTAGACCACGGCTTTACCCCCTGGCATCGTCATTTTCACCGTCACCTGTTTGACAAGGAAAGTAAAGAACGTGTTTGAAGGAAAACGTCTACCTAGTGCAGACAATGGAAACTGTTTGAAAGCCTCTCACCCTCTCACCAGCACCGCCAACTTGTCTAAGGCGAGGCCAAAGGCTGTAAACGATGGGTGAGGACCACAAATTGAAACTTCCAGAGTTGCATTGTCATGTACTGTGTTTTTGACACGGGAAACAATGCAAGAGCCCCAAAAGAAGTCTTTCAATTTGAGCACTCCATTTTTAATAATAATAATAATAATGATAACAGAATATTCATATAGCGCATAACCTTATCTAAGCTCCAGGCGCCAGTGGGGATATAATTTTGATTGTATCATGGCTTTAAAAGCCCCTGGGGCTCAGAGCCGGCAATAAAAATCTTTCTTCTTTCTTCTTGGCATAAAATACATATTTATTCATATTAAGACATAAGAAAACACAAAAAGACAAATAAAACAAACATAAGACAGGTAAAACTGACAAAACAGAAAACAAAACAAAACAAATAAAACTCACATCCCCCCCCCCCACACACACACACATAATTATACACCCGTTCCCTGCGCACACACGCACTCACACCAGCAGAACGACAACATGGCACAGCTTTAAGAGTCCTTATGTGCCACTCGATTAACCGCTAGTAAAAATAAAATGAAGCTTTAATTATGTGACCCATCCTCCCGCAATGGTGGATTAACTGCCCTGTGTCATTTCACGCAAAACAAATAAAAAAAATGCTGCCGGGGTTCGGTCTGCACATTCAGTTGGCCCTATCGAGTTCAACAGATGAAAACTGATCGCTGTATTCACAAGGACTACAGATGCCACTCTCATGTCATATTGAATTAAGGAGCATCTTATCCTTGTCTTTAAATATACGTATGGCTCAATATTGACAAAAGTCAGTTTATCCACCATTTTTTGAGAACTGTCACACATTTCTGTAGTTTTAACTGATCCAGGTGATGTTTGTGTCACCTTACCTGAAACTTGGCGTGAATCCGACGCTCCTCCAGAACAACGACTGCCGTGCGGGCGCTCCTTTTATCGACTGTGACGTCACTCTTCACTGAGGTAGTCTGGGTATCCTCAAACGTCTGCCCCGTGCTGTTCTGGACCTGAGTTACAAAACACGAGTACAGATGTACTAAATATAGTAAGGGTGGGGGAGGGGTGTGGGTGTAGTAAGAATCAAGAATCAAGAAATCTTTATTTTTCAACGGTAGAGGTAATTAGCATAAAACAGCCAATTTTCATACCTGTCGTTGCTAATTCTAGTAGCATGTATTCTAGTAATGTCTATCTAAATCAACACACACACACACACACACACACACACACACACACACACACACACACACACACACACACACACACACACACACACACACAGAATCCCATGTACAGCAACAGGAACAAAACAATGAATACCAATGAATCCATAGTTAAAAGAAACTACACACTAATAAAGAACATATAAAAGCGTGAATAACATACCAGTTATGTCAAGACATTTAGGAATGGGCGAAAATAAACTGTGGGACGATTAAACCTCGTGTGACATAATATATTTGAAGAAGAGCTGTCTTGAAGAGTAAGGGGGCGGAAGGGGGGGGGGGCGTGTTTAGGAGTTTAACGTCCTTTTCCACCACACGTGGGTACGATATCAAAGACGGGGCAACGAGAAAAAGGCCAGCACAAATATTTGGCCCCAGCCGCGATTCGAACTCACTGCCCGAGCATTGAAAGTCCAACGCTCTACCATACGGCTACTAGATGTAGTTAAGATATACAATCAGATTAGGCTCACGTTTCCAGGGAACTACCTTGCGGTCAAAGCGCCCGGATGTGATCGATTGTCGACATAGTGCTTCGGTTCCAGTTCGGTTGTTCCGTGTTTCTTGCGCGGCGGAGAGGTTTCGTCTGCTTACGAGTCAAACACGCAGCACACGGACATTTGCGGATCGATCTACTTTCGCGTAGTAATTGTAAAAGTGGCAGAGATAAGACTAGAGGCGAAATCAGCGCGTGCAGTCTGTCTCATCAGTACCCGGTGCTGTCGGTGGTCTAGTGGTTAAGAGACTTCGTCACCAATGCGAGAGGTCAGGTTCAAGCCCCTTGGGGCAAAGAATTTTTTCCCTCTCGTTCATTCGGGCCGACCGCCGGGGGTTCTCTCCGGGTACTCCGGCTCCCCCCCTCCGCTATGGAAATGTTTGAAAATAAATGCAATTCTAAATCCCGAAACTTAAATAGCTGACCTGTCCCTTCGCACCACGGGATTGTAATGTGTTCATGTCCAGAGTATGAGAGAATGCGTGAGATTCACGTGAGCGTGCGTGTTGGGTTCAGTTCGCGGCGCTTTGGGTAAAAAAATTGGGTAAAGCGCCTGTGCAATACTCGGCTGTTGTCATTATTATTACCCACCTCATACCGACCCTCGATATGTAAGCCAGGCACGTAAACCAGGTCGAGAGAGAAGTTGGCCTTGCCGCCGATGGAGAACCCCTTCTGGTAGGTCACTGTTAAGGAGGCCTTCCTCGTCTTCTCAAACCGGAACTCGTACGTCTGGACGACGTCAGTCTTGTTGACAAACTTGTGCTCCAGGTGGGTCCGTTCAGGGTGCGTCACCGCGGAGCTCTTCGTTCCACACACACACACACACACACACACACACACACACACACACACACACACACACACAGACACACACACACACACACACAGACACACACACACACACACACACACACACACGCACGCACGCACGCACGCACACACGCACATATTTTAAGAAATCTGCCATTTTCAATACAGAAATGTGTAGTCTGACTCCAGTACAATTAACAAAATTACATTAAGCAACCCTGTCAGTTCCAGTAGAGAAAAATCACGTTGACTTCAAGGTAAGAGTTTCAGGATTAAAAAGAAAAAAAACAACAACAAGATGAAGAAAACAGCACGGATTTAGCCGCTGCGCTACTGAACGGCCGTCACCAATGTCACGGCGATGAAGTGTAGGTTCGAGCCCAGGTCGAGCTTGTGATATGTGATACCGGTTTTTCCTGGCTGCCGGGCTGCTCATCGGGGGTTTCTCTTCGGGTTAGCCGCCCCCCCCCCCCCCCCAGCAAAATTGTAAACAATATAGGATAGGTATTGGGTGGCGCTGCACCGCGGCGACGCGCTTCCCCCGGGGCAGGCAGCCTGATAAGAAAGAAGTTTTAAAAAAAAACAACCAATAAACAAACAAACAAAACAACAAACAAACAAACAAACAAAAAAACACAAACAAAAACGTATTAAGCATGTTTAGTAGGACTCCGTAGGAAAGACTTCGCTGATCCGCGCAACCCATGTAAATTAGGCACATTAGTGGTATCATTGAGCTAATCGCAGCGCGTTAGAAGCTCGTGGCCTCTGCCGTGTGAGCCTAATTTACATGTAAATGGATTACGCTGCTCAACGAAGTTCTCCTTTCCAAGTCCTACTAAAGGGCCCGTCACACGCGACGATAAAATGGGCCCCCAGCCAAATAAATCGGCTGGCAAGGGGCACTGCCGAAGGACGCCGTCGGCACGCCAGTGGATAGAACACGGTCCATTTTATTCTCCTCGCCACGGAAGTTAATCCCCGCTGACCGCGCGCTATCGCGCTGTGTGAACTGTCCCCCAGCGCCAGACCGTCACTGCACGCTCGTATCGTGTGAACAGAGAAGCCGTTCGGTTACAGACCAGTAATAGCTTCCGGGTCATGTAGTAAGAACAAAGCTAAAATAGAAAATCTTTGCCCCTTTTAAAATTTGTGTGCAGAGTTTAAAAAAAAAGGCAATCTGGTGCTTTTTTTGGGCTTTGTAAACAAGTTTCATGCCAAGTAATAGTGAAATTAGGGAAAAATGAGCCTGGCTTGTGAACTATTTGTATTCATGCGCGGCTGGCGCCAGCAGACGACCGTGGAATGAGTCGCTGCCAACATTGCCAAAAAGCGGAACATTGGAATTTGTTGAAATTTACTCTGCACATGAGTCTATGGCTGCCTGATTTTTGTGATTTTTTTTTTTGTGAATTTTAAAACATTTCTAGGGTGTCATCTACAAACTTATATGTAAGAGGAATATATAGCGTTTTCCTCCAAATTTGCATCTATGGTACGTAGCCTTCGGCGAGCGCGCGAGACCTCCGCCGGCTTTCAACGTGTGCTGATAGCTTTAGACATTTCTGTAGGTAAAGTCACTGCCGACTTACCGACCCTATTTCTGAAAACGTGAAATCAGTCACACTCATAGACAACGTCTTTTTTTTTTTTTGTTGGTCAGTGTGCAGTGTAAGATTCGCTGCCCCCCCCCCCCCCCCCCAAAAAAAAAAAAAAAAAAAAAAAAACACCAAAAAAAAACAAAACAAAAAAACCCCCAAAAAACAAAAGCAAACAAAAAAACAACAAAAAAACAACAACACAACAACAACAAAAAAAACAAAAAAAAAAACTCCTCACATCTTTTGAAGAAGACTTTGCTGCCGCGTGTTTGGTCATTTGGAGTTGTTCACCCATGGCCTCTACGTTCGGCGGAGTAATCTCTTCAAAGTGAAAGTAGTTCATCGGCACCTCTATCGTATAATCCTTCCGCCGCATGCATAGGCGTTGTAACCTGACAACAAATGGTCCATTTCAGAAAATTCCAACAGTCATTTGTTTTCCTGCAAACTGTTTTATCACATGAGACTAGAGTCACACAAGTATACCCATATCAAGTAAAAGACACCTCGTAAAGTTAACAGTGCTAGGACTAAGCCGTAAAGAAAAACTCTCAGGTGCACAACATGGGTTAGAGACAGCCGGAAGGCTAACTCAGGTATGAGGTAGATTTTTTTGTCCCTGACCTGATTAAAACGCAACCAAGTCGCACACAGAGACTTTCGATGATGCAGACGTGGATACACAATGGAGGCGTGTGTGTGTGTGTGTGTGTGTGTGTGTGTGTGTGTGTGTGTGTGTGTGTGTGTGTGTGTGTGTGTGTGTGTGATAAGAACTAAAGGGGCGTTTGTGCCGCGTCGAGTTACATGTACCTTACGTCAACATTAACGTCTGTGTCATCGGTAAGATGTTATTGCCACGTGTCGCGTCGCGTCGCGTAGTGTCACGTCACGTCACGTCACGTCACGTCACGTAGCAGCGTCTGGTTCGTACACTACAAAACTCTATAGACTAGATTCTCAGGTTCTGTCCTGAGTTAGATGAACCAAACTACCCCAGATCCAGACCTGCCTGAAGTCTGCTGGAACTTGGTCCACGCGTAGTCGGCAATCAGCTTCTCAACGTCAGCGATAAGGTCATCACCCTCATTCTGGTTTTGGCTGAGCCAGCACCCCATGTTTCACAGTTTCTGTCGTGCATAAAATGAATGATGTAAACGATACTGTGATAATTATATACGGGTGATATCAAAGACGGGGCAAAAAAAAAAAGAAAAGAAAAAAGGCCAGCACAAATATTTGGCCCTAGCCGGCATTCGAACTCACGACCCACGCTCTACCGTTCGGCTATCCCAGCTCCCCCACGATAACTGTAAGTAACACCAGAGAGACTACATTACAGTATGTAGTCTCTCTGGTAACACTCAGTTGGTATAGTTCGCACGTAAAGGGGTGCAAATGTATACCACTCATGCGCAGGAGGGGCAGATTAACTCCAGCCGTCCCCTAATGAACGGGGGCGACTGTATCCCCGCAACGCAGCAGGGGGGTGCAAATGTGACTTCGTTCTAGGACTTGACTTTATGCAAAATATCGACGGAATTGACTTGTAATACATTTGCACCCTCTAACGGGCGAACTATTCCAGCTAAGCGTAAGTAACCACTTGAAAAAACAAACAAAAACAAAACCCAAACACTGAGGCTTTCGAAACGGGCGCACAAAGTAGTTTATCCAGCAAGAACGTGCGTAGCGAGGCCGCACCAATGATTTCCCCGGGGTTTCCAGCTTCCTCTATCCACTGTCTCTGATCCAACACATTGGTGATGCTCACGAGAGAACAGTCAGGACTGCACCATACCGGCTTTGAATCAGAACATGCATGCATTCCACTGTGACAAGAAACTGAACTACACCAGGCACCGCATTCCACTGTGACAAGAAACTGAACTACACCACTCAGGCACCACAACTACCGGACACACAGCGGATTGATGACACGTGCCCACTACCCACCACACTGGGGCATCACTGGAAGTGGATTGAGGATGTAGAGTGACGCAACACTGTGGCCAAATTACGAGGATGCGCGAGCGGAGAGAGAGAGAGAGAGAGAGAGAGTAGTGAGACTTAGCGCGACTTCGTAAGGCATTTCGTTGCGGTTCGTAGGAGAACTTCCGGTTCCCACGCTCTAACGCAACGCACTACCCGGGGTTTCGTAGTGGCCACCCGTTTAGCGTGCCACCGAATTTCGCAGAGTAAGGAGACAAGGGAGACAACTCCAGTCAGCATGCGAGTCTCTCATCAGACGAAAGCCAGCGTGGTTACTTGTCAACACAAGCCGTTCACTGATTACATTAATCTGGTTTCGCTGAACACAAAATGTACTCACATCGCATTTTTTAATGAAATCGATCCCCTATTCTTGTAGTCTTGGACCTCTCTAGGATTTAACCGATTGGTAAAATGTTTGTAAAAATCTCAAGCGAGGCGCACCTTTGTGGCCGCCATATTGGATTTGGCAAGCAGGACAGCGCTCGTGGGGTGTCCCAGTAAAATCGAAAAATAAAATATTTAGGATCTTCTCCACCCACTTCTGACTGCGAATTTCATAAAATGAAACATCAGTAGACCTATAAGTAATGCGCAAACAACACATTCTACAAGTTTGAGTACATAAAAAGACGTACGAAAATGGCTTCGTAGAATGGGCGATTCTCACGAAGTTCGCTGAGGGAAAATGGTTTCGGAGAGGAAGCCTCTGGCGGGTGACCCCAAAGCACGCAGGATGTGATGACGTCAGAGGCTGAATTTGCATACTCTCCTCAGTGAGGAAGGAGCGCTAAGTCTCACTAGTGAGAGAGAGAGAGTGCGTGCGTGCCTGGCGTGCGTTGGGCATGACAGTGGCATACTAACACGGGATTCAACGAAATCTGTGCCCAGGAACTGATGAAAGAACACACTGCCTACCTTCAAAATGGAGGCCAGATCGCGGACAACACAAGGATGTTAAAGGATCAACAACCGACAGTATACTGCCGGCACGCATGCGCAGACGTGTCTATCCGCATATGGAGAATGGGCGGGGCTTGTCTATAAACGGCACACGCACGTGGCGATGGAATGTAAACATGCAAAGTTTTAACTTGCTTGATAACCGTATTAATGTCCTTATCTCCTCCTCTGTCTCGCAGGAAAAGAAAATCTTTCTTTTTGATGATAGTTTGTACCCCGCGGCTCGGCCGCTCTCAATGATCATAGTATTTCAGCTGTTCGACCACCTCACGGCTGTGACTAGTCAGTCTGTGTTGTCCGGCTTAGCCAGCTGCGTCAGTACTGACTCAAGTTTCTGTTTCGAACGCCAGTTTGTGATATTGTCCGGCCAAGGTCACAGAAACAGTCGTGTTTCAGTCAAATGAGTCAGTTTCAAGTCACAAATCGTGTACACATTAAAACTTAGCCACCAGGCTTTCCGGTACAAGACCGACTGGGCACGAGACGGCTAAGACAATCAGTGACGATGAACGCTTGAATTAGGCGCTAAAAGCGACGGCGGGGGGGGGGGGGGGGGGGGGGTGACGGTCATCAGTCAAGGGGTGGGATCAGTGTATTGCCTTCCCGTAGGGGAGGATGCATTTGGGATAGCTATTACATTGTACAGCGTGTTCTTGTTGTTAAGAGTGTTTTTAGGGGTGGCACTCCTAACACAAAAGTGAGTATGTCCCTATCATTTGGTCACGATCACATACTGAGGCCCAGTCAAGGCTGGCTATCAAGTATTTATCATGGTATTCCACAGATTCACTAACGATTTACAAAACCGAAACTATGCACGTGTCCCTGGAGGTACCCCCGGTGCCGAAGTGTTGACAACAGCAGAAGCGGGACCGCGTTGAACCCGCTCAGTCGTGGGAAATTTTACAAAAATTGGCGGACTTTTCAGTGCCGTGTCCTTTATTCTTTGGGTTTTAAACTCCAGTCCTCTAAGATCTCTGCGATGAATTTTTATTTGACTCTGCACGTTATCGGCGAGGAGAAAGAGGATGCTGTTAGAGAACAGTTCGAAAAGAATGAAAGAATACGGCATCAGTTGAAACTGACTAATCTCAGTGACCAGCAGTGAGGCCCCGGGTGGGAAGTGCCGCCGAAAGGAACGAGCAATTGTCGAATTTATTCGCTGTTCTTTATGGTGTGGGATTGTTGGGTTAGTTTCTGGTGGAGCATGGCAGGATTGTGTGCAGTCACAGGAGCTGACCCGAAGTGTTTGTGTCGACAAGGTCAGTGAAGTTTGTTTTCATTTGGTGTCGCTTGTTGCATGTGAAGGGAATGATGTTCTGCCTCTTCAGTCTCAGTTCTCTGTGTCAGTACGACATGCTGTGCTGTGAAACACACGTGGGGTTACTATTATTGTCTGATGGACGTGTCAGTAGCTGACGTCACGCTGATAGGCTCCGCCTTGATCGGTTTAAATTCTATCCGCTTCCAAGGTTTGGTCGTTCATAAAGGCCGCTAGACTATTTTTTCCGCCTAAACTGGGTTATGGTTAGGAGTCTTGGTGTGAAACTCGCATTCATGCAGACTATCAAACTCACAAACCGCTTTGTTGCTGGGCAATTTCAGAAAAACCTCCTCTGACGTTACCCTGTCAAACATTTGAAAGAAACTGCTTCCGTCATCATCATTAGCTTGCTTTACGTCCTATGGCTTTTGGCCCTTAAGGACAAGTTGTTCCTGGCGTGTGTCTTTGGCTGCTTGGCTGGGCGAGTGTCTTTGGGGTGAGTGTGGGCTGTCTTGCTTAGCTTTGGGCAACGTCAGAGGATCTCTGCTTGGCTTTCAGATGCCTGGTCTGGGTTTGTTTTTCAGTGCCTCAGTCAGTTCTCTCATCCGTACTTTTGCCTTTGGATCATCACTGGGGTGTCCCCCCGCTCTTTGGCATTAGAACCATTTTGTCAGATCTGGCGTCTAATGCACCAACCCCGCCTAACCGAAGGCTGGCCTTGAGTCATGGCTTTTGACTTAGTTGGCTTTAGCCTAAGTCGCCGCCAGTTTCTTATGCATGGACCGAGACACTGGTCGAGACAACGGAGTCAAAAGCCTGCCGGCCAGTGCAACGACGTCATGCATTCCTGTGTGTGGAATTCCCGAGCATCCCTAGGAATTTCGTGCTGTGCGCATGTCCGAACACCGTTTCCTCTTTCCCGCGTGTTGTTTTCGGTAATCGTCTGCTATTTGTTTATGGAAAGAAAAGGAATAAAAAAAGCATTATAACCAACAAATTAACGAACAACTTAGTGAGAAGAGGAATACTTATAGTGGAGCGATGAATTTATTTCTTATTTCTTATGAAGATGGAGATGAGAATGAAAATGAGTATGCCGGAAAGATGATTTAAAGTGTGTATCAGTGTACGTGTGTGTTGGTTAGTGTTTATCAGTGTGAGTGTGTGTTGGTTTGTTAGGTGTCTGTCGAAGTGGTGTGCGTGGGCGTCTGTATGGGTCAGTGTGTGGCTGGGTTTGGTAGTAACGTTTTTCTGCAGTGTGGTGAAGGTAAGAGTAGTCTGTGTGATCTGTTTGGTGTGGCGTATGTGGGTGTTGTGTATGGGTGTCGTGGTTTTGGTGCAGGGTATTTGAGGTGTGACAAGGATGATGTGGGTGCAGATGTGGATGTGGATGTGAATGGTGTGTGCGTATGTGTGGATGAGGTGGCCCGGTTTGGATGCGGATGTGGAAGATGGTGGTGTAGGTGTAGGTCTACTTGATGAGGGTGGTTCAAGGTGTATGTGTGGATGAGGTTGCTGGTTTGGTTGAAAGTGGTGCAGATGTGGATGAGTGTGAGGGTAGTGTAAGTGTATATGTGGATGGGGGTGGTGCAGATGTAGATGTGGGTTGTGTGTGCACAGGTTCAGGTGTGGATGCAGGTGTATGTGTAGGTGTGGGCATGCGTAAGCGTGGTGGTAGAGGTGTGTTGTTGGTGCATGCGTCAAGTACTGTCATGTGTGGTGTCTGTTCCTGTGTGATCATGTGTTTTAATCTGACCATTATGTTGTCTGTAAGTGTTGTTGTGTTCAGGAGGGATTAGCCTTGATTGTTGTGGTATGATTGTAGGTCCATTATGCGGTGTATTAGTGCACTTTTGATTCTGAGGTTGAGGGCCGGAGGCTTGCCGTCGGTCGATACCTACACGCTGCTTGTGTTACCAGCAGCGCAGACGGCGGCGGGATGAATGAAAACAGGAAGAACTCGATGACTTCGGGTCCTACTAATTACCGAAACCAACCGAAAACGACCGAAAACAACTCTTAATACGGGTAGAACGCAGTTAAAACATAGAAATAACAACACACAAACATGATTAAATGTGAAAAAAAAAGATGCCTTAAACAAGTTAAAAGGAAAAAAAAGTACTTATTCACTCCAAGAGAACAGGACGAAATGAACGTGTCTCCCAAAGGAAGCGACTCTGGTCCGGACTGGTTATCGTTTTCTGCAGTATCCTCTTTTTTCGTTTAGCTTTCTTAAGGCCTCTTTTTCACCTTTAATCATGTTTGTGTGTTGTTATTTCTATGTTTTAACCGCGTTCTAATCCGTATTAAGAGTTGTTTTCGGTTGTTTCTGTCGTTTCGTTGTTTTCGGTAATTAGTAGGACCGGATGACTTCTACTCAGAGAGCGTTCGTCATGTCTAGGGTGGGGCGGTGGGGGTAGAGGGGGGGGGGTCGGGAAGGGGGGTGGGTGGGAGGGGGGGAGCCGGGATAGCTGAATGGTAGAGCGCTGGACTTGCAATGCTCGGGTCGTGAGTTCGACAATGATTCCCGACTGGGGCCAAATATTTGTGCTGGCTCCTTTCTCGCTGTCCTGTCTTTGATATCACCTAATTTTCATCTTGTAATTTTCATATTGTAATTTTCACATTACCGTGTCTTCATGCATCACGACAGTCAAGTGTCGAAGTTTTAAGATGAATGCTTACACGAGAATTACCTAATAATGTCCTCTGCAAACATTATGTACAGTTGAATAGCGTCACCATGAACGAACGTGTTTAGGGGTTTCACGTCGTTGGACTCGTGATATACGTTATCATGTGATATCATAACAAGGGAACAATCAGTCGACTGTCACAGCGCCTGACCCAATTCTCAAGTGGCGCAGACAGAGCTAGCATTGTAAAACGTTGTATCGTCTTCCTGTTGAATTATGACCCTCTTTCTGTTTTAAGCAGGAGTCAGTTGTGTTCGGCCCTAGTCACTTCCGGCTAATTCACTTTCAAATAGCGTTATAGACACACCGGTGTCGTAGAATATTTCGGAGCCAGGATAAATCGGAACCGGTTCCCAAAAATCCTAGGATATTTCGGAACAATTCCCGTTTATCCTAGGATAACCCTAGGATATCCTAGGATAACCCTAACCCTATTCCCATTTATTTATTTATTTATTTAATTGGAATGGTTCTGAAAAATCCGGGGAGCCGGGGTGGTCGAATGGTAGAGCGTTGGACTTCTAATGCTCGGGTCGTGAGTTCGATCCCGGCTGGGAACAAATCTTTGTGCTAGCTTTTTCATCGTTGCCCCGTCTTTGATATCACCCTATGTGGTGGAAAAGGACGTTAAACCCCCAAACACCCACCCACCCACTCTGAAAAATCCTGCCACCAGGGCCAGGATAAATCAGAATGGTTCCCATTCGTCCGACACCGGGCATTATTCCGTAGTCACGCGCCGACCTAACCACTCACAATACGGCTTTTCAGCTTACATCTTTTCGCCCGCTTCAGTTTCGTTTCCTTCCCTCCCCACGCAATCAACTGAACAGTGGTGTGAATAGTCACCATCTGTGTCAGAATTTCGGACAGTTGAGCTGCAGTCTTTATAAGTATGGCTTGTATCTTACAGTCGGCTCAACAGATCAGGGAATCATTGAAACAAAGTTTCTTCTGTTTATAGTGTGTCAGATTCCAGACAACTCAATATGACGTGAAGGTGATGCGTGACCACTAGCACAAGGCGAAGGTCATCAGTAATGTCTGAACATTGAGGTCACATTCAGACCTTACTGTTATCCACAGACGCAAACAGGTGGTGGTCCACACTGCAGTACGAACTCCCACACAGACAATGGATGTTGATGCATTTCTGCCTCTTACTCGGGAAGAAAGCCAAGGGTACGACCTCGACCTTTAGCCACGTGGCTGGGGTTGTTCTGTGATCACTCCTCCATCCTTCACGTGAAACACATAATAATAATAATAATAATAATGAGTATTGTATAGGCGCCTCACCCAATTTCATGAATCGACTTAAAGCGCCGCGAACTGAACCCAACACGCACGCTCACGTGAATCACACACATTCTCTCACACACTGAACATAAACACATTACAATCACGTGGTGCGAAGGGTCAGCTTAGCTACTTAAGTTTCGGGCTTTAGAATTGCATTTATTTTCCAGATTTAGTGGGCTGAACATTTCCAAAGCAGAGGAGAGGAGGGGGTGGGTGGGTGTTTGGGGGTTTAACGTCCTTTTCCACCACATAGGGTGATATCAAAGACGGGGCAACGATGAAAAAGCTAGCACACATATTTGACCCCAGCCGGGATCGAACTCACGACCCGAGCATTAGAAGTCCAACGCTCTACCATTCGACCACCCCGGCTCCCCGCAGAGGGGGAGGAAGCCGGAGGAAGCCGGAGTACCCGGAGAGAACCCCCATCTGACAAACACACGACAACTGAGAGAACTGACACAAAGTTCACACATTAACCCCATGAGACCGACAGGGGTCAACGGAAGTCAGAAGAATTATTATTCTTACCACCTGTCACACGATGTACATGACCGTACTGGCAAAACACTAAAGGCAAAGCGAATAGCGAGGCGTCTGTAATAGTTTCTTGTTACTCATTGATTAGGACTCATTACTCATTACTCAAGGACTCATTAGGTTGCTTTACGTCCTATGGCTTTTAGCCCTTAAAGACAAGTTGTTCCTGGCATGTGTCTTTGGCTGCTTGGCTGGGCGAGTGTCTTTGGGGGTGGATGAGGGCTGTTTTGCTTTGCTTTGTGCAACGTCAGAGGTTCTCTGCCTGGGTCTCAGGTGATTAGGACAGCTATTGAGCACACTTAAGTATTCAAAGAATCACGTACACACTTACATGCGGTCTCACGAGTGTAACAGTTGGAAAACAGTAGTCGTCTTCTGTAAAGTCTGATAATCTTGGAATCAGCGTGTAGGATGTAGAATGCTAGGGTTGGGCTCCCCATTCCCTGTGTGTGGGCAGGGTTCTGGGGTTCTCATAGCACAATCCATGGCCGCCTGTTGCCAACGGATGGGTGCTGCGGATATATATATATATATATATATATATATATATATATATATATATATATATATATATATATATCACCTGATGAGGGTCCCATTGACCCGAAACCATGGTCGTGAGCGGCTAAAATCACCAATTCATATGGCCTTGGTTGTACCGACCATTTTCCTCCCGGTGGGAGGGGAATGGGGGCTCTATGAATGGTGAGATACCGTTAGATCTGTTAGACGTTTCAGCGGTAGGATGGTAGACCCCCCCCCCCCACCCCGCCCCTGTGGCTTGTAGCCAATATAGGGCAAGGCGGACTTGTCCACTGGCATACAAAGCACACATCTCCTATATCTAGGGAGCGCTCTCAGCTTTACTTACTTCCCCTACTTTCAAATTGACCTGATTGAGCGCATGTTTTCGGCTTTAGCGACGCCTTTGTTCATATATATATATATATATATATATATATATATATATATATATATATATATATATATATATATATATATTTTGTGACCGGGGAAGGGGTGTAGAAAGAACAGTTAGAAGCAGAAGTGAGGGGTAACCAGCAGCTGTGTACATTTTGTCTTGTTGTACCTGTAACGTAAGGCGGTCTCACACTCTCACTCCGCTTTCACATCACAGACATTCAGAAAGGCACGCATGCAAACGTCATCCACTCCCTTTCATACACACAAGCAAATAGTTATTCTTTTGACTGAGACCTTTTATACACCAAAAACAATCAGACAATCACACGAATTAATAAAGTAGTTTAAGACTTAATTACGTTCACAACTGAAAAACAGAAACCTCCAATTTCACCAGCACATCGATTATTCAAAGGATATGTGCCTGGATATAAAATGTACTACAACGCGGACAAAACCACTAACTATACACAATTAGATGTGAAATGAATAAAGTGAAATAAACAAGATGACTCAACAAGCTTGGTCGACACGATGCTGTAGACTGGGTGAAGACTTGTTGATGTTGAATAGAAAATATATACACTTGAGTCCAGACGATTCCTCTGGGAATTCCGGGCGATTCAAATCTTTTCACCTTCTCCTGGAATGAGTGAATGGAAGCACTTCTTCTGGAAGTGACTTGAATAATGCTGGACCGCAGACACCTTCGCAAATAATACGCTGAGGATGGTGTACCCCATCAGACTCAGGGAGAGCTCCACCTTGACACGGCGCTCGACGGGATGGCTGCACGTGATCTCAAGGGAGACAAACACACGTCGCTGGCTTCAAGCTCCACAACGACGGGGCAGACAATAGTAGACAAACATGGTGTCGTGTACGCTGATCAGGCGGACATATTACAATGCGGTCAGCTCACCGGGTCTCCGGCGTCGTTCCTGTACAATATTAACCCGTAATTACTACCACTATCTCGGATAGTATTTCTTCTCCATAAACTAACTTTGATCCTGAACAAAGTTCCATCTCAACAACAATAACATCTGACATCGATCTCGAAAGTTCCAGTTATGAATTGATATCAGAAATTATCAACAAATTCACCTTCCAGTTACCAAGTACCTATACAATATCAAATAGTTCAAACTTATATCCTCATCATCAACCTCAAACCATATTCTCACAACTGATTCCTCACAAGAATGAAGTTCAAAACATCCTACCAAAAATTCTCTCATTTAAATAACCATTTGAGAAGTCCAACATTCAGAACTAAATCAGATATACATCATAATAGCATCAAGTTACCCATAGGGTTATCAAACAATCCACTTGGTCTTGAAACAGACAAACAATATTCAAAAATCAAACATACCTGTAGCGCTATGGCATACGGAACACAAAAGCCGGGTGGGGAAAAAAAGAGACCTGTTCCCTCCACCGGTCAATAGTAGGACTGCGCACAATCTTTGTCGCAATTGCTCACTTCGTAAGCTGACAACAACTCAGGTCTACTTGTGTTACAACAGTCTCTAGTACAGAGTAAAACTCAAGCAACCGCTATAGCCGTGCATAAACATTTTCCCGCACGTGAAAACGTTAGGTAGACTGGGATAAACTCCAGTACAGTACTACCTGTCTAAAACACTAGTTAACACTACACATGAAAATACACCCTTGAAAACGGCAAACACACAATCAATGAAAACCCCATAAATCAATGAAAACCCCATAAATGCGGTTTGTCACAGTTCCCCCCTCTCGGGGTAAAAAAAAGAACGACCGAGTTTCTTTTTTCTGTCTAATCTCACGATGCTCAGAAAGGATACTACTGAATACCCTGAACGACTTGATCACAGTCAGAACGTGACCTAGAATCTGATCGAAAGGTATCGCTGTACCGACCGAACTGATTTGAGAGATCGCTTTCTCACGGTTCCTGTACGCTTTCAGCATGTTCGCGTGGTAGACTTTCGTTCCTTTTCCGATGTCAACTCGATAGTCATGACCGACTAGTTCTGTGACTCTGAAAGGACCGTGCCAATGCAAATCAAGCTTATTAGATGCGGTAGGGGACATGACCAGAACTTCGTCACCGACATCAAACTTCCTGTCTCTGGCTTTTCTGTCATGATAGACTTTCTGCTTAATCCTAGCCTTGTCAACCTCATCATGAGCGAGTTGACACGTGTCTGCAATGATCGTTTTAAGATCAACTAGGTGCTGACACACTGTCTTTTCTTCATCAGATGACGATTTCTCTAGCATAGAGTCAGCTAGCAGATCCATCGGACCTCTAGGTCTTCTGCCAAACAAGAGCTCGAAAGGGGAGAAGCCCGTACTTTCGTTTTGGCTTTCCCGGCACGCAAACAATAGAGCTGGTATGTACCTGTGCCATTGGCGTGGTTGTTTCACCATGAGCTTTTTCAACATAGCTTTCAACGTTGCATGAAAACGTTCGACCATCCCGTTCGCTTGGGCATGATATGGTGAAGTGTGTACCCCTTTGATAGACAGTAAACTACGGAACTCTGCCATCATCTCCGAAGTGAACTGAGAACCTCTATCTGACAGAATTTCTTCGGGGATTCCCAAACGTGCAAAAATCGAGAAAAGAGCTTCGACTACCGAGACTGTGTCGATGTTTCTCAGGGGGATTGCTTCCGGAAACCTAGTTGCTACGTCAATGAGTGTCAACAGGTATCTGTGTTTTTCCTCAGTCGGGGGATTGATCGGACCAACTATGTCAATGGCTACTCGCTTGAACGGTTCCTGAATGCGAGGCATGAACTCGAGTGGGATGGGAGGTGTTCTACTCCTATGCTCTGCCTTCTGACAAATGTCGCATGTTTGTACAAACACTTGGGCATCTCTGCATAAGCCTGGCCAAAAGAATCGGTGCTGTATTTTGTTTACAGTACGTCTGATCCCACAGTGTCCTGCTAACAACCCGTCATGCGATGTTGTCAGTACTGTCTGTCTCAATGTCTTTGGGACTACTATCTGTGGCAGTGCCTCTCCACTACAATCTTTGGAAGATTTGTAGAAGTATCTTTTCAACACGCCGTCTTCAATGACAAAGAAGAAAGAATTTGCACCTAGAGTTTTCTTCTCTCCTGTGCGTGCGAGTTCGAACAAAGGTTTCAGTGAGTCGTCCTCGCGCTGAAACTTGCACAGATCATCTTTGTCACTGACAATTGAGGGATAGGAGCTGCGAGAGGTTTTGGAGCCAACTTCTCTTTCTTTGCAATAGAGCGTGTCATAACTGCTGCACATTTCCAACAATGCCTGTTACCTCTGACGCACCCTGAACATTCCCTACGATCAGATCAACCACAGGATCGTCAATCACGCAACACTCAAGTGGTCCTTTGTAACAGTCAGTGTCAACGTCAACTAAGGCCAGAGGAAAACATTCGGACTTTCCTCCGAAAGAAATGACCCACTGATCCCGACCTAAGTATTGGTGTGGCTGGACCAATTCTTTGCGCACACCTGCTGTTGTAGCTCCTGTGTCACGAAGCACTGAACAGTTAAAGCCATTACAGTTTCCCTGCTCTAGTTTCAACTTACTCAAAACGTCAGCAGCTGAACACAAAACTGACAAATTTGCGCTCTGTGCGTTTGAGTTCACTGGGGGGTAAAATGTCGTACTCGGACATTGTCTTTTAGTGTGTCCTTTTCCTTGACACTTGTAACATGTCAGTACGTTCGTGCTTTGTCCGTCCATCTGTCCGTCAGTTGTGTTCTGTTGCTGTTGTTGTCCGTAAGTCACGTGGTACTGTCCCCGACCTCGAGAACCACGCGGCTGTTGACCTCTACGAGGGGTGTACGCGGCTCCCCGCTGACTCTGGTCATTAGAGTAACCACCTGAATCGCTTCCGCTATAGTTTCCACTCTGGTAACTACCGCGAAGATTTTGCGACTTGCCTCTTCCACCACGGTACCGATTGTTCCCGTGTTTCTTCTCATCTTTGAGTGGTGGGACGGCTACTGACGCAGCTAGACCCGCATCCGCTTTTCTCGCGAGGTTTTTGTTTGGTCGAGCTAGTCGGTAGCTCTCGGCATGCTCAAGCAGCTGTTTCGATGTTTTCAAATTTCGCTCGCGCAAAAAGACTGCCAAATCTTTGGAAACGCTTTGCAAAATTTGCTCGCACAAAATCATATCAAACAACGATTCATAATCATGAGCAGTGTCAGACAATTCAATCCACCGCTGTAGTAAGTGAGTCATTCGCGTACCGTACGACTTGAAAGACTCCTCAGCCTCTGGGCGACAAGATCTGAATTTCTCACGAAACCCTTCGGCGCTGCACTGAAATTTGGTGAGAAGGCATTGTTTCAGAACCTCGTACTCAACTTTGCCAGACGCACACAAACCATGATACAGACTGAGTGCTGTGCCTTCCAAAACTGCACTAAGGAACACTGGCCATTTTTCCCTGGGCCAATTCAAAGCCTCTGCATGAGTTTCAAAACGGTACAGAAATGCATCAATAGAGTCTATGCTTTCCTTAAATGTGGGCAATTTAGGAAAGTTGAATGGTTTAGAACTGCCATGATGACCACCACGGTTCGAAGCCTGAGTACTGAAATCTCCTGAGTCCTCAGATTTCTTTATCTCTAGTGCTTTAATATCCAACTCATGTTTCTTGAGCTCAAATTCCATCTTTTTTTCTTCAGCTAATCTCTTTGACTCTTCTATTTGTAATTCTTTTTGTCTTTCTTTTTCCTTTTCTCTTTCCAATGCTCTCTCATCTCTCTCAAGACATTTTTCAATATAATTCTCTAGGTCCTGACCTGTATGACCTAACTTTTGGCCTTGTGCCAAGTACTTGTCAAACCTTTCGTCCTGTACGTCAGACATGCTGACTGATAATGTCAAGTAGGATACAAACAAAGTATCACTGAGTGACAAAACAAGTGTAGACTAGATTGAAATCCACCAAATATCACTGAGTGACTATACAAATGCAGAGTAGGAAAAAAATCAATTCACTTTTTACACAACACAATACAAAACTACACTTAGAGAATAAAAATATTAATCAGCCACAATGCGCACACACAATATATAAGTAAATAAGTTTTGCTAAGTTTTTTTCTTCTTTCTACTTCAAAAAAATATTTAACGTAAAATAATAATTAATCACTGTTTCTAAAATATGCACACACACACACACACACACACACACACACACACACACACACAAAAATCACTGGCTGTGACAATTTAAAACATAAAAGGCCCCAGTACTACACACGTCTACACAAAGGGAGTAAGACGCTATAGAATGGAAGAGATCCAAAAAAAACTAAACAGGACAGGTAGCAAAGAGTAAGAGGATAGTACAAACAGGCAGGAAAATAGACTCGGCCCTCGTGGAAGCGAAGCTAACACTTAAAAAATGCCTCCACCCCGCACACCTGGAGGCGGGAACTAACAACTAACAAACATTCAGACTGAAATTAATGAACGCAAAAGAGTAAGCAGAGAAGAGAGAGGGTTTTTTTTTTTTCAAAAACAACTAAACAACTAAACGAAACACGAGTAATTTTTTTTTCAAAAATGAACTGAAATGAAAGGGGACGTAAACGGGGTCACCACTGTAACGTAAGGCGGTCTCACACTCTCACTCCGCTTTCACATCACAGACATTCAGAAAGGCACGCATGCAAACGTCATCCACTCCCTTTCATACACACAAGCAAATAGTTATTCTTTTGACTGAGACCTTTTATACACCAAAAACAATCAGACAATCACACGAATTAATAAAGTAGTTTAAGACTTAATTACGTTCACAACTGAAAAACAGAAACCTCCAATTTCACCAGCACATCGATTATTCAAAGGATATGTGCCTGGATATAAAATGTACTACAACGCGGACAAAACCACTAACTATACACAATTAGATGTGAAATGAATAAAGTGAAATAAACAAGATGACTCAACAAGCTTGGTCGACACGATGCTGTAGACTGGGTGAAGACTTGTTGATGTTGAATAGAAAATATATACACTTGAGTCCAGACGATTCCTCTGGGAATTCCGGGCGATTCAAATCTTTTCACCTTCTCCTGGAATGAGTGAATGGAAGCACTTCTTCTGGAAGTGACTTGAATAATGCTGGACCGCAGACACCTTCGCAAATAATACGCTGAGGATGGTGTACCCCATCAGACTCAGGGAGAGCTCCACCTTGACACGGCGCTCGACGGGATGGCTGCACGTGATCTCAAGGGAGACAAACACACGTCGCTGGCTTCAAGCTCCACAACGACGGGGCAGACAATAGTAGACAAACATGGTGTCGTGTACGCTGATCAGGCGGACATATTACAATGCGGTCAGCTCACCGGGTCTCCGGCGTCGTTCCTGTACAATATTAACCCGTAATTACTACCACTATCTCGGATAGTATTTCTTCTCCATAAACTAACTTTGATCCTGAACAAAGTTCCATCTCAACAACAATAACATCTGACATCGATCTCGAAAGTTCCAGTTATGAATTGATATCAGAAATTATCAACAAATTCACCTTCCAGTTACCAAGTACCTATACAATATCAAATAGTTCAAACTTATATCCTCATCATCAACCTCAAACCATATTCTCACAACTGATTCCTCACAAGAATGAAGTTCAAAACATCCTACCAAAAATTCTCTCATTTAAATAACCATTTGAGAAGTCCAACATTCAGAACTAAATCAGATATACATCATAATAGCATCAAGTTACCCATAGGGTTATCAAACAATCCACTTGGTCTTGAAACAGACAAACAATATTCAAAAATCAAACATACCTGTAGCGCTATGGCATACGGAACACAAAAGCCGGGTGGGGAAAAAAAGAGACCTGTTCCCTCCACCGGTCAATAGTAGGACTGCGCACAATCTTTGTCGCAATTGCTCACTTCGTAAGCTGACAACAACTCAGGTCTACTTGTGTTACAACAGTCTCTAGTACAGAGTAAAACTCAAGCAACCGCTATAGCCGTGCATAAACATTTTCCCGCACGTGAAAACGTTAGGTAGACTGGGATAAACTCCAGTACAGTACTACCTGTCTAAAACACTAGTTAACACTACACATGAAAATACACCCTTGAAAACGGCAAACACACAATCAATGAAAACCCCATAAATCAATGAAAACCCCATAAATGCGGTTTGTCACAGTACCCCTTTGTTGTTAATTTTTTTAATAGTATGAGACCTTCAGTATTTTTGATGATAGGCATCTGATTTACGCTGAACAACTTATTTACTTACCATGCATTGTAATTTGTATATATTTGCATATATTTTAATTTTCAGATTTGTGTGTTTTTCTCTTTAAATCACGTTATCTGCGAAATGTTTCTTGTTTCACCTCGTTTGTGCTAATTTAACATGCGATTATTCGTTTTTGTTTTGTTTTTTATCTTTGTCTTTGATGCAACTACACATGTAATATTACGCGAGTCTTTGATGCAACTACACATGTAATATTAAGCGTGTCTTTGATGCAACAACACATGTAATATTACGCGAGTCTTTGATGCAACTACACATGTAATATTCGCGAGTCTTTGATGCAACTACACATGTAATATTACGCGAGTCTTTGATGCAACTACACATGTAATATTCGCGAGTCTTTGATGCAACTACACATGTAATATTAAGCGTGTCTTTGATGCAACTACACATGTAATATTCGCGAGTCTTTGATGCAACTACACATGTAATATTCGCGAGTCTTTGATGCAACTACACATGTAATATTACGCGAGTTTTTGATGCAACTACACATGTAATATTCGCGAGTCTTTGATGCAACTACACATGTAATATTAAGCGTGTCTTTGATGCAACTACACATGTAATATTCGCGAGTCTTTGATGCAACTACACATGTAATATTCGCGAGTCTTTGATGCAACTACACATGTAATATTACGCGAGTTTTTGATGCAAATACACATGTAATATTTGCGAGTCTTTGATGCAACTACACATGTAATATTCGCGAGTCTTTGATGCAGCTACACATGTAATATTCGCGAGTG